>CAMXCT020004242.1:0-42375 GCA_947184155.2 Cladocopium goreaui | reverse complement strand
CTTTGTGCTTTGTGCGTTGTGCGTTGTGCGTTGTGCGTTGTGCGTTGTGCGTTGTGCGTTGTGCGTTGTGCGTTGTGCGTTGTGCGTTGTGCGTTGTGCGTTGTTGTTGTTGTTGTTGTCGTCGTTGTTGCTGTTGCTGTTGTTCTTGTTGGTGTTGGTGTTACCCCTGCAGCGTTTTTGCTCGGTTCCGTAGTGGCCGAAAATCGTCAAATCGGTGGTGTTTTCGCGTGTTGTTGCATCTCTCGGAGAAAAAAACACCGTAAATACCAATGTTTTTGGCGGGTCGGAAGCCCAAAACCACGGTATTTACGATGTTTTTTGCCTCTGGTAGTAAAAAGCACGGTATTTACAGTGTTTTTTGGCCAGCACCTAGCAAAAACACTAGTATTTACGGAGGTTTCACCATGTAGCAAAATGTGGTTTCTTGATCCGAAAAGAACAAAAATACTGTAAATTACAATGTTTTGAGTCTGCTCTTAGGGTGCGTGGGAGGTGTGGAGGGGGGGGGGGTACTAAAATGACTAGCAATCTCCTGAAGAATCAGGTAACGGGGCTGGCCGCCCTCCCCTTTACTTCGTAAAGTAAAACTCAAGGTAGCCCCTCTGGAGCTACCTTTCGTGATAATGTAGTAAACCCTGCCATACACCTACCATGACTGGGGATGGTTTATACAACCCATCAAGTTGTGATTTTGGGGACGCTTTATGACAACCATTGGGTGTACCACAACTCTGTGGTAAATCGGTGGTTGAGCCCCACGCATCCCAAAAAAAAAACGGGAAGATTCCCCTCAATGGAAGGTCCACCCCAGCAACGGAGTCCAAAAAATAGGAATCCACCTGCGAAGTAAAGGCTGGCCATTGTCCAACTTTCATCAACATGGAAAATGATGTTGTCTCAATTTTGCAACCCCATTCCATCCTATGCTTTACCACTCAAACTGTCATGTTTTCCACAAAAAAACGACCATAAACTCGGGGCCCATCCAAAAAAAATAAACAAAGCCACGTTCTAAGAACCATCCCCCTGTCTTCATCCTCGCCTTCCACTCCAGCAGACCTCCAACCCACACCTCAGCTCCGAAAGTCGCTCTGGTCAGTTTAACTTATCATCCCATGTGTTCAAAACATCAGAAATCTTTGCAACTAGTAAAACTAGTAGCTATGTTTACCTCCTTGATGACCAAACACGAATCAATCAGCCTCTCACAGAGTTCACCTCCAAAAACCTACCAAAAAAAACTCCAAAAACCTACAGAAAAAACACAGCAAAACACCACGTCAACTGCCATCTACCTGCCGGTCTCCCACTTAAACAAAAGCCCTCTCAGATCCACCTCCAAGCCATCGCGATGCGGTTCCATCTGCAACAGCAGTTTGGGACGTAAGCGTTGCAACACCGGGCCCTCCATTTCGAAGGACATCCTCAGCCGACGCAGCCCCAGAGCCCCAGGGCCCCAGAACAGGATGCCCCGAGATGGCCAAATGTCGCTGCCAAGTCGCTCCAGTAATCTAGAGTGGTTTGTACCTCGGACGAGATTCAGATTGGACCCAGCAGAAAATGTGATAGAAAGTGTGATGGGTCTGATGGGGTCCAACTTTTTTTTGCTTTCCTACCACCAACTCAACCCACGAAAGCTGCAGTTACCCCGCAGTGATCAAACTGGAAGATTTGTTGGGGCCGATGTTCATTCGGATGTTCCATTGCAAGATTGAGTGAGGGAGAGTGAAAAATCCACATTCTGGCGGACTTCTCAAATACATGTATGTAGTGTAGTGCGTGTATATATACACACATATGCCGGCGAATGCCTCGATGCTTCTTGTGTCAAACTATATCCCCTGCTATTCTTGCCTATGTAAAAATCTGTATATATATATATACATACATATGCATGTATATTTCTATGCAATGTAATGTATTGTAATGTAATGCAATGTTATGTTATGCAATGTTACGTTATGTTATGTTATGTTATGTTATGTATGTATATATCCCTATGCTTATCGATTAATATCTTGAAGCAATGTTGGAACATCAATGTATCCCATGCTTACTGATAAATATCTTTACTTGCATCTTCCTCTGTCATAGTTGTGCTGGTGAAAATATGTATTCTATCTTTTTGCTGGGCAATAACAACATGGTTTTGGGCCAAACCTCTTTGGGGCTAATCATCTATATTATCACATTCTGAATCCCATGTCTTCTGAAAATCACCCATTCATCATCCAAAAAGATAGAAAATGATTTTAAAAAACCGAAGGTAAGCTAGTGATGGTCTCTTTACTATTTTTGGGGCATCCTTTTTAGGGCTCAAAAAAAGTCACCGTAAGCCATTCATCCCAGCTCCACCAGTGATTCTCAGATACTTCGGAGGGATCTCACGGTACAGTTGATCATCATCTCACTGGAACTCACCGCGAATCTGGAACTCGCCTGTTTTGTGTCTCAAGAGGGGAAGCCCATGGACTGTGGAAGATGTTCCATGGGAAATTGCGTTTATAAATAATACATACATATATATATATATATATATTATATATATATACATATACATCACATGTGTATATATATATAGATATACATATACTATAGAATTTTTGGGGTGGTGTTCCAATCTCTCTAGCGGGGGCGAGCTCGCGGTTTCAGGTGAGTTGAAAAAGTCTATCGACCAAAAAACCTTGCTTTTAGAACCATTTTTAGTGGGGATGGAAGCAACAAGAATCGTGGTGGCTTGACCCAACCAGCAATGGGGATTCCACCAAGCCAAATGGGAGACAATTCATCGAAAAAAACACATTGTTTTGTGGCTTGTCAGCCACAAAACCTCTTGGATGAATCAGCGAAGTGAACGGTAAACACAATGGAGATGGCAAAATCGGTCCAGAATTTTAGGAGCACTAAGCACACGAACATCATCTCATCATCGCAACGTCATGTCCTATTGGTATGAATCAACCAGTAGGAAAAGGGAGTCGCCACTCCACTTGCTCCCCACGAACACAAAACCGCACCAGGGCTTCGTGGCGACTTCGTAAATCTCAACTGCCCAATTTCTGATGAATCTTATCCAAATCTCAGTGAGTTGATTCATACAAGGTGGTGCCCCCACCTTGTTATAAGTTGGTTTATAACCCCATTAACTAGTTCGATATATCACCAACAAAAACCCATAGTTATTGGAGTTCTTTGCACCAACTTAGCTATCTAGTAATTTAACATAGCTATGGAAAATCACCATTTTTAATGGGAAAATCCACTATAAATGGCCATTTTCAATAGCTATCCAACGGGGGCACCTCCTTGTACCAACCAATGACATACCAATTTTCCACCTCCGCATGGCGGCGGCCTCTCCGGCTCCGCGTCCTCCGCTCCAGGACTCGACGGTCTCGACGTGATGCCAAGGGATCCTCAAAAAATCAACCGGTTCATCATGCCAGCGCTCCGTATGATCATCCCAGAACTTAATAACCATGGTTAATATGGTATATCTATCTATATATATATATCTATATATATATGGCAGTGTGTCAAAACCAATAGTACCCCTGTAGTTCACATCAAAATAGCTGGGATTTATGGATGTGAATAACCCCCTAAAAATGGTATTAATAGGTATTGATCCATCCCCATGTGTGTGTGTGCTATAGATGTATATTTATGCAACATTATATATATATAATTATATATATATGTGTTTGTGAAAATGCTATAGATGTATATGAAACATACGCATGTATAGATGTTATACATGCTACAAAATGCTGTGTGTTTACATAATATACATATATATATGTACATGCATAAACATATGTAAAATGAAACAAAGCTCTGGATCATGAGCCAAATATGTATTGGCTTCTGACTTTCCTTCAAGGACGGTTTGTGAACCCATTTTGCCGCTGCAAAGGTCCCAACCAGAAGGTGAGGGAATAGTGACTCAACTCTGTTGACCAATGGTCAATAAGGCTAGCAGGTTGATTATTACTGTAGGGGATTGCTATTGGTGTTATGGATTGCTTATTGCTACTGGTTTTATCCGCAACTTCACGTAGACCCTGCCATGAATCACGGGTTGAAAGATATTACTCTTCACTACAAAAAATGTTCATGGTCTATGTTAATTTGCGGGAGTGTAATGGTTAGGAAGAGTATCAATCAAAGTAACCGATGGTTGATTCTGAGGAGATTCTTATTGGGGTTACCAGCTTTGGTTCACAAGCCAGGTCCATCCTGCGGTTCACATCTTGGTCGATTTTCTGCAGCCAAAGATCTTCATGTCCATGCCAAAGGTCAGTTGCTTCAGTCCCTCTTCAGTCCACAGATTCAAATGCTTCGCGCCCGAATGCCTGGGCCAGTTCTTGCCCCATTGAGCCATCCATGAGGGACCAATCCTTCTCAAAGATTTTGTCCCATCTCATAGTCTTGGATCTACTATCAGATATTCCAAGCAAAACAGTACATAAATATACATATCCAGTACATGTAATATCCTTAAACGCTAATCATCTTTAGATCATCAACAACACTATATATATATATATATACATATCATATATATACATATATATATATCATATCATATCATATATATTACATATCATATATACATTATTTCCTACAAATTCTCCAGCACCCCTTCCACCATCTCGCTGACTCTCCAACCAGTCACTCCAGGGATTTCGGCAGCACCGAGTCCTGCGACCAGTGGCCATCGAAGATGTCGGACAGCTCGTGGAAAAACAGGCGCGGCAGAAGGACATGATCCAAGGTCACCTCGGCCATTGGAGTCGGCCCAAGTCATAGGAAGGGAATGGCCCATGTAGACACATATATATATATAGCTATTAATAATGGAATAACTATATATATAGCATTATATAGCTATTTATTAATAATGGGATAACTATATATATATAACTATTATATAACTATTAATGTGATGATATGATGATTAATGGAAAAAAAAAAACATTGACATATGGTGATTTGCCTGTCAAGCCATCGATGAAGCCATGGCCCAATTGATGATAGACATCCTTTTTGATTTGCCAAACTGAAAAATGGGGCCATAGAAAATTGCCATTGAGATAGGTGATTTTTACATCCTTTTTGATTTGCCGAACTTCACAATTTAAGGGATAATTACATATGTATATATATATAACTCTTCGAGCTATGGGAAGCCAATAATTCATGGGATAATCAATGGAAAAGATTGGAAAAGCGTACAGGACAAAAAATGCTGTTGCGCCAAGACAAACACCCTCGTCCTCAAACGTGGAACAATCCCCTTTTTCAAATGGGGATTTTTACGGGAAAATCATCCAGCCACCAACCAACTTGATTACCAGGGGGTAATGGGAAATGAGCCTTGAAATATGGGACAATTATGGTACGAGTTGTGTTGTTCATAAATATAGTTGATCAGATGAAAGAGCGAATGATGGCAAGCCAACGGTTGATGGGGTGAACTCTGGGATCATCTTGGAAGAATTGTGGAAAATATTGTGGGAATGATGATGAACCATGCTCAAAGAAAGTGTTTGTTATCCAATTCAATTGGGGATACCCTGTAACTTCGGTCACCTACGAGCAAATGGGATTGGTGTTGAATGCGAGTTTTTATTGGGAACAAAAAAAATGGTTCCAAAAAACAGGCATTTATCAGGCAAAAGAGTGAAGATCAAAAATGATCAGCTGCAAAGATTGACCGTGTTGATGCCCAAGAACCAACCAGGGGAGCTGCAATCGCCAGAATGTGAGTATGGCACATGTTTGCTCCCTCCAAAGACCGCGACAAGTGAGACACGTGATATGATAGGGACATCATCAAAGCGCCAAGATCCAAGAGCGAATCTTTGGGGATGGGTTGGGTACCGTTGGGTACCTGAAAAATTGGAAGATTTACAGGTTTACTGAAAAGAAGTCATGGGCAGTCAGGTTGGACATACATCGGTGACCCATCGAAACATCAAAGGTATCAAGGGCTGTGCCCCTGATTTCCAAAACTCCAAAGAATGCCCAGGTGAACAGCCCAAAAATATGAACAGAATGGAGTGAGTGACCAAGTTGGGATGTTCATTTACACGGTCTAGGCATCTGCTTGCTAACTTCTGACCCACGTCCATCTTTTTGTACTCACCGAGTTTGTCTGTTTGTGGAGCTGTAGTAAGTAAAATATCCACATGTTTGATGGTTCTTTTGAGAAAATACACATTTTATCTTCCAGCAACCAGCCAGAATGGGTCCCCTCTCAAAACCGACAAAGAAGAATGCTGGGATTTTTTTTTCAATAGATCCTCAAAGCTTCCATCAACCAACCACCTCCCAAACACAAACCAAACTTTTAATCCCATCATCCAGGTATCAACTGCCACACCCCCAAACCAAAGCCCTGTAATGTCATGTACTGGATCTCGTCATGCCTTGGGATCAAAATGATGTAGGGGTATTTCATATTTTACTGGCTCTATATCCCTATGTTGTGATGTTGAACTTCATTTGTGGTGGTAAAATGCTGGTTACATCACCATCTTCCTTTCAACCAATTCTTCAGATACCCCACTTGAAGAAATTGCCGGCCACAGCATCACCACGTTTCCACGAAATCCCCAAAGGTAAATCCCACCATGTTGAACCATTCTGAAACCATGTTAAAACATGTTAAAACCATGTTCAAATGACCATGTAGTTAATTGATTTACCAAACTTAAAAATGGTGAATTGTCCATAGCTATCTTAGTCTACTCCCCATTTCTTCCATAAACTCCCCCATTTTTCCAAGTGACATATGCCTCTTCCATGGGCCGCTCTGTCGCCGCGAGCCGGGCCCGGGCCCCGGCCCCGGCGGCCCCGGGAGCCGCCCCCGGGGGGGCCGACATTCGCGGGGGACGGGTGGGACGCTCGGCATCTAAGGCAGAGAAGCCCGGGAGTGGTTCGCTACTGGGCCTCAGATCATCTCCACCATGGAATATCTGGAGGTTTTCTGAGTCATGGCACCGGCAAGAAACATCAATTTTTTAGATTGCAATTGTCCATTATAAACCATCGATTTTAAGGGGTACCCCCATTTTGAGAATGCCTCATATGGGAATGATGGAGATAATTCTCATGATGGTACATCCCATAATATTTGTATCATTGGGATATAAACATTTTTTGTAATGGGCATGATGGGAATATCAAAAAAACAAAAAAGGAATTCGAAAAAATGATGACATTGTGGGCTGTTTTATAAGGAGACTATAGTCTGGAGATCATATGTCATTTGGATTATCTCCACACGACTAATTATTATAAGGCTATTTGACGGGGAATAAGAATTTGTACATAAAATAGATATCCCCAATTTCAAAAATGCAATATGAAAAAGTATATATACCCCATGTATATTCGAAATGATAATGGGTATTACAATTGGTAGTATATATTTGGGATAATGGAGACCTGCCCTCAGTTTGGGGGGTTGGCTTTGGTAGGATGGCATTGTTTGTGGCCGTTGGGGATTTTTTTATTGCGATATAATTAATGCTATGGCTTCATTGGGATAGAATTCATGGCTTCATTGGTATCCCTGGTGTGATCTTTCCTAGGTCCCAGGTTTTTTAATGGGATGCAATGAAGTGGATACATCATCCAACAATGGGCTATAGCCCTGGCAATTTTAGAAGGGACGATGATGATCAACCGGTGGAGGGATAGCCTATTCTCGACGATCCAGTAGGATAAGAAAAAATGGATGAGATGAGAGACTTCTTGTCAGCCAAAACTATATCTTCCTTACCCACAATGGAACGGGATGTTTTTTCCCCAAGCCAAATGTTGGGGATTTGTTTCAACCATATATATATGTATATATCTAATTTCTAGTTATTTTTTTATTCATTTATTTAGTTATTTATTTATACTATATATATATGTACATGGGTTTGTCTTAAAATAGGCTACCCCTAAGTCCATTGGTGAATCATCCCTAATTGATCCCTAATGAATAAATTTGGTATTTTCCAGGGGCAAACGTTTGCCCATGTTCAAGTCCCTTTTACCCATTCTAAACAGGAGGATGATGGGATTTGTTGCCTGACTAAAATGTTGGATGGATGAGAGGGATCTAACTCTATGCCAAAACTGCAGCCAGGGATGTTTTTTTCAAACAAGGTGATTTCTAGGTTTCCCGTTGATCCAACCAAAATTACCCAAATGTTGGTTGAATCCTTACCACTGAAAGTGATGTGACTTTCACCAACGGATCGTTTCCTGGTTGTTTGTTTGCCAGCAGTTGAAGGGGGAACGGAGTTCACACAACAAAAAAATGTGTGTCTATTTGCCAATGATGTAAAACTTGGCAACCCCAAGTTTAGGAAATCAAATAACCAGTTGCTTGAAATGACGGACAGGCTAGAAAATCCCAAACCAGGTGCATGGAAGTATTTCAACCCCCTTGAGTCAGACAAGAATTTTCGGGGGACGATCATCTAAAACGATGAGTGTTTCAGCAAAAAGATCAACAACCACCCTCCAGGTGCTTTTGTTTTCCAGTAAAAAATGGATCAAAATGGTCCATTGACTTCGATGATTTAGCAAACTATCCACAAAAAGCCACGTCGTCAGTTGAGACGCTCATCATAGAAGACCGAGGTCAAGCAAGCCAGGACGGCAACTGGCCCCCAGGTTCGTACCTGAAGGGAGGCCCAAAAGCCCACGTCCGACGTCTGGTTAAACGCCAGGAATAGAGTGGAGATGTCTTTTTGAGAGGAGATACAACATTTATACAACCATACTTGGAGATTTAGGATACCATTGAGATAGTTCACAATTATCACAACATGTCACAACTGTTTATGATTGTAACCGGACTTTCGCAAAGAAAACGCTCGCAAAAATTGGAGAAGCACATGATCAGCAAGCTAAACATCAGACTCAGGGTGGCAGGGCAAGCTGTAGATGTATTTGATATCGATAAAGTCCAAAAAGATAAGAGACCGGAGAAGTGCACAATACCTTCTGCAATCCCCTTCTTGATTGGTTGATATGGCCTGATATGGGTGTCCATCTTGGGTAAGAATAATCCTAATTGAGCAAAATTAGTAGAATCCACTGTATGTAGCTATCAACCAAGAGGCGGTTTGGTCATTGATCAAGCAGATCTATGGTGTGTCTGTGAGGCTCCTGGTTTGAAATCGAACCAATTGATGAGTCAGCTTATACCCAGATTACAAGCATATTATACACTATATATTTGGTAACCGTCCTGCTTAGTAGGTAGAGCCAGTTGTCGAATCATCACATTCCCAGTTAAAGCCAGAAATTGGGGTTAGTATACCCCATTTTCAGACACCAAAAAATCAAGTTGGTTGTATATCATATATCCCATGATATTCCATGAAACATCCCATGGAATATACCCTTCATTGCTGTATATCCCATGAAAGCCACAACGGGCACCTGCTTCCGTCGGCTCATCGCTCACGCGGCACGCCACGGCTCGATCTATGGCCCCTACCCTCCTAACTACCAGTCGAAGCAGGGGATTCCAAGATCTCTAGGCTGGATGTCTGTCGAAAATGTGGCTTTAGGATTTAAGATGCTTTAAGGTTTATGATTACTGACCATCTATTTCTTTGTTTCCGAAGTCACTGCTGCGAAATGTGGGCCAAATGTGGGCCATCTGATGGTGCCTAAAATCGCCGGCCCCGTTGATTCTTGAAGGGCTGTCAGGAATTGATAGGTATCTGATGGTATAGGCCATTTTTTGATCCATATAGTCAATGAGTCAACAACTGAATCTAGCCATTTTTTGTCATTTTCTTTCATCTGAAAGATCCTTTTGTCTTGGTTGCCATGATCGCCACGGATCGTCAGGAGTGGCTCGTTGGACCTGCAGCTGAGGTCCAACCCTGGTGCTTGGTCCGCAAAAAAGGGGGGGAAGGCAAAAAGTTCCTTCAAAAAGTACCGGAACACACAAAGAGATCTGCAATCTATTAGATTCTATTACCCTACAATTAACCGTTCGACCCTGCCAGATAGGGCTTGGAAGATGTGTTTCCACTAAAAATTGTTTTTTTTTTGCAGGGTCTGAGTCTATGTTAATTTACCAGAGGGTAGATCTATTGATACTGGCGAAGCACCAGCAAATCTGTGAAGCCACTCTGCACTGTTACAGTACAAATCGGTGGTCCATCGAAACACCCAAAGCAGAAATGACGCTGTAAACCCAATGGTAATAATAATAACAATAGGAAGAAGAAGAAGAAAGAAGAAAGAAGAAGAAGAAGAAGAAGAGTAAGAATCATCATCATCATCATCATCATCTAATCATCATCATCATCATAATAATAATAATAATCCCCTATTCTACCAGAAAAACCGATGGTATAAACCATGGGATAAATACATATAATACAACAACCCCTGGGTGAATGGATGGTATAAACCATCCAAAAAATGGCAGGCTTTCTGGCAACGTTGTGATCGCCAGCCTTATCAGCACACTCGCGGCGTGAAGGCCACTTGAACGCCACTCCCGCTTCTCCTCGCACCACTGGGGTGTTGGCCAGCGATTTCACCCCGATTGTACAGCAACCAGAAAATAGAAAATGTATGAAAATGTTAGTCATCAGGAACCTTCATATTTTTGTTGGACCTTTCTCTGCGGGCTACTGTAGTATAAAATCCTAGCGAAGTCTGTTGAAGATCTCACCGCCAAGCATTCATGTGTGATGTGAAATTCATCTATATATAAATTGGATGTGTATAAAAATTGGGTTTTAATCATCTATAAATTGGATGTGTATAGAAATTGGCGTTTAAATCATCTATAAATTGGATGTGTATAAAAATTGGTTTTTAAATCATCTATAAATTGGATGTGTATAAAAATTGGCTTTTAAATCATCTATAAATTGGATGTGTATAAAAAATTGGATGTGTGTAAAAAATTGGCTTTTAAATCATCTATAAATTGGATGTGTATAAAAATTGGCTTTTAAATCATCTATAAATTGGATGTGTATAAAAATTGGCTTTTAAATCATCTATAAATTGGATGTGTATAAAAATTGGCTTTTAAATCATCTATAAATTGGATGTGTATAGAAATTGGCGTTTAAATCATCTATAAATTGGATGTGTATAAAAATTGGCTTTTAAATCATCTATAAATTGGATGTATAAAAATTGGTTTTTAAATCATCTATAAATTGGATGTGTATAAAAATTGGCGTTTAAATCATCTATAAATTGGATGTGTATAAAAATTGGCTTTTAAATCATCTATAAATTGGATGTGTATAAAAATTGGCTTTTAAATCATCTATAAATTGGATGTGTATAAAAATTGGCTTTTAAATCATCTATAAATTGGATGTGTATAAAAATTGGTTTTTAAATCATCTATAAATTGGATGTGTATAAAAAATTGGATGTGTGTAAAAAATTGGCTTTTAAATCATCTATAAATTGGATGTGTATAAAAAATTGGATGTGTGTAAAAAATTGGCTTTTAAATCATCTATAAATTGGATGTGTATAAAAATTGGCTTTTAAATCATCTATAAATTGGATGTGTATAAAAATTGGCTTTTAAATCATCTATAAATTGGATGTGTATAAAAATTGGCTTTTAAATCATCTATAAATTGGATGTGTATAAAAATTGGCGTTTAAATCATCTATAAATTGGAGGTGTATAGAAATTGGCGTTTAAATTATCTATAAATTGGATGTGTATAAAAATTGGCTTTTAAATCATCTATAAATTGGATGTGTATAAAAATTGGTTTTTAAATCATCTATAAATTGGATGTGTATAAAAATTGGCGTTTAAATCATCTATAAATTGGATGTGTATAAAAAATTGGCTTTTAAATCATCTATAAGCGATTATAAATCATATTAAATCATAGGATGTGATCAACGAGATTTTCCAGTGTCACTCTCAACTCTGCAGATTCTCAGTCATCATCCATTTTAATTAGATGATTTAGATGGGTATGTTCCATGAAATAGTCACCATCCAGCTAATTATTGGGGATCCCCCATTTATGGAAAACCCCTCAATTATAGCGCCATGCGTGCTGGTTATTTTGGGGGGTAGCACTGCTGACTATTTTATCGTTGATCCAGTGCTTCTGGGATGGTCCATCTCGGTCTTTTAGCTACCGAAAAGGTATGTTTGATCAAAACAAAATGCATGGGCCATTTTAAAACACCAAAAACTGACCTTCACCCCCCCCAGCTTCAATGGATATGATTAAACCACTCTATTTCCCCGCTCACAGAATCTTTCCACACCTCTGTGCGTCCCCAGCGCGTATGGAGCCGCTTGGGTTCGCTGAACAAGTGGCCGCAGGTGGAAGCGACCCGATGAAATCATGTTTTTTTTCATAGTGGCTGAATCCATTGAATGATTTGCCGCTATGAATGGTCATCAGATCCAACCTGAGTATTCAGGGCTACTGCGGGTGCCAGAATTATAGAACGGAGCCAGGAGTACAAAAGTACGGTAAAATACCGTACCTTTGTACTCCTCCGGGTTCCGATTCCGCGCGGAGTCGGGAAATTTAATTATAGAACGGGGATCCGTTCTATAATTAAATTTCCCCGTTCTATAATTTCTGGCACTGACTTGATATTTACTGCATATTTGTACATATACAATGGTGATTTTATGGGATTTCATGGTGATTTTATGGGATTTCACTGTGATTTTCTTAGATTTCATGGTGATTTTGTAGGATTTCATGGTGATTTTATGGGATTTCATGGTGATTTTATGGGATTTCACTGTGATTTTCTTAGATTTCATGGTGATTTTGTAGGATTTCTGGGACCCCGGAAGAGGTTCTATAATTCTATAATTGATTATTCCATTCTATAATTAATTTTTCCGGTCGACGGAAAAATTAATTATAGAACGGGGCCCGGGAAACATTAATTATAGAACGAAAATGGGAAATGTGAGAAAAATGGGGGAAAACAGAATTATAGAACAGCAGCGCTCCGACAAGAATTATAGAACGACGAAAAAAGTTAGGAGTAAATTCAGATACTTTTTTTTTCACACCTTCCGAGGAAAACAGAATTATAGAACAACAGGGTACGGTAAATAACCGTACCTTCGTACTCCTCAACTTCCGTTCTATAATTCTGGCACCCGCTGTATTCATAGGGGAATGACCGGAATTACCTGAGATCCTTTGCGATGTTGGTGTAATTCCCCTGACCCAAACAGCATCATCTACACTGAAAACCAAGAATGGATGGGATTAAGTTTTCAGTTCTGGATATCGTTGATGCTTTCTAAAGGCACTAAACACCTACATCACCTACGAGCTTTTCAACATGGATCCAAATGTGACCAAGATTCGGTCAGTAGTGAGATCAGATAATCAGCCACTTGATACTGCAATAAGGATACTGTATATCATGAGGTATCATGGGGCAAGTGGATATGCGATGGGGTAGATCAATGGATACAAAGTAAGTCAAACTATGTAGGAAAGGTTTCATTTACCACTAAAGGTTTATCCTTTTTGTGAGTTGCCACATATCATCCATAGATGAATCATAGATTCACTCACCTTCCCGGAAACCATGGTGTAGGGAAAACCACAACATTTGGGACCATGGGGGTGTTGAGTATGACCGGGATTTACGTCATGTTCTGGCGAAATCCAGAGATCTCCAGCCCCTACCATGGGGAATCAGCAGCACTTTTTCACCGTGCCACACAGGCGCGAAAAGGCCTCCACTCAGTGCCTGATGGAGGAAACCATGCGCTGGGTGGTTCATCCTACATGGTATCCTGGAGCAAACTTGCAATATACCCTCTGGTAATTTAACATAACTATGGAAAATGGCCATTATTAATGGGTAAATCCACTATTTCTATGGCCATTTTCAATAGCTATTTTGACATAACCAGAGGGGAAATTCATAGGCAACTTGACCCCAGTATCTGGCATCCTCATAGGCAAGGTCCCCCACCTCCCAGCTGACTCAACCGTCCATGCCGTCAAAGAAATCGAAGATCGTCATGGACGTCTCCTGTGGCAGCAGGACCTATGCCATGCAGCATAACCGTCATTTTTTATAGGACATAATAAAATTGCCAATCTTAGATACCCGGCAAAAAAAAACTTAGCTGTTTAGTAGATATAATATATATATATATAATCCCATTGATACCAAAAGACTAAAGGATTAAACTACCCATCCAAGATTGACCTAGATAAGAATTCATAACCATTCAGAACCATTAAATGTGTACTAATCATCATATATCATCAGTCATCACCATTGATTTTTTTTGACAGCCACAAATAGTCACTAGTAAATAATCATCAGTTAACATGGAAACAATCATCAACAACCATTAACAACCATGACCACTAATACATAATCATTAATCACCATTAATATCCATTAATAACTTATAATTTATCATAACTTCTATAATAACCATTGACACAATCAATTAAATTCTCATTCGGCAGTCTAAACATGGACGCTGCGCTAAAAACGCGAAGGTTCAGCTCAAATTGAGCCCGTTCAGCTCAAATTGACCCGTCCCATCTCATGAAACACTAGTTGGATGAAACCGGTTTCCCTGCTGATTATCATAATCCCCAGTAAATTAGCTAGTGTTCCTAGTTTGTAACCAATGAACCAGGGTGCATGTTACATGATGGCTCCTGCTTGGCGAAAAAAACTGGGTCATCTATGGGTAAACGTTCACATCTCTGAGGCCTCCACACCTTATAAGTGCTGCAAATCATCCAGCAGGTTACGCTTTTTTCGAAGCAGGTTCTAAAGGTCGTGAAAAAAAGCCTCGGATGGAAAAATGATGATGTTGTATGTCGCCAAATTGGTGGACTTGCAGATTCTTCAGGATTTGTCCAGATAAATGAAGGTCATGTGGTAAACCCTAAACCCTAAACCATCCCCAAATTCACCATCTTTATGGGTATAAACCATGCCCAAATGGTAGGTTTATGGCATTGGCTTGCCAACACTACTACCCAAAACCCTACCCATCTGGATAAGCAGGGTCTTTTGGCTAGAGATTTTCTGTAGATCCTTTGGAGCAAAAAAAAACCGATCAAACTCCCAACGTGCCACGCCCCTGAATCCACGGGCCAATAATTTTCTCATTGTGGCCATAAGTTGGTCGTACACCCCATAATCAAACCCAGGTCATACTGGTTGGTGATTTTAACCATCGTGAAAAAACATGGAGTTCGTCAATGGGAAGGATGACATCCATTCATATGACATGGAAAATAAAAAATGGTTGAAACATGTTTGAAACCACCAACCAATAATAATATTGTTGGTTATTATTGGTTATAACTCCCATGACATATCTCCTTCATCCATTTTTGGGGTTGGGGAATCTATTGGAAGCTCCTTGTCATCCAAGTCTCCCACCCCAAAAATCACAGGGATTACCCGGCCTGGTAAACATACATAGATAGCTATTGAACATGGCCATAGAAATAAGTTGATTTACCCATGAAAAATGGTGATTTTCCATAGCAAACTGTTAGTTTTTACCAGAGGGTATAATGATGCATGTTCCCATTAAGAAAACACCCAAACATCCCAATGGTTCCTCTGCGTTTTCCCTGGCTGCCGGAGAACTTGCAGCCTCTGTGTCCGCACTGAGGAATGTGTCAGGGCTGCGCAACACACCAACGCGGCCGCTTTGGAAACCCGTGACATGAAAACATGGTGACATTTTACCAGCAAAAATGTGGATTTGCATGGTTTAACGTAAACCATCCTGGTATGGCACGCCCAAAAATACGAAATTTTGGGATGATGATAATGATTGAAGAAAATATTGGAAAATATGGAGAAAACAAAACATGATGAAACATCCCGAGTGATAATGTCCAAAATCATTGACCATCAGGATAGGTAAATACCAAGCATGACCATTTTTGGTTGGTCTTTAGGTAACCCATTTGTGATCCACTCCACAAAATCACATGGGGATGTGTCTCAAATCATCTGGTTTGTGCATCAAAAACTCAACTCTGGGGTCCCTAAACCTCATAATTGTCTCCGGATTGGTGGTTTCAACCCCTCTGAAAAAGATTAGTCAGTTGGGATGATTATTCACACTATATGGAAAAATAAAAGCCATGTTGCAAACCACCAACCAATCTCTCATGACATCCCATGCCGAGACGTCTGCCAAGCCTTCGCCGCAGTCTCGTTTTGCGGAGCTTCCACCTCCGCAGCGGAAAGGGAATGCCTTCAATTTAGTGTCGAATTTGTTGAACAGCAAAACTGTTAATTGTTGTCAAGCAAAAAGTACCGGCACCAAGAGCAAAATGGATTGGGATACAATCAGCACAAACATGGGCTCAATCAATACAGCTTGGGGAGAAAATCTGTCACAACACGCGAAAAACACCAGAAAATGGAAACGCGTTTTTCGTGCTGGGGTCATCATCCCCTTCTGTTGCAAAAGTCTGTAAACATTGAATCCCCATACCTCTCAAAAACATTATTTGGCACATAAAAATATTCGCCATATGTGTATGCACATATAATGAATTTTCAGATTTTTTAGTGTGTTCATGCCTTAGTGCTTTCATTTTCTTGCTGCTTCTCGACCCCTTTTCTTCCAAGTTTTTGCTGCTGTCGGGTGCCTGCTCTGCTGGAACTACCTAATCATTACTTACGGTATCACATGTTTTATTGTCCCCATTGTCATCTTCATAAGTCTAACCATTCTGCGCCCCAACCCCATTATCACTATCACTATCAGCATCTTCACCATCAACATCATCATGCTCATATTCAGCAGCCCTCTCATTATCATATTCACTTCACCCTTGCAAGACGTGCATGTTGGATGAGTCTTGAGACAACAATTTTAATTATTGCGCATGAATCGTTTTGGAGTGTGAGTTTCATCGACGGATATCTTTTTGAATTTGGACAATGAAAATTCATAATTTTCAGGCTATAAATACACTTCATCCCAAAAACTTCATCTGGGTGACAGGTATATCATCACGGGTGAACCCGGGGCGAGGTGTTACATCAATGGAAACTGCCCCAGTAGTTAGAAGGCAAACTTCTGACAGCTTTTGGCTCTCTACTTTGAGGATTGAAGTTGGACCCACTAGGCGTGCTGGGCGTAGCTCATGTGCCTGATCCTTGCGTAAACGGAGGTTTTGCTGCACCAAAGTGTCTGCAAGCATCGTAAAGTGTTAAAGTGTCTGCGATCTTCTGCGCTTAACTAACAGCGAAAGCTGTGTAAAAGTTTCCTCGTGTAAAAGTTTCTGCGTGTAGATATGTTTGCGCGTAAAGCTTCTGTGCTTACAAATGTTTGTGTGGAAAGCTTCTCTGTGGAAAAACTTCTGTGCGTCAGAGTTTTTGTCTGTGTCAAAGCATCTGTGTATAAGAACGTTCTGTGTGTAAAAGTTTCTGTGTCTAAAAGCTGTGTGTGTGTGTGTGTCGAAGTTTCTCTGTGTAAAAGTTGTCTGCATGTAAAGGTGTTTCTATGAAAAACCTTCTCTGTGTAAAAGCTTCCGTATATAAAAGCTTGTGTATTCCAAAGATTCTGTATGTAGAGGCATCTGCGTTTAAATGCTGGTTGGTGGTTTTAACATGTTTTAACCCCTCTGAAAAAGGTTAGTCAGTTGGGATGGTGACGTTCCCAATATATAGAAAAGTAAAAAAAAATGTTCCAAACCACCACTCTTTCACTCTTTCACTCTTTCGGATGCGCGCAGCATTGTCGAGGAATGCTACCCGTCTTGGGTATCTCAAGAGCCAATGGTTGAAACATAAATCGGTGGAAACGAATCTTGCAAAGAGGCATAAGGAAGGGAGTCAATCGCCTTAGTCTGACGTTTAAATGCCGACCCAGAACATGCAAACATCCAACGGTCAACCAAATCCAGTCTCTCCTGTGGCCAAGGTAAGGCCAGGCATCCTGTGAACATTTGGATAATGTGAGACCTCGGTCTTCCATAAGCAGTTGATTTATGCGAGGGCTATGTGCCCTCCTGTCCAAGGCCCTGGGTGGGCCGTTGGCAATACTTTGAATTCTCTCCTTTGTGATAGATTCAGTATTGTTGTCACATCACTCTGAGTGTAAGCCAGAGCAAAGTGAGCCGCTACTTCCATGAGTTCGTAAGTGCATTCGTGTGCAGCGGCTGTCAGTGCGATTGCCTCAACATACCGGTCCGGCATGTTGAAGATGCGCAGCTGATCCTTGATTGAGTTCTGGTACTCTTGTACCTCCTTCAGTAATTGTTGGTCTCTCTTCACATATCTTCGATCGAGCAACTTCATGGCCAGTTTGTAAATGTCTGGCGTGCTCAATCTCGGTGAGTGTAGGCTAGCGTGGAATGAGAAGAATCCAATGCGCTTTGCCTCAAGGGTGATGATCGTGCCTAGCGTCTTTGTTGCAGGCCAATTTGGCTTGACATCAGTTTCTGGAGCCACAGCACCGTCGTCTCCGCCCATTATCGTTCTTCTGATGGCTTTGAAGAGTCGAACAACGGCCCGTAAGACTTTCATCGTGTTCTCAATATAAGTCCACGAAATGCCGCTTGGCAGCGAGCTCCAATGATCTGTTGCCTGTCCAGTGAACAGTGACAATGATCGCCAATGTTGCTCAATTGCCGCAATGGCTCCAAGTAACGTCCTCCGCAATGCTGTTGCCTCAGGCATGGCTTCCTTTAGCAAATATGCGATAAAGACAAAGTCACCGTAATTGTGAGTGGCGTCTGCCTGTTCAAGGTCAAGTTCGTACCACTCCTGATCGCTCCACCCCCGCTCATCTTCCAGATCTGTGAAAACGGCTCGGTACATCTCGTCAACACGCGTGCCAGGCGTGAAGGACAAGTGTACGCGCTGATCTGTTGCCAATGACAACAGAGTAAAGGCGAGCCGCGTGATAGGCATGGTCAGCAAAGTGAGAATAGGTGCAGCACTTTGCACGGGTTGGTTCGGCTTGTGTCGTAACAATGCGTTGTATTGTTCGAAACACTTATCTTGCAGCTGTGGCAAAGGCCAAGTTGGTTTTATCTTAGCCTGTGTCTTGTCCACAGACACGAATAGACCGTGTGCAAGAATTTGGTCAGGCTCAAGTTGCTTCGTCACCATATCGCCCGCATCCACAAGCTCCTTCTGCAGGTCGTTGAGCTGTTGCACCCTCGCTTCCTCTGGCAAGTCTGCACGAATCGCACTGTTCACGTCAGTGAATTTCTATCTACCCTACCTAAACTACCCCCCCCTCCCCCCCTCAAAATAATTTCCAAAATTATTTTCAGGGGGTTGATAGTGTCTTCGGTTGTTATACGAAACAACCCTCTTTAGGGTAAAATAGTTTCTTACGATAGACCCCCCCCTCCCCTTCATCGACGGTGGTGAACCTTCGCAAAAATTATTTCAACCCCTGGGGAGTTAATTATTTTGCCCCCCTCCGGAGACTCCAATCTTTACATATGTATACTTTGGGACCCCCCCCTACCCGACATGATCACCTTCGCAGGTGTACCGGGGATATTCCAACCCTTCAAGAAAAACGCGGGGGTATCAACCAGGTTTTGGAATATGTTTAAAGAAGACATGTTGTTGAATAATTTTCCTAACCAGTGGCCTACGGATGTGCATATTGGAATATGCGAGTTATAATCTAAGCCTTCAATATACCCTGGAATAACTATGTTTTGAAATAATTTCATCTAAATTTTAAACAAAAAAAGATTTTAAAAAAAAAAAACTTGGGGATTCCCGCAAAATGATGTTCAACCATCATCTTCATCACTGGCTCTTTCCTACATATTTCCATTTTTTTCATACTTCCCCACATTTCTCTCACATTCCCTTCATTTCCTTCCAAAGAACACTCGGTGGGAATGAGTGTGAAAGGGAAAGCATTCGGTGTTTATAGTTTTTTTTCAGCTGGCAGCTGCTCACTTTGATTTTTGAGGAGTGCAGGGTATCTCCAATACCCCTAGAATAATTTCACCCCTTGGGAAATCCCACGGAATGGTATTCAACCTGGCCCTTTCCTGTAGTGATTCTCCTAACCTGTCATATTTCCCATTATTTCTCCCATATTCCCTTCATTTCCCTCCAAAGAACTCTTTTTTTGGAAGCGTTCGGTTTTGATAGATTGTTCAATTGTTTCCAGTTTATGGGCGAGTTGGATGGTTCTGGCAGCTGCTCACTTTGAATTTTGGGAAGTGCAAGGCATCTCCAATACCCCTAGAATAATTTCTCCTCTTGGGGAATCGCACACAATGGTATTCAACTTAGCTCTTTGCTATAGTGGTTTTTCTAGCCTTTCATGTTTTTCCCTCTTTCTCCCATATGCCCTTCATTTCCCTCCAAAGAACTCTTTTTTGGGAAGCGTTCGGTTTTGATAGGTTTTTCATTTGTTTCCAGTTTATGGGCGAGTTGGATGGTTCTGGCAGCTTCCCACTTTGATTTTTGGGAAGTGCAGGATATCTCCACTACCCCTAGAATAATTTCTTCTCTTGGGAAATCCCACAAAATAGTATTCAACCTGGCCCTTTCCTGTAGTGATTTTCATAACCTGTCATATTTCCTTTTTCTTCTTCCATATTCCCTTCATTTCCCTCCAAAGAACTCTTTTTTGGGAAGCGTTCGGTTTTGATATTTTTTTCATTTGTTTCCAGTTTATGGGCGAGTTGGATGGTTCTGGCAGCTGCTCACTTTGATTTTTGAGGAGTGCAGGGTATCTCCAATACCCCTAAAATAATTTCTCCGCTTGGGAAATACCACAAAATAGTATATATTCTTTTCCTGTAGTGATTTTCCTAACCTGTCATATTTCCTCTTATTCTCCCATATTCCCTTCATTTCCCTCCAAAGAACTCTTTTTTGGGAAGCGTTCGGTTTTGATAGATTGTTCAATTGTTTCCAGTTTATGGGCGAGTTGGATGGTTCTGGCAGCTGCTCACTTTGAATTTTGGGAAGTGCAAGGCATCTCCAATACCCCTAGAATAATTTCTCCTCTTGGGAAATCGCACACAATGGTATTCAACTTAGCTCTTTGCTATAGTGGTTTTTCTAGCCTTTCATGTTTTTCCCTCTTTCTCCCATATGCCCTTCATTTCCCTCCAAAGAACTCTTTTTTGGGAAGCGTTCGGTTTTGATAGGTTTTTCATTTGTTTCCAGTTTATGGGCGAGTTGGATGGTTCTGGCAGCTGCTCACTTTGATTTTTGAGGAGTGCAGGGTATCTCCAATACCCCTAAAATAATTTCTCCGCTTGGGAAATCCCACAAAATAGTATTCCTTTCCTGTAGTGATTTTCCTAACCTGTCATATTTCCTCTTATTTCTCCCATATTCCCTTCATTTCCCTCCAAAGAACTCTTTTTTGGGAAGCGTTTGGTTTTGATAGATTGTTCAATTGTTTCCAGTTTATGGGCGAGTTGGATGGTTCTGGCAGCTGCTCATTTGAATTTTGGGAAGTGCAAGGCATCTCCAATACCCCTAGAATAATTTCTCCTCTTGGGAAATCGCACAAAATGGTATTCAACTTAGCTCTTTGCTATAGTGGTTTTTCTAGCCTTTCATGTTTTTCCCTCTTTCTCCCATATTCCCTTCATTTCCCTCCAAAGAACTTTTTTTGGGGAAGCGTTCGGTTTTGATAGGTTTTTCATTTTTTTCCAGTTTATGGGCGAGTTGGATGGTTCTGGCAGCTGCTTACTTTGGTTTTTGAGGAGTGCAGGGTACCTCCAATACCCCTAAAATAATTTCTCCCCGTGGGAAATACCACAAAATAGTATTCAACCTGGCCCTTTCCTGTAGTGATTTTCCTAACCTGTCATATTTCCCATTATTTCTACCATATTCCATTCATTTCCCTCCAAAGAACTCTTTTTTGGGAAGCGTTCGGTTTGATAGGTTTTTCATTTGTTTCCAGTTTATGGGCGAGTTGGATGGTTCTGGCAGCTTCCCACTTTGATTTTTGAGGAATGCAGGGCATCTCCAAGATCCTTTGAATAATTTCTTAAAGAACGAGTTTGGTTTCGAGTTGCAAGTTTTGATGCGTTCTTGCTGCAACTTAAGATTGAGGGGAGATTCTGACATGACTACCAGGGAGCACACATGAAACATGATGTTGAATTTATTTGCGTTGTAGGATTCGCAACGCATCAATCCTAAAAAACAAAAAACCTAAAAAATAATAAGCCACTTTTGCAAGTCCAACATTGCGCAAGATGGGATATCGCATTGTTCTACATCGTTTCCTCCGAAAGTTACAACACTGCCATCACTGCGAAGAAGTGCTGTGTGAACACAGCCTGCAGAAACTTGAGTGTACGACATTCCTTCATCCAAAGGTGGAATATGCCATCGGATCAAAACAATGTCAAACACCAAAATTATTTTGAAATATTTTTTTTGCTGTGAGAGTGTTTTCGTCAAAATTATTTTGAGGGGGGGGTAACCCATCAAAATAATTTCCAACCAGAAATTATTTTGGTGATGGTTAGAGTCTATAAATCTATACATCCAACATGTTAGATTTTTGATTTTTGAAATTATTTTCAAAAAAAAAATTGGAGGGTAACCCCCCCCTGAAATAATTTCATTGAGGTAGGAGGGATGAATTTCTTCAGCGCTCTGCGCAGATACGTTTCAATGCTTGTCGCTGCGTAATCGAGCTTACCAGGATCAATGCGATGGATGTATTGCGCGGCTCGGACCCCGTCTTCTATTGCTTCCTGTTTCTGGGATTGTCTTGCTGCAGCTTGCCGTGCCTGGGTCGGTAAGCTAGCTGTGAGCCTGTCCTGATTCAAAATCGAGTGCCTCGTGATCTGCGTATTCAGTGTAGAGACTTGGTTTGAAGCCCGATCGAGTCGTGAGTATGCATGGGCTGTGAGTGAGTGGGCAAATTGGCTCTGCGGAGGTGAGGGTATCCTTAGCCTGCCGGTGCCCACAATGGTTTGTGATGCCCAGCCCAATGGTTGCATCACGTTTGCCACAACACAGTCGTTGTGATGTGACGGCGTTCCGTGCGTGACTTGCAAAACGGCATCGAATGCATGGATGAGTTCAGGTGTAAGTTCACCCACAGGAACTCTATCCATGTGTTGGTGCTCAGACCATAGCATACTCCAGTCAATGTACCATTGTGTGCCCTCACCGTCAGGGAGAAAATTTGCATCCCACACATGGCTGTTGAAGTTTGCCCTGATCATGTCGGTGCCGCAATGCGCAAGTAAACGCCGTTTCAGGGGTTGCCCGCTGGACGTTGCCGACGCAATGGCAAACGTCCAAGGCTTGCGCGGGACCCCATCTGAAAACCCACGTCTTCTGGCATTCTCTCGATCTCGTCGATGGCATGTATCCAATGTTCTGGCACACCCTCATGAGGACCTGGCTCGAACTTCTGATGTGCAACTTCCGTTGCTGGTCTTGGCGCGCTGAGTGGACCTCCCGCTGGTTTTGGCAAGTTCGCGGCACACCAACCCTGCACCACCATTCGTGGATCACTTCCACCATAAAACTGTTGGCGCCTCAGCAACGCTCGCACGAGTATCGCAGCAGTCTGTCGTGTCATCGCTCCACTACCATCGGGCTTGATTGATGCATTGACAAGCAACTTGAACACTTCGGTGTCCATGGTCACCTCAATGACTTGTTGCAGTGACTCCTCAGGCATCAGCGCAATGGCACGGGACACCATTTGTCTGCTGACTGCCGAGCATGTAGCAAAGTCAATGTCGTCTCTGCTTGCCAGCCAGCGTGCGAAACAATCAAGCATGTAGCCCATTCTTTTGTCTCGGTTCATTTCCTGGAGTTCGCTGTCAATTGCATGAACCCACTCTTGCGTGAGTGCCTTGTCATTGGCGATTTGCTTGGCTTGCCCTGAAGGCATCATACCAGCCGGTTTTTGCATGGGCTTGTTCGCGTCCTCCAACATTCTGGTGCAAAGTTGTTGAAAAGTGAGGAACGTAAATTCGGTCATATGAATGTACCCACGCAAGAAAGTTTTTGCTTCTTGGGCACTTACGTCAGGTGCCTCAAAGTGGATGATCAATATGGCAGCCCTGTTCTCCTTCCACCGCTGGATTGCAGATGGGTAGTGACAATTTCGCTTGACAAGCAAGCTTGAGTCTTCCTTTGAAGGGGTTTCTTGTCCACCCATCTTCTTCGCCTCCACGCTGTAGAACATCCTCTCCGCGCTCGCACCTTGTGCAACGTCACTTGTCATCGCAGCTGCGAAGATGGCCTGACCTCTGGCAGCCATTGAGTTCATGTCATTCGCCTTGTCAGAAATGTCAGCGATGTAGATGAAGGACTCAAACAGCCTTGCTTGCTCAGGAGAAACAGCACTCCAGTTGATGGCGCTGAGCACGAAGTAGATGCGTCCACATGGTTGCATCAGGAATTCCGGCTCAGGTATGTGCTTTTCAATGAGTTTGTACACTGCAACAGAGTGTCTTCGCACACGCTTCGCCGTGAATCTGGGCGCGTCCTTCCAAGGATCCGGTGAGAGCATCCAACGTACAAGGTCAGGCATGTCGATTGTGTCAACTGCAGCCACTTTTGTGGCTTGCTTTGGCTGACTTCGCGTTTTGATGCGTCGTTGTAGTCTCTGCAATTCATCACTGCCTCCTCATGCTGTTGTTCCCTTGTATTCAAAGTTCACATTCTTGATCTGTCGTAAGTCACCTGAAAGCACCAGCACTAGACACTCTGTGTCTCTTGCGAGCAGGTTTGCATTGTCCAGGAACTTTCGTGTTCGAATGAGTGCTGCCAGCATGAAACTTTTGATGTAATGCAAACCCATCTTGGGGTACTCATCCACATGTATGATTTTGCGTTCTTTGCGTAGGCACTCAACGATTTGCTTGTCCATGGTGAAGGCGTTGCGGTATTCGTGTCTGTTGCCTCTTGTTGCTTTTGTCTGTTTCTCAAGCGTCACTTTCATCGCAAGCATCGATTCAGCTAACGATACTGC
The DNA here is from genome assembly GCA_947184155.2 of Cladocopium goreaui. NCBI lineage: Eukaryota > Dinophyceae > Suessiales > Symbiodiniaceae > Cladocopium > Cladocopium goreaui. The sequence goes on along the minus strand of CAMXCT020004242.1, from coordinate 17,390 downwards.
CAATGCGCCAGTTGGCGCCGTCGATGTCATCATCGGCTGGTACTCGACAACACGAGTGCGGTTCTTTTTCTCTGATTGGCCTTGCTCCATGCAGTATACCGCTGCTTTGGACACCTGGTATGTTTTGCCACTGCCGCCAACACCATCAAGCACAATTGGACGGCAACGTATGGTCAGTATAGCTCTTCAGCATTTGACACGGACGCAACTCGGTCATACTCCTGAAACAATGTCGTGTATGCCGTTGCAATCTGTATGGCGCCAGCAGCTCTAGTTTGTGAGCTGATCTCGGCAAGTTCAGCGATGTCAGCACTCTGAAGATCTCTGTCCAATTCTGTCTCAAGTAGTGCCCTGGCAGTCCTTGTCCACGTGTCCGCTTGCCTGACATACCAATCTCTTTCACCTTCTGTGATTTTGAGGTCAACATAAACTTCTGGCTGGTCACCTACGAATTTGGCATCGAAGTCGCCACACGTCGAGCAGCCATTGCATAGACGAGCAACAAAGTCATCTGTGGTGCTCGCACCTGCAAGGATTGGCAGTTCATCATCATCCTTCTCTTGGAATGCTTTGCCTGCATCGGCTCGCGAGATTGCACTTGCCGTTGCAACTGCCTGAACTGCAGGTTCATCTTTTCCTCGCAACGTTGCCGTGTAACTTTCAAGTCCTGCAAAGCTGAGGTAGTCAGCACGTTGCTTGTCTGCCATGCTGGCCAGTGCGTTTGTGATTGTATCAATGGACTCCTCATGGGTCAGTGGTGGCCTAAGCAACGTGTCCAGCAGAATTGGCATGAGCATGGGCTCCTCGTCACCAAGCACGCATGATGCCAACTCCCTCCACAATCTGACATTTGTCTGTTGATAATTCTGCACATAAAAGTGGGGCCCTGTCAGATGTTCGGTGTTGAGGCTCAACATGTTGTGTTCAGTTGCCAGCACTCAATTGATGGCCCAATCCGACCCAGAAACTCCCTGTTTGGTTGCATGTGTGCCATGGGAAATATCACCTCTGTGACAACTGCGAGATCCGTGTTCTTGGGCGTGCTTACAATTGTGCATATCGCCTCAACAAATTCTGTAGTGAACATCTCACCACTGCCATCTTGTGGTTGAAAACACACCAACTGCAAAGGCAAGCTCATCTTTGCTTTGTCCCTCACAGAGATGTACTCTGAGCCATCCCATGGCGTTCGCAGCAGCCGTGCAGGTAGCAGCTTGGCTAGCTGGTCACGTGCCTCTCGTATCTGTATGCAGTCGCTGCAGTGCCTGATGCAGTCCTTTGTGGTTTCCTCAATCAAACGAGCATGTCTGGAGATCAGAGAAACATATTCTCCGGTGCTCGGATCGAAGACAGCTGTGTCCATCACCAGCACCCTAAGTGCATTCTCAAGCTTGTTCACCCCGTCAAGGCCTTCAACAGTTTGACCAATCCGGTCAGCATGCTTGTCAAGTACCTTGTCCAGGTCATTGCCTTCATGCACGTTGAGCTTCGACTTGCTCATCACCTTTGAGTACAGCTGTGCCAGCCTTTTGAGATCGCCTGCCAGTTCGATTGGGCCCACGAGGCCGCCAAAATTGTGCAGTGCCGTACGCACTGATTGACGCAGGTCCACGCCTTTTGCAGGCGCAAATGGCACGAGCTCTCTTTCCAACTCAATGTTGCGGCAAACAACTGCAGTGAGCGTGAATAGCTGCCAGATGAACCATTTTATGAGCTGCTGCTCGCTCAGGTCAAGGAAAGCTTCCCTCGCAAGGGTGTGCACACAACCTGGCATGGCCTTCATGAAATAGAGCGGGCCTGGTTGATCCTTTTCTTCGAACTTGTTGAGCAATGCAGCTGCCAACTTCTTTGGTGTGTCCTGACTAACGGCTGGGCATCTCGCATGCAATGTTGCACGCAGATACGCCTCAACTGTATGCTCCGTCAGGTGCATTTGAGCGCCGCCGAGCACACGTGCCATGACCTCCTCTTCTTGACTCAAGATCAGGCGAACCGCATTCTTGTCCTGCTTTTCTTCCAGTAGCTTGCGCTGCGCATCCGTTGGCACAAACAGTACTTGCAACGCGGGCAAGGTGTCACAAGCTCGTTCTGTCTCTGCACCCCACCTTGTCAATCTGCCTGCATGCTTGAGCACATGCAGCCTCGCACACATTCAATGGCCTCCTCGTCGTCCTTAAGCACATACGGCACAGGGCATGGGGCGACAGTGCCTTCCAACTCTGTTGGTGGCCAAGCTGAAATGTCCACATCATGCAAGATTTGCCTGAGCTGGGCAATTGACAGAGCAAGTCTCGGAGCTGTAAGCAGACCTGAGCGCGCAACTAGTGCACGCAGTGCCTCGCTCCCCGTGCTCGATGATGCTGGTTTGATGGTGTCTACTTCACCATGCTGCATCTTTGGGACCACGTTGAGCTTCCTGGCGAGGACAATATCTGCTGTTGCATGCAGAAGGTTGAACTGAGAGGATGCCCCTCCCGATTTCGCTGGCTCACCTATCACGGAAACGTGCAGTATGACAAAATCCTGTGAGGATGTCGCAATGCCAGTGTCGACGTTGATGTCCCAGAAGCCAATGAATCGCACTGTTGTGTGCACTCCAGTGGTCACAGTGAGCAATACGCTCGTCCCTGTAGCGTACGCACGATCGCCCAGCTCTGTGACCACGTCCTGTATTGATGCGGTTGCCACTCGTGCTTGCGTGAACCGTCTGGTGAGCATAGCCACTTCCAGATTGCACCGCTCCGCACCTGAATCAGAAACTTGCACCCTACAAGCTCCTTCAACAAATGGCTGAACTGTCTTTTGCTCTGCGGAGGCGAGGTTGTCTGTGACAAAATAGGCAGTCTCCAGCAGCTCTGGTTTTAACAGCAACTGCATTCTGTCGGCCAATTGCGTGAGCCAGCGCAAGGCTTTTGTTTGCCAACGGTTGATGTCCATCCTCGTGTCAAGCTCGCGCAGTTCTTTCTTTGTGTACAAGCCGTCCTCCTGCATCTGTGTCCATTCCTTTAGATCTGGCGCATCCAGGCTGGTTGGAAGGGCTTGCAAGATGTTGCCAGGTATCGAATGCATTGTGCAAGAGCGAGTACTAGCACGCATGATTGCAAGGCATGTGCAAACAACAATGGAGTTGCAACTAAAAGCTTCACGGAACTTGTTCTGGAGCTCCTTCAGTGAACGAGAGTCTGGTGCGACACTTGTGATTGCGGTGGGCAAGATGTTGAAGAACAGATCCAACAAACGTATCGCACCACGCAACTCATCGTGATTTGTGGAATGCTTGATCACGAAGAATATCTGCTCCAGTATCGCATTTTGACATTGCACGGGCATGTTCGCCACGTCTTGTTCAGACATGATCCTCAAGCAAATCGTGCAGTCGGTCACCATTGCCAACACCATTGAGCGCTTGTTTGCCTGTGAGCTCAATTGTGAGTGGGCTGCCACAGCCCACTGTTCAAGCTTGCCTGAGTTGATGTCATGTAGCTGAGTGAGCGCTTCAAGCATCTGCAGTGTCTTGCTCGCGGCTTCTGGGGCAATCGCAAAAGCACTCTCCAGGAGCTTCTGTGACTGTCGTAGGCCCACAATGTCTGTCGCTCTTATAGGGCCTGGCACAAGGCGCAAGCATCCACGATTGGGCTCACATGGCATCTCAATATGGGGCATACATGTTGTCCGTTGAGTATTGTCGCCTTCGTACAATTTCAGCAGCAGCTTGATGACATGGGGCGCCACATTGCCATACCTCTGCGCAAATGCACCACTCGCATTAAGTAGTGATTGTACACTGCACTCTTGCGGCTCCGTCTTTGCAAGCAGCGCATGAAGCAGTCCAATTGTTCTGCCAAGTACGGAGTTCACTTGATTCGGCAAGATGTGTTCTTGTTCAACAGGTGCCTTCTCCGGCTTTGATGCCTGTGTGGTGAAAAGTGTAGGCACATTGCCAGCTCGTCGCTCCCGTTCATAGGTCGCTGTCACCTCTTTGAGTTCAATCTCATCAAGATGATCAGTGATCATCTGATCCGAACGCATTCCCGTCCACTGCAGATTCCACCAATTGCGCAGACGGGGTACGAACCCCAATGTCCGTTGGTGTGCCTCCAATTTTGCTTTCGCTTTCAGCCCTTCATCCTTTGCATCCTCAACGTCCTGTTTGAGAAAGAACAGTTCTCGTGAGGTGGCATGAAACATACCACCAATGGCTGTGCTTGATGCAGCCTCCGGGCAGCTGGCATGAAAGAAAGCAGCACGTTCATCTTTTGCCATGTCCTCTTTCCAAGAGTATGCCAAATCACGCAGACAGGCAATGAATTCAAATGCAGCTTGTGCCTGGCCCTTGGAAATGACGCCTGGGTTCAGCTTTGCTCTGGCAGAGAATCCCTTTCCCACATCAGTCTATGGCGTTGTGCTCACTAGCATCATCATCATACAAGCTCCGCTAATGGCAGCCGAGCAAGGCTGGTGTTCGTGTGTTGCGTGATTGATGGAGCTCAGCACAGTAGCTGGCGGAGCAGAAGGCTGTGGAAACGCAAATGGCGCTGCGGGACCACTTGGTGCAGATACTACAAACTCCAATCCACCACACAATCCAGATGTCACATCCTGCACGGAGGATTGCATTTGAAATGGTTCAGCAAACATGCTATTCGCATTACGCTCTGCGTTTCGCATTCTCGCATCCAACAATGCAGCATTGTACCGCAAACCAAATGAGCTTGCCATGGACTCCCAAGGTGCGGGTTGAACGTCAATGTCTCTGACACGTCGCTGGCGGTCCAAAAGTGCATCACTTGCACTGCTCCAGGCCTGTGCGCCTGTGGCAAACTTGGCAGCGCAAACCTCTTGCAGGAACCCCTGAGACTCTTCGGGCTCGAGTGAGCGAAAATGAGCATAGGCTGTACCACTCACAAGCACAACGCCCTGGGTGATAGCACGTGCTGCACTTTGGGTGGCGATCCATTGGTCAAGAGGCAAATCACCAGTTCTCATGAACCGTGTGAGAGCTTCTGCATCCGATGCGGTCAGCGTGAGTGTGCATAGTTTCCAGAAATTCAAATTGATGGGAATCGTGTGCAGATTCCTGGTCTGCTGTGGAAACTACATCGCTCTCGGAGGCGTCACAAAATAAGAAGAGATCATCATTGGCGCTCCCGCTTTCTTGATCTCTCTGCTTTCAGGGTCATGTGAAGCCACGATTGATGTCTAGCAAATCAGTGAGGAGCCACACCCAATTGTTGGGTGGTGCCCATGTGGCAACCCGATTGTGATGGCCACATCATCTCAAGCAGAGGCCTCACAAAATATGCTTCGACCTCCCGCATTGGTGCGCCTGCATCGCGCTGGTTGCTCTGTATCAATACGAGGCCGAAGTCTTCTGACAACACCTCGCCGGAAGGGCCCACTTCTGGTTGAATCAACCCACAGCACCACAGACTGAGGTCAAGAATACGCTGGGTTCTGCGCTGCCTTGCATCCATGTAGGTCAACGACAATCTTGTTTTGCTTGCTTCATCGGCAAAATCTCGGAACTCCTTTCTTGAGAGCACACGACGAAATCTTGGCGGACACACACAATCAAACAGCTTCAATAGCTTCGCCTGCAACAGAGCGGGATGAAAGTGGATGGCTATGACCTTTGCACCAGCATAATGCACCAGGGATTGCCTCCACACGAGACTGAATTTCTCAAACCCTCTTTCACTCACAATGGTGTCATACAATGGCACACCTGCCTGCATCGCCATTATTTGTGCGGCGTCAACGTCAGCAGCGCCATTTGGTAGCACCAAGAGATGCACCTGCACGTTTGCGATCAAGTACAGCTGGTATCTCACATTGCCAAGGGCTGGTTCCAAATAGGCCTGGGATACATCTTGGAACAGCTGTCTGAATGCTCCTGCCAGTGGTAGCGCTGGGTTTGCAGCATAAAATGCAGCCCTTGTTTGCCATTCGCTGCTAAGCTGTGGTGCAAACGGCACCATCAACGTGACGTTGAGTGGACCCATGATGAGGCTCTGCTGTCTGAAAGTTGTCAGCACAAACTCAGATGTTTGAGCTCTAGCCGCAGGCATCAGTATCGAAGTTGCCTCTGATGCCAAACTCTAGCAGCTTTGTCTTGAGTTCCTGATGTGCCAAAGAGTGCAGAACATCAAAAGCTAGAAAGTCATCTCGACACTCCAATCGCCAATTGGCATCTGGCAGTAATGAGTGCATATCTGTGATCACTCTGATATGACCGGTGACTGGCGCCGCAGCTGCCGGTAAACGGATTGCATCATCCAGCAGCTGTGCCTGGTGCGCAACCACCTGTGCTCGAATTGCGGGATCAACCACATGCTGGGGATCGTCCCGTAAGCTATCCTCAGCGGCATCCGTGAAAAGTTTTACCGCTGTGGACCGTAATCGCACGGTTTGCATGCTGGGGGCTTGCACCAGCCCGGGGGCCGGCGCGGGCTCCCACCCACACTTGAGCCAAAATGGCTACGGAAACCACCAACCAGAGTATTAACATGTCATAACCATCCAATGATTGGCGACCCGGGTCGGCCTGGACCTGCTGCGTCGCAGCCTGGCGTTGATGGAGTGATTCGTATCGGAAACCATGGAAGTTTGCCCAGTAAATTGAAAGATAATAGGGTTCCACCATAAAATGTATAACTGGTTGGTGGTTGACCTACCCCTCTGAAAGATATGAAAGTCAGTTGGGATGATGATTCCCAATATATGGAGAAAAAAAATGTTCCGAACCACCAACCAGATAAAATGTTCTCTTCATCCAAGTCTGCGACAACAGGCTTGTATAAGCAGATTCAAGCACGAACATGATGGTTTTATTCAATAGAACTCGTTTGGGGTCCACTGATGCCCCATTTTTTCATATATATATATACCCACATCACATATGTCCCCGATTTCACAGATTCTAGCCCTGATGACGTGTGCTATTGACTGTTGACAGCACCATCAGCAGAGGTTCGTGGAAATGGTTTGTTGTGAACTAACCAGATGACCATCCCGTGTTTAAATGTTGATACCCGGCTGGTCATATGGTAGTGTGTCAAAATCTTGTACCTGTGGTGAACATCAAAATAGCTGGTAAATGGATGTTCATCCCACTAAAAATGGTATTAATAGGTATTGATCCATAGCCATATGGATTTCTCTGAGAACCCAAAAGAAAAATGCCGGGGAAAAAACCATGAGGATCAACGCCATGGGAGTTCGGGACAATCTTCAAGCCATAGCCGCCAGAGCCTCCCACTTTTCCCGGAGGAATGCGTTGAAAACTGGTAAAAAAAACCATGGGTTTCTGATGATTTGCCCCTCAAATCCATCCACGGACATTCATCCGGGAAATTTGATGGTTTTTTTCACCACGCATTGAACATGTCCGGGGCAAACTTTCTATGGTTAGTTGGACAGTGAAATCCCATGTTTCATGGTTCAATCCCCATTTTTCAGTGACTGATTACCTGATGATTTGGGCTGCCAACAGCTCGTTATGCCTCTGTGGCAGGCGGCTGCGAGGCAACACCTAGCAGCTTGAAGGGAAAAACTGCAGGAAACCCCGGGTTCCAAGCCCTCAAATTACACCACCCCCAGAAAGAAGATGTAGAATCCTGAAAAATCTCACCAAAATAAAGATAAACTTAATAAACTTGCCCTTATCGATCTTTTTGGAAGGTTACTCATACAGGATGTTAGATTTTTAGTTCCACCGTGGGAGCTCTTGCCACCAGCGAGTGGAGTTTCATCGACTCAAATGAGCTGCCCTGATAACTTTTTGGATGCAAGTTTCAAAACGCAAATCATTGGGTTTTCAAGGAATTGCACCAAAAAAATCAGATATATAATATATACATAAAGTAATTTTGTAAACATAATACTTGGTTGAAATCCAACCCATTTCTGGGACGTATATGAAATTCAACAGTTTTGGGTTGATCCCATTAGATTTATATAACCTAACACTGGTCCAAAAGCTGTCGTTCCATGGAGCCGCAAATAAAATGTGACCCTGTCAAACCACAAAATGTGCCATGGATACTTATGCCACTCCATATTTATAGACTAGTGTGAAGAATTCAAGAAGAAGATGCTTGAAGGTGCATCAAAACCTCCAAGAGCTACCCGGCCTGGTAAACATACATAGATAGCTATTGAAAATGGCCATAGAAATAGTGGATTTACCCATGAAAATGGTGATTTTCCATAGCAAACTGTTAGTTTACCAGAGGGTTCAATACCGACCAGGTGGGATTTTTGACTTGGGAAACCCCGACCGTAGATTTAATCTATGGTGCCTTACCCGACCTAGATTTTAAAAAAAAACAACAAAGGATAGCTAAGTTGGTTTAGGTTACTGGATTCACTATAGGATTTGTGGTAGACATATACATATATATAGATATATATGATATATCGAACTAGATCAAAGAGTCATAAACCAAGAAACATGTTCACTCGGGGCACCACCATCTTCTGCTGAATAAAATCTCAGAGCTCCACGTTTTGTCTATGATAAACCCATCTTTCTTCAGAAAGTCACGCCACGGGGGCCCCATTTTACCACGTTTCTGGAAATACAGCAAAACGTAAGATGGGACATTTGCGTGGATTGTTTTGCAAGTCGTGCAATATCTCACATCATAATATGACAGAACCATGTTCTTTAAATGTTGTTTGTTTATATTTCAGAAAGGGACGTTGTGGAGAGCTGGAAAGAGGAATGGACACATACGGGTCAAGTGTTGGATTAATATATTGCTACTAAGTTTTCTGCTTAGTTTTTTGTTTTCCTTTCTTGCTTCTTCCTCGAGACCTCTGGAAACCCTAAAACTATGGTTTTTACCTTCTAGACCCCTCCCTGAGGGGGGGTGGCAAAAAAAAACAAAAAAATATATATATATAGTTTGTTTTTTCTCTTTTTTTTCGACCCCCCCTCCGACCCCGAAAGGCTGCTACTTCCGAGAGACCTGAAGACTTAGCTTTCTTTACGCTCATCAATTTATTATCTGACCAGATTGACTGGCCAGAATCAATTCGATTCATTCCAGCCGGACGTTCTAATCGGACAGTTAGACTGACCGTCTTGCCGGACCATCTAGCCGGACGTCGCTCCGGACAGTCTGGCTGAACGGTCTATGCACTGCTTACGAAAAGAAATCGCCATCATCAGCTAAAAAAATATAGTTTTGACAATGTTGCAGACTTATTATCCTTAAACTAATGCTAACTACAACCCATCTCATCTTGGATGAGGCCTTTCCATCATGTGTTTATAACATGTTTTTCTTCAATGCATAGCAAGGACATGCTAAGTAACAAAAAGCATGACACTACGTCTTGGGACCATGTTGTCCAACTACAAGGGTCATCGCATGATATTCAAGAATGGCAAGAGAAGAAACAGTATGAAGAGCAATATATATATATATGTATATACAGTATGTATGTATTATATGTTCACAATAACCATCATCTATTTAAAAGAATACTACATTCATCATGCCCAGAAAATAACATATTTATTTGGATAAGTAAACTTGAATAACTATCTACAGTCGTCCCAGGGAAGTAAGCAGCTATCATATACGTTTCATAATTGGCTTGGCCAATATACTCTCATTGAGGTCTTTGGGTAGACCACCTCGACATTTATTGGTCAGTTTAAGCTTGATTTCAAACAGAGCCACCGATAGTGCTGCAACTTATCAATGCAACAAACACAAGATGGCAACCCATGACATAGTGCAATGATTACCTATATTGATTATTGCATGGTGATTCAAAAGATAGCTGGCTAAGGTCACCCTTGCTAGTATCTTCACCTTATAGTATCATTCAGAAAATGTGTTTAAAAAAAAACAGTATTTTTTCCTTGGTAAGCAGGTGTTAGCATAAGTTTTTGCAATCGTCCCGTTTCACTGTTATGATAGAGCTGCTCCTTGCCATGGCTGTATGAATCCATATCCTTGGCGATATTTTCTGTTTCGATTACACTGTCCACAGGCTAACCAACTTGGTTGATCAGTGCATTCACACAGATTTTGATTTCAGCATTATCTTTCCATATTCTTTTCATGCTGGCTGGAAAACATTTGCATAGCACAGCATGAAAATAACACAATACAACTCACTGCCCTGCAGGCTATTGGCAGTGAGGGACATACGTGACATATGCAATTTGACAAACCATGATGGTCTGTGTAATGCATATGTATGCTCTCTGCTGGTGCAGCTTGTGTGTGCAGCTTGGATGTGACACTATTGATCGGTTCACAGTTTGATTCCATGGCTGGCTTGCAAGAGAAAGATGTACATGGCAATGCCAAGTTCAGGTTGACTCCACTGACAAGAGCACAAATGCATACAAATTTGATTGCCACAGGTTTTTGCATCAGACTAAGTTTCTGGAATGGGTGTGCTTGTGATGGGTTGAAGATGATCACTGCTATGTGCATGTAAGATTGATTTTGCCATGATGTTCTATGATTGGGTACAAGTGATCTTACATATTCCATGTGCACCAAAACGGCGGAAAACATGGGTTTGCACTGTGTATACGTGAGAAGAGTTATTTGCTCCATGCCTTTCCATGATCACTCTTAGTTTGTGATGGAATTTGCAATTGATTACAAGACTTGGTAGAGCCATTGAAATCTGACCTCACATGTGTGTTGTTCATTTGTGGCCCCTGTGATTCATGCCAACTATGTTGATTCACATTGGAGAATCCTGGGGCAAAACCTGAGTAATCTTGTGAGGCTTTAACCTTTGATGTAACTTTTGCAACTACAACTGCTTGCATCCCCTGCAATGTGACAAGGCTGTACTTCAATGTTTGCTTCTAGAAACCACCGCCAAATCTAAGCAATAGAAATAACAGGTGTATGAAAAATTGCTATGGTGATGTCAAAACGGGCACCTGTTCAACATATAGGTTCACATGTTTATGTCATTAACCATTCTTGGGTATTGAAACGCAAGGGTGTTCTGTATATACATATGTTTTTGTCTATAATCATATGAAGAGACAAATACTGATGTGTTGCTACTTGCCATGGGTCTACTTGTATAATCTGCTTTGGTGAAAGAAGAAAACTGTTTGGAACCGTGGATATGGGCCCTACCTCCACCCCTTGTTTGCTTTTTTAAAACTTTACAGAACCAAATTAAATACAAAACAAATAACAATGCAACTAAAACAAGTAATACAGAAGATATTGAAGAATATCAAGAAAAAAAGGTTATGAGTATAAACAAACATAAACTATCAAAAAACATCGCAAAACACTGTAAAAAGGGGGCCCACAGCGTTACACTCTCCCTTCCTTGGTTCCCCCCTACCAGGTTACCTCAACCAACCCCCGGTCCTTGTAACGCAGCTCTGGCCCGTTTAAAGCCACTCGATTTTTGTGGCTCCGCCTTAGGCGAAAAACCAAGGTGGAGATGTCTTTGTGCATGACCATGCTTATCTATAGTGTATATATTACCTATATGTTTATTATATATATATAGTATCATTATAATTGTATATAACTATTAATTATGTTTTGGAGTCTTGACCATTTCAGTGGTTGTCTCTTTCTTTTTGCCTCGTTTCAAAAATTGCGTTACCCCCTGGTTCGGTTTGTCGCAATTTCCCAGGTTGCTTCCTACGATTTCATCGGTTGGCTCAGCTGGCCCTTGCGAAGAATGATGACAGGCTGGGACTCAACTCCGAATCTGAGATTGAAAATGATGGGGAAAAAAAAACATGGTGAAAACCCTAAGTCTCCTGGTCTGATCCTCCTGAAATCCCCATTGAAAACGGTCATAAATTGATTGCCTCAATTCATCCCCTGCGGAATCGATCCGAATCGATCTATGTCTTTGATGGTCTCCTGGCTCTTGGGGTCATGGCTGTCTTCGGTGCCTTGCTCTTCCCCCAGCCTTTGCCTTTCGCTCTACCTGCGGGCGGAGGTTTTTGAAAGTGATCACCATTTGGGTTTCCTAAGTCATGGAGATACCGCCAATTCATCCAAGTCATTGGACCAATACATACATATATATATATATTATATATATAGATAGATTTATATATATATATATATTATATATATATATATTATATATACATGCATATTACTATATACATATTAATATATCATAATTATATCGTATTGAAAGCCATAGTGACTTGGGGATCCCCCATTTCAAGAAGTCCCTACTTCCAGCCACAACTCATCCACCCATCGACCAACGGCCTTTGAAGGCCTCCGGCTTAAAAGCCGGCTCAAGTTGGATGAACTCTTCCGGAACGGCTGCCTGAGGATGCCATGATGCCATAAATCATGATGGGTCCATGCTGTTTAATCTGGTAAACCCAGTACTGCCACCCCAAATGGCCCACTAATGCTGCTAATCTGCATGGCTGGTTTTTAGGCTATCCTCACAGCTTCATGGCCCTCTGTTTGAAGGTTACCATAGGTTACCCCAATTTGAGGTGATCTACCATCACCCGACAAGGTGAGATCGCCTGAAAATCCTCGGGTGGGCTGGGCATCTCGGGCATCTCTGCCTTGCGCTGCTGTTTTTTGTTTTTGGTCATTCCATCACTTGAAATTCCCCAAAAATCCTATGGTCGTCGAACATGGGGAAATCATCTGTAAATGATGGACTTTCCAGCCAAGTTTGATTGCTGGAGGGTAATGAGCATGCGAACTGGTACGAAAATGGAGTGATGACCATCCCCATTGTGGCCAAAGAAGTGGTATGACGTCAATTGCGGATTTTGATGACACGTTTCATTGGGGTGTTACCATTTGAGTAGCAAATTATCACTCTTTGGGGGGTACCCCTAATTTTAATCAACTGGGGTGTTCTAATCTGGGGTTGACATTACACAGTGGTAAACCGCAACAACAGGGGATGTTTGCTTGGTGTGGATCTCGAATTATCTATCATTATCTCAGTTTGCTTTTTGGTGATAAATGAAAGAAGACAGGGATGTACCGAATGATTCTTTTCATCCTTTGTCATCCATTCCCGGACCCCTGAATTTTTGCCACCGTCCCAAAATTCTCGGAAGTACCCTCCATGACTTCCCGACTTCCGAAACATCTGGTTGGTGGTTGACCTACCCCTCTGAAAAATGATGGAGTTCGTCAATGGGAAGGATTATCCCATATATTATGGAAAATAAAATTCATGTTGGAAACCACCAACCAGTAATCCGTGTTGACTGACTTAGCGAAAGAAGAAAGTTGTCTCTCAAAAAGCAGGTCCAAAAAGCATCCCAATCTCATCCTCCCAGACCCTGCTATGTCATTCAATCTCATCGAGAAAAAAGACTGCTGTTTCCTTGAAAAGAACATTAAAAAAAACACACACAATTTTCAACAATTATAGGTATCAAATGTGTCAAATGACATCAATACTATGGCTACCAAAACATCAATTACCATAGACAGCAATATGGGTTACCAAAACATCGATATTGGTTGCCGAAAAAAATCAACGGTATCCCAGCTATGGAGATTTCTAGGTCAACCAATCGATCAGCGAGAGCGACCTCAGGCTCCAGGGCATCTCCTGCCTGGGGTGAAACCGGAGCTCCATCGCATTTTGGAAGCACAAAATATGGGTGTGTCTGAAAATAGTGTACCCCTAAACCCAATGGTTAATGATCATTATCCCTATTAAATGGCTATAATTGGGAATATACCCTATTTTCAGACAAACCCATATGGAACTTCTGGAAGAGGGACCATGAAAATTTCATAGGGACCCTTTCTTAACACCAAAGCTTTGGAGGGACCGGTTTTGTTGTGGTTTTTCTTGAATTTGGAAAAGCATGGATCTTTCAGCGGTGTAAAAACCTCATGACCGGCCCGTGTCTGAAAGAAGCCCATCTGCTGTTGGGTCGGAAGTTTCTAACCCAAGTAGAGGCACCTAATAGTTTCAACCAGCCAAACTGGCAATTGAACCAAGGAACTCATTTATATAACCAACTAAAATATACTAAAATGGGTATTTATCCGAATCGATTTGAGGGTTGCTTGGTGTCTCAATCTTCAACCGATGTAGTTCTGGTGACCTAAAGATCTGAAATGATGTGCTGAACTGTCCCAGTTGTTCAGTTGAACCTTATAGGCAAGTTAACATGAACAAACGAACTGGATAGATTGGCCCAGGGTCACCGCACCGTGCGGAGGAAGGGCACTCTCACCGGGAGCAAGGACGCCTTTCAGCGGGGGGAGGCCTGGTCCCCGAAATGGGGCCCCCAATTGAAACCTGGAGATCAATTAATAGTTGGAACCTCAAAAATGTTAAAAGTTGAAGGAACATGGCTAAATACATCCACTGGCCAAGGCTTCCAGAGGCCTTGGAAAAACTCTGCTATTCTAGCATGACACCAGAAATCAGCTGGCCAAGCTCTGTTTCCACACTCAAATTAGGCACCCCAGACAAGCGAATTTGTAGCTTAGGAAAAATACATCAACGCAAACAAGTATATATTGTATATACTGTATAGATGGTATGCAAAAATGAGTTGTTGTCCAATGTTCCTAGTGGATACGGCTGATCATCTTTGGATTCCAATGTTAGTTTTTGCCGAATCCCCTCTTCGTTTTTCTCCAGTTTTTCCAGTTAAACTTCAGCCAATTTTTTCGTCCCAAATCCACTTTCGTCCCCGAGTATTCCATCGTTTTCCCATATTTTGCCCGAACTGCTCGTTGCCCCGAAAAGAAACATCCACGCTGCCTCCAAACGCTGGCACAGCTCTGCCAAGCGCGGGATCTGCCGACAGCCCTTTAGCAAGGCTACGGCCTGGGAGGGAGCCAAGGGGGAACTCAATGACTTGACCGATTTCTTGTTAGGAATATGGATACCCTGAATGTACCCTCTGGTAAACGTTTACATAGCTATGGAATTTTCACAATGTTTCATGGGAAAATCCACTATAAATGAACATAAATGAACATAGCTATTGAAAATGGCTATAAACTATATAACAGTTTGCGAACTGGAAAATCACCATTGTTCATTTCGGAACATCCACTATTTCGACTGGGCAATGTTCAATATGTAAGAAATTACCAGAGGGTAAAGCACCTGAGGTTCCAGGCGGTGGCTTGAAGATCCTTCTGCTTGGGCCTGGCTTCGTTGAGGCATCATTCCAGTGAGGTCGTGATCCCCCAGTGATGGTAAACCCAGGCCAGGGACGGGCCCAAGAAGTGCACTTCGGATTGACCGGAAGCGATTTTTGTCGTTGAACGAGCACGAAAAAAATGTCCGTGCTCTTTTTTTTCCATCTTTTCTGGTAGCAACTGTCTGATCTTCTCCGATATAATTGTCCAATATGTTACGTTTTTTTTCCAGTAAATCCATGTACCCTCTGGTAATTTAACATAGCCATGGAAAGATCCACCATTTTTAAGTTCGGTAAACCATCTATTTCTATGGGCCATCTGTACCATGGCTATGTTAGTCATAACCAGAGGGTAAATCCCACTTAAGTGGCAATTTTCGTGGCAACATCTTCCAGCTGGGCACGGCTGCCCAATGGCGCCTAAAGGGTGCTGCAGCGCTGCCCAATGTCTGAGGCGCCGCGGCAAGCACTGCCTCGGCGAAGAGGCAGCGCAAGCGCTGGATGGGAGGTTTATTGGTTGGTTTATTGGTTTATTATGGTTTATTACATATATATAATATATAATATATAATATATAATATATATATAATATATATATATAATATATATATAATATATATATATAGAGAGAGATATATATATATAATATATATATATATATGAAAGATCAATCCCAATAGTTTGCCATACAATAGATTGCAATCAGCGGCTTATTACATAGAGTTCGTGATATAAAATAATAGGAAACATGTTTTTTGAATGGGTTTATACCTGGCTTATAATCAACCAGATGTCCATTAGATCCAAGCAACCTTTTTACAAATGGGACTTGGGTGGTCTACCCCAAAAGTCAAAATCCAAGTCATGGGCTTTTGATAACCGCCATCAATGGATTGATGGTAAGGTAATGTATGTAATGTTTTCTTGGGCCAAAAAAAAGAAGAAAACACATGTGGTTTTCCTTCCGTTTTCCTAGCCCAATGCTTGGAGGTCTCCGCTCATTTTCGCTTGATCCAATTCTGGGAGGCGGGTCGTTTCAGAGGCGGAACTGCAAGAGTTTAGGCGTTTGCCAATGGATTACGCCAAGGTGGAACCCCAAAAAAACTCGTTTCCAATAGGACAATCTGCAGCGGAAAAGGTAGCACTAAGCAACCCTGGGCTCACACGAAAACGGGCAGGGCTACAACGGTCATGTTTACAACCATGTACCCCTAGAATCCCCTAAAACAACCACGTGGCAACTAGACAGGGTTCAGAATCCAGCACAATCCGTTCACTTTTTGTAGTCATTTTTAGGCATGCTGGGGGATCCCTGCGATGGGAACCTTCTTCAGGGCACAGATCACTGGCAAATGCTGCATGAGAACCTTGGGAGGGCACCATTCCTACACTGCCCCTGCCCAGGAATCGGGGAGGTCCTGTCCATTTGTAATTGCTATGTCTATGTGGTTACTTGTCAACTGGATAATCTATTTCTTCATCATGTTTCGGAAATTGTTTCTACAATTTTCTACATATAATCTAGACACATGGTCATGGCACAAAAAAACAGTTGTTCCATGCAGTGCCCAAAAACCCTCTGCCATCCCCATAGCTACTGGTTGCTGCGAATCCCGGCATGGATCAAACCATATTCCTACTATCCCGGGCCAAAGCGTCGACCAACCGGCTGTACAAAGCCTGAAAAACATCTGCGGGTGAAAAATTGGTCAATTCCACCAAAATGTCAACGAGATACTACTAAATTGCTAAGTCTATAGAGAATCCCCCAAAAGAATGAGATGGTTTACAAATTCTTGGAGAAATTGCAAGACCTGCCCAGTCCATCTGTTTTTGCCCAGAAGCCGTCGGCACGCCTTCGCACACGAAGACCACCGAAGCCTACGACGCTTCGGAAGTTCAGGGCAGTTTCGTGGGTTTTTTGTGTTTCTTTAACGGGATTTTACATGAGTTATACAAAAAAAGAAAATGAACCCACTATATCCTCAGAAATTGGTCAGTTTATATCCCTCACTGGTTGGATAAACAGATTATAAACATGTGTAAACCTCTCAAAAACCCGACAGGTAAGCCATCAGTAGGGTTTACCCATGGCAGTCATAACCCCAGCGACTCGGCTTGAAAGATATGTCCAACAATAAAAGGCTTCAATTTAGAATCAAGACAATCTGATGCTTGTCCCATTATCCCAGCTTATCCCATATATATATATATTATGTATATATACACATACATATCCCATGATTGGTTCGCCTCA
>CAMXCT020004241.1:0-42421 GCA_947184155.2 Cladocopium goreaui | reverse complement strand
ATGGTATGATATGGTATGGTATTGTATGGTATTGTATTGTATTGTATGTAATGTATGTAATGTATGTAATGTATGTAATGTATGTAATGTATGTAATGTATGTAATGTATGTAATGTATGTAATGTATGTAATGTATGTAATGTATGTAATGTATGTAATGTATGTATGTAAGTATGTAATGTATGTAATGTATGTAATGTATGTAATGTATGTAATGTATGTAATGTATGTAATGTATGTAATGTATGTAATGTATGTAATGTATGTAATGTATGTGTATGTATGGTTATGTATGTATGGTTATGTATGTATGGTTATGTATGTATGGTTATGTATGTATGGTAATGTATGTATGTTAATGTATGTATGGTAATGTATGTATGGTAATGTATGTATGGTAATGTATGTATGGTAATGTATGTATGTATGTATGTATGTATGTATGTATGTATGTATGTATGTATGTATGTATGTATGTATGTATGTATGTATGTATGTATGTATGTATGTAATGGTATGTATGTAATGTATGTATGTAATGTATGTATGTAATGTATGTATGTAATGTATGTATGTAATGTATGTATGTATGTATGTAATGTATGTATGTAATGTATGTATGTATGTATGTATGTAGGTATGTATGTATGTAGTTATGTATGTATGTAGTTATGTTATGTATGTTATGTATGTATGTATGTATGTTATGTATGTATGTATGTATGTATGTATGTATGTATGTATGTGTGTATGTGTGTATGTATGTATGTATGTATGTATGTATGTATATATGTATATATGTATATATGTATATATGTATATATGTATATATGTATATATGTATATATGTATATATGTATATATGTATGTTTGTATATATGTATGTTTGTATATATGTATATATGTATATATGCATATATGTGTATATATATAATATATATAATATATATATAACATACAACTATTCAATAATTGGGAATGGTCAGTTTTCCATCCTCAATATCTATTGATCCCAGATTATGAATATGGAGGCAATGGGAAACTCATCTACAAAGGGGAGAATTGTCCAGCAAGCCATGTTTGATATCCCCCAGATGTACAGTGCCAAACCAGGGGTTCGATTGGGGGGTATTTAGCATTGGGGGAAGGGATAATACCATATTGAAGGGGGGTGATGCCGTCCATCAATATCAGGGTTTTCAGTCACATACCGTATGACATACCCATTCCCATGTGAGTGATTTCTGAAAAATGCGGATTTGACTGGCTAAGATGTGCACAAACAAGTGCCAAACAATTCGCTGAGCAAGGACGCAAGGATGGGCCTTTCACGGTTTCATGAACATAGAGAGTTTCTTGTAGCCAGCAAACGTGGATATGAAGACGCAACGCTGCAACCGATGGGTGTTTCTTCACCATTTCTGCCACCATTCGTCGCCAGACTCCTTGGTGATTCCTGGCCTCTGCGTGAATGCACGCTGGTATGAGCCTCCCGAAGAGATCCTTGCTGTCAATGCCGGGAGAAGGTCCATTTTTATCATTTCAGTTGAAACCACGGGGGATTGAGGTGGGTAGTGGATATGGCTCAAAATCATCGCCGCTTTACGATGGCTAAACAATAAACCAACCCAAATTTGGTCAAACAATTTTAGTAATGATGGTCTTGTGCACCGTGCATATATATATATGTTTATATATATATGTATATATATATATGTTTATATATATATATGTTTATATATATATATACACATGTATTATAAGCATCCACGTGACCACGGACACTGCGAACTAAAAGGTTCCCAGCTACTTCTAGTGATTCCCAACGAATCAGACACTTCTGACCACTTCTATTTTACGGGTGCAGTCTTTGGGGGTACATTGGGTCACTCTACACATTCTGCAAAAGCTTGAAAACGCCGAGGACGAATTGGCCGAAAATCTTTGTCTCGGAAATGCGAATTAACGAGCTCCCAAGCGATGCCGCAGATGTGCTGTTCCGTCCCTTGGTGTGGTATCAGGGTCACCTTCAAAGAATGTAGATTGTTTATTGGTCTCATTTGTTTGGACCAGATTTCATGTATATTGTAATATCATATAATATTCATACTGTACATTACATGGCATATTATATATTATATATATATGTAAAATATGATTATACAGTATATATATATACTTATATAATCTTATATATATATGTAATGTTTCATATTATATACAATATACAGTACACATCATAAACTCCAGTTGCATCCGTTGGCCAACGTTGTCTAGCGGTGCTTGTTGCCACCACAGATATTAACATCAATCAATGCAGGTAAGAATTTCTACTTTTTTCTGTTGATTCAAAATCGGCCCATTGTTTGGACACTTGAAGGGGTTGGGCTCCAGACCCCTCATAAACAGCACTACAGCTACTGTTGGCTAATTGGGACAAACTCACCTCACTTGTAACGAAAGAAAAGTCGGCCACATTGGAGCCGACCCCATCAAAGGCATCTATTCCCATCGTCCGCTACGTGTCAGCTCCTCTTGGACTCAGCTTGATTTTAAGACATTTTGAAGGTCCAGATCCCGATATTGTACTTTGTACTATGTACATCTATATACAATTCTATACATTTATACCCGTATAAGATCATATGAGATCATACTCCTCATCTAGACATTGTAAGGTTCAATTTTTAAAGGTCCAAACTCGCCGGCCATTTCTCTGCGCAGGCCACGTGGACGGCTTCTACGAGCCCGACCGCGCTGTGGCGGCGCTAGAGAGCAACGACCCAAAGCAGGTGGCAGAATTGCTGGAGACGCCACCCTGGAATCCCACGATTCAGGAGATGTGCCTGGGAGGATTTTTTCATGGGGAGGATAGTATGGGGATATATCTATCTATATATATATATACATATATATATATACATATATCTATCTATATATATATACATATATATATATACATATATATATATATCTATATATATATATATCTATATATATATGTACATATATATATATACATATATATATACATATATATATATACACATATATATATATAGACTCACACGGGCGAAGACCGTGTCAGCCAGCCTGAGTCAGCCAACAGGAAGGCGCGAGTCAGCCAACAGGAAGGCGCGAGTCAGCCAACCGGAAGGCACGAGTCAGCCAACAGGAAGGCCGGAGTCAGCCGACCAGGATGGCGCGAGTCAACAGGATGGTGCTAGTCAGACAACCAGGTCGCAAGTCAGACAACCACGTCAACCAGGTCCCGAGTCAGACAACCAGGTCAACTAGGTCCCGAGTCAGACAACCAGGTCGCGAGGCAGCAGGTCCAACGCTCTTGGCGCTACGCTCTGAACTTTCTCAAGGAACTGGTAACATGCTCTTGATGCTACGCTCTGCGCTTTCTCTGGTCACTTTTAAATACTTTTATCACCTCTTGATACTACTAAACTCTGAACTTTCTCTGGCAGCTTGTGACATGCTCTTGATGCCAAACTCTGAACTTTCTCTTGTAACTTGCGGCATGCTCTGGATGCTACGCTGAACTTTCTCAAGTAACTTTAAGCCGCTCTTGACGCTATGCTCTGAATTTTCTCTTGTAGCTTGTAAATGGCAAGTTTCAATCGTTAGCTGTGTCTCTTGCAGCCCCCGACGCGCCACCGTGCTGTCCGACACAGAAGCTGCGCGGCCGACACAACCGCCGCCGTCCGACTCAGCCCCCATGCGTCCGACACAGAGGCCCCGCGGCCGACACAGACATGCCTGTTTCGACACCCAGACCTTAGTTTGCTAAGTTAGCTCTGGGTTCTCTTAGCCTGCTTTGTGGCAGCCCCCAAAGCGCCAGCCCGCCGTCGGACACAGAAGCCCCGCGGCCGACACAGACATGCCAGTTTCAACACCCAGACCTTAGTTTGCTAACTCTAAGTTTGCACTGGGCTGCGTCCAATATGTATCGCCAATGCCCGGAGCGACAATTTGCACCGGCCGGCACGGTACTTGGCGCCGGCCGACGCGGCACCTGGCGCCGGCCGACACGCACACCCATGGCCGACACGCCCACCCCGGCGGCCGAGTCACCGGCCGACACAGACCCTGTCAGTATATATATATATATATAATGTTTATTTATCTATAGTTAGAATTAGTTATATATATATACTTATATGTCTGATGATATGTGATTAGTATATGTAGGCTTAACATTTAACAGGGGGGATATGATGAATACTATCTCTTGTTTGGGGAAAGATGATGGTTTTCAAAGGATAGTTGGGCTGATTCTTCAAGTTGGTGGCAGAAAAGAAAAATTGAAGGTTTTTGGGATTGGTTCATGCTAGGGTTTTTACCTCGAAAATATCATATCGGGGCAACAGCTTTTGTTTGTGTTTCTGAAACAGTTTCTAGGAAGTTTCTTTGTTCCAAAGGTTGATCGGGTTATTTTTTTCGGATTAGATTCACTTTTTGAACAACACCTGCAGTTCATGTTTGTTTTGTTGGAGGATGGTTGATGCCACCCATATTGGACGTTTGATTCATGGGGGGATGAATGTCCAACTATTTTGCAACGCACACGCTATTTTGGTGTGAAATCACCAGGGTTCCAGGGTTTTCACCGACACTCATCAATCTGCCATTCTTGGGATTTCTTCAAAACCCGCTGCTCGGGACAGGCTAGCGGTTAGGGTGTAAACGTAGATTTCAATGTAGCTGAGGCCGGTGCAGAATGTTTTTTTTGGTCCCATAATCTGTCATCGCTAGAGGAATCCAACATGATTTTGGGAAACCGGCCCAGCACCGGCGATGCCTAGGCAGACACTGAGAAACATGGCTGCTGACCCGAGCATGGGAAACGCCTTGGAGTTTCTTGTCCTTTGTATGGCTAAAAACATGGGAACGAGGCAATTCCACCAGTTGAGTTGAGCAATGGAAAATACCAAGTTGAAAGGGGAAAATCACCAATGACAGGTGGATTTTTGTGATGTTGGATCCCCCGAGAGTGGTTCAAAACACCGAGGTACGCATCTTGGACCTTGACGCATGGCCATCGCACCTTGGTAAAGTCGGTGACGATAGCAGCAGAGGGTTGGAACTGCTATGAGTTGATGTGTGGGAGAATTGTAGGCTTTGTCGGAAGTCATTGTTTTCACCTTTTTTCAGCACAGAATTGATAGTTTGGGGAGTTGAACAGGGGTAGAGATTTTGATGACATTGGATTTGCCTGAAACCTGAAGCAGAGGTTGAAAGGCGAAAACATTGCTTGGCACGTATGCCAAGTAAGTTCGCCATAAGGGGCCTGGCGATTTGGCCTTCCAGGTATCAACCACGTGACCATTTTGTTGAACTCCTTGGGTATTTCGGGTGTGAACACGCTGGCGGACCTCAATGCGACCTGGTGAATTTGTGGGGCGTCAACCTCTGAGGAGTCAATTTAGGTATGAAATACCGTAGCTGGGGGGTATGAACATGGGAGCATCCATAAATCCCAGCTGGTTTCATGTGAACAAAAGGGTACCGAACATTTGACCAGCAATTTCCTTGCAGACGATCCTACAGCTGTTGGGTCAGCGGGAAGGAGGATCAGGAGATTCAACAAGTTTATTGTTGTGGACGGTTTCGGGTAGGATTAACATGGATTAACTCTGTAAGCAACGGTCCAGGTTCAACCCATTCTGACCTCACCAACTCCTGTAATTTGGCTTCCTTGCATGCATGGGTCGAAGTTTACTGGTCCTGGTAAAACCGTATTGAGTGGTTGTTCACTTGAAGTGCTTACCCATACGGAACAGCGGAGAGTATTCCATCAATGGCATTCGTTGTCTCCATATACCCGTTAGCGTCACCAGTCATCCTGCAGGTGTTTCAACATCCTTTTTTTGCTAGTCCTATGTCTATTACATTTTGCAATTTTACATGTAATATGTTAGGCTTAATTCATGTATCATACATATACGATATATATAGTTATATAATATTATATATATGTATATATTTTTTTCCCATGCTGCATGCTGTAGCGGACACTCGCTGCGGCAGGTTCTGCATCATTGAATTAATGCTCCTGCAGTAGTTACCCAGCGAAGTCGGCACCAATGGAACGGCCCATTGCTGTGCATGTCATTTGTTGACAGCGCTGACGGAAAACTGCTGGTAACTGTGGCAGGTCCACCTGGCAATCAACCGGTGGGAAGTGAGAAAGGAATGCTTCGGCCATGCCTTTACAAAGGGCAGGAGGGTATTCTTTTAATACCGCCGTTTTGTACCTGCCTTCTTCATCTACGCCAATCGTCGCAGCACGCGGCAAATCCTTGCGGATCATGTTGGCCCGCAAGTGCAAGGGGAGCTCCGTCAAATTGAGCGTGAGAAGGCCAGTTCGCTTGGTGCTCACCGCTCCAAAGAGTCCTTGAGCACATTCTCGAAGCGCAAAACCCGGAAGGCGAAGTAGCAGTTGTACCAGCGGTAAGCGCCATATGCTGGCAGCTGATTCTTCTGCAGGTTCTCCCGGGTGTTCCAAGATACCGAGCCCATCGGCCATCGCCAGAAGCATCATTGCGTGGAGACTGAATCCTAGGAGGATGTGGCCATCGTGGATTTGCTTCATCTCCCTGAGCGACAAAGATCTGAGCCCCCAAAGAAACTCTCGGGTCCTGATAACCCTTGGTCCATGTCGGCCTTTGGTCTTGAGACTACGGTCCTCTTTGCCCCTCGCAATCGACCACGTGCAGCATGGTGGTCCACTGAGCATCGCAAGGACAAAACCTGAAGCAATAGCGTCAAGCCAAAATCGTTGAGTAGATGGTCTGCTGATGTCACCCCATGTGCTGTCGATGACCAAGTCAACTGACACCACCATGACAGGGCCCATCTGTTGGCGCTGTACTGCTTGGTCAATGAACCACTGCAGATCTCCTGGGCGCCTTCTTCCTGAGTAGGCGTGAAGTACCACGCGCTCCCTGAAATGGGGCCTAGGACAACGAGGCTCTGCGCGTGTCCATGCTTCCTCTCTGGTGAGGAGATCTTCACACCAGCCTTCATAAAGATCCAGTGAGTACATATGTGTACCATCTGCCGTCTCGTGGTCCTCGTCCAGGAGAAATTTCCATGAGGTAGCATCGCCCAATTGTCGCAAGACATCATGTAGCTGCTTGCGAGTAAAGGGCACATCCATTGTTGCTTCCTCGGTAAAGGCCTCAATAGTGTGCGCCAGCGTTATCTTTGTCATCGTCCATCCCACATAGTGGCGCGTGATGACATTCTGGAGAATGGTGAAGAGGCCATCAATGTCGTTGGCGACAGTCTCATAGATGGTCAAAACCAAGTCTTCAAAAAGAGGCACATGATGTGCTTCAGGTGGTCGGAGCGCTTGCGGCTGCAATTGCGGTCCTTGTGCACGTTGGACAGGAAGAAGACCATCGTGTCTGTCGCGTAATTCTGCATTGATTTTGGATCCCATTCCTGGCGCCAGAATTCGATGTGGAGGTCTGGAGTTCAGAATCATCCTGCAGTATTGAGATGTGCGAAGGTGTTGTTGGAGCTTGTCGTGACTATGATATTCACCAAGACATGCTTCACATGACGTGCCTGCAATCAATTGGCGTTCCTTTGCAACAATGCCATGGACCTTGAACATGTGTGCGCCCTCCCCGGCTTTGGAGCGGCAGCGTTTGGCACAATGCATGCACCCAAAATGTTGGGCTTGTTGTTCTGGATCAAGGTGTGGCTTGATCGGTGCATGGGCCAAAGTGCCATGCTCAGTCAAGATGTTGAAAATGTCATAGTGAAGGCGCCGCAACAGCAATTCATCTTCTGTTTTCAATCGACTCAATGTCGCTCCTCGCTGTAGGAGTGTTTTCCAGTACCTCCTGTGGTAGCGGAGCACATACTCCCAATCTTCAAAATGTTGGGAAGGATCACGTAGCTTGCATGTGTCAGCGATCAAAGTCCACAACCAGTTCAGGTCCTCCGCAATGATCATCATCCAATCATGATCAGCACGTAGGACTGCCCATGGAGTGACTTGCTCACATTTGTACAAGAGTCCAAGGTAGCGAAGACGCGCAATCCGCAGCATCACTTCTGGCGCTGGAAGTTGTGTTGCTGCTAAGACTTCGCAGTCTTGAAGTTTAGCAGTGTTGGGCAACTTGAGCAGTCTTCTGTAAAGTCGAAGAATGGCCGCCCGGAAATACTCCTTGGTCTTCTTGTCGTGGAATGTCCAAGATTCCAGACCGTACGTGATTTTGCTGGTGACAAGCGACTGGAATAGCTCACCTCTCCTCTTGACAGTAAAGCCGTGGTTTTGGAAGAGCAATTTGCGATGTGACGCAAAGGCTGCATTGCCGATGGCAATTCTGCGTCGCACTTCACGATGAGAAAGTCCTGAATGATGCGCGATGCTTCCAAGATGGGTGTAGTGCCCAATAATGGAAATATGCTGAAGGCCATATTCTGTGAGGATGGGCAGCTGTCGTCCTTGTTCAGCACCAAAATATCGAAGTCGAAGTCGTCGAGAGCCAGCACCCCGAAGCGTGAGAAGAATTTCACTTTTGCCTCTGTCCAAGTTCGGTGTGACTCCATGTGACGTGCATGTTTCCAAGAGCACACTGGCGGCTGTGCTAGCCCGGCTGACGACCCCATTTGCTGTCTCATGTGAGAGCGTAAGACATAGGTCGTCCATCCAGGTTGGCCCTAAGAGGGTATGCTGGATCTTGGAGTTGGCTTCAGCCGGGGGATACAGACCTGTGGCAGCATCATCTTCGAACACCTCAATGATTTGAAGGTCGGTCAGGCGCTTCTCTACAATGTCCAGAATTCTGGCGAACATGTACCCAAACACCACATCAGCAAATGGGTCTCCCGGTCTACTGCCGATAAGTGTATGAACTCGGTCACTTTGGCCGTGCATACGAAAGTGCGTATTCGTGTGCAGGGCTTGCAGTGCACGACGTAGATGTTTCGGCATTCCGGCCAGCTCAGTGCTTGCTGGAAGTTGAAGTAGAGCATGAAGGTCGGCAATGGCATCTGAAGGAAGGTGCAATCTCGCTGCCACCTTGGCAAGGAGGCTGTCTGGGATTTGGCCACCAACCGCAATGGGTCGTAGGACACGATAGAATGCTTCACGAAGATCAAGGAACACCAGCGCATGTGACTGCTTGTGATGTCGAGCTCTTCTGGCTGCTGCACGAATGTAGTGAACCCCCATGGAGACTGGTATGTGTTTTCTTCCTCCAATCTGAGCCGCCTGTAGGAATGATTCATATATGGTCGATTGGTGGTCTCGAACAGCACGATGTACCGACTTGGCCACGTGGGAGCTGATGAGAAGGGAGCGGTAGGAGTCGCAGCGGTGCTGCGGTCCTTTTCGCTTCCATGCCGCCACGAGGGTGCCACCCTTATGCAGCAATGCTTCTTGTCCATGGGTGCAAAGTTTGACCAGTTGGCTGAATGCAAGTCGTGCAAGCGGCACTGGAAAATGATGGCATAATTCAGGAGGAATAAGATCCTCACCAACAGCTTTGTGATCTTTCACTCTTCTGAATGCTCGTTCAAGATCAGTAAGTGTGGGGATGTCGCCTGCTTGAAGACATAGTGCATGCTGCATGAAGTCTTCCAAATTTTGGCACCACAGGTTTCTGAGCTCCTCTATCTCCACACGCTCTCCACCTTCCATCGCTCCAAAAAATCCAATCCACTGGTCCCTGAGGTCCTCTGGACTGGTGCAGGGTTTGCCATCATCTTTCACAATTTGTGGAAGAGGCGTCATCTTGCGTAATTTCGGATTGGTGGTTCCAATGAGGGGCTTGAGCGTGTGGAGAATCTTTGAGGCGGCACAATCATCAGGCAAGTCCATGATGGCAGTCTGGACAGCTCGTTGTTTGGCTCGGGCAAGTCGATTTCGGAGAACACGTGCGGTCTTCCACAGTTGCAGTCGATTGCTCACAAATCGGACTTGTAGTGTGATGCCATATCTCCACGATGCCCATATGTCCTCGTCATTGGGTGTGCTGCGCCAGCCTGTGAAACATTGGGCAAGAAGCTCCATTGAGGCCTGTCGTCGGAGTCGGCGACCTTTTCGTTGAAGAGCCAACTTCATGGATCGAGTGTTCCAAATCTCCTCATCAATGAAGCTCTTCTTTGGACCCTGTCGAATGGGTGGACAGTGTTCATGAAGAGTTTGAAGAAGATGTTGGTTGAGATGGTTCACTTGTGTCTCGATATCCGTGCCCCATTGAAGAGGTCGATATTGCAGAAGTGCGTCACCAAGATCAGCTTGTGGAATCAATTGTCTAGCATGACCTCGTGTCTTCTGAGCTCTCGACGGCAATGATACCTCTTCTGTCCACTCCAATTGGATCGCCGTGGCCGTGTGGTCTCCCAGATGTCCAAAATCCAAGTTGATCAAATTCTCTGAGAGGGTGCACCATGGTTTCCAGTTGCAGGGAATCAGAACATAATCAATGCGATGTAGCGAATCATCCAGTGGACTGACCCATGTGCCTTGTTCTCCTTGATGTACATCAGTAGTGGAGGGTGCAAGGAGCGCATGTTCGCGCAGAAATTCTCTGAAGGGTTCAGTATTGGCTGACGTCTTGTCGTCTTGGGAAAAGACATGTTGGCCATCAGCAGCACCTGTTGCAGCATTGGCATCCAGCATGACGACAAGATTGTCTCCTGTGACATGATCAGCCACAACTTGAGACAGGCTGCTCCACCAATGTAGCCTGTCGGAACTGGGAGTGCCGCTGTGTGGCGCATGTGCAGCAAGCAACCAAAGGTCAATATGCTCGTTGAGGAGATGAACAAGCAAATGTCTAGGGGCTCGTGAGACCACAACAAAGTCTCCTCTGGTGAAGTAGCCCGGCTTTCCTTTGATGTGAAGATATGGCTGTGCCATATTGATCCATATTTCAATTCCAAGTTGTCCGTTGTCTCCTCCTCCTGCGAGTCGCAAAACATTTTGCTGAAGTGATGAGCCTGCTTCTGTTCTGCATTCTTGTAAGCCCATGATGTTGAGCCCATGGGCCGTGAATTGCTCGCGCAAATAGGAGAGTTTGCCTCCGTGGCCTTCATTGCCTCTATAAAACGTCCGCACATTTCCCGTCGCCAGGCTAAGAGAAAGCTTGGCTACCAAGGAAGATCTTGATGACGGTGCTTGTCTCCCTGTCGAGGTTTGTGGTGGCAAGGCGATTGGCTTGACATCGAGGCCTCTGGTGGTCAGTGTGGGCATGTCCGATTGATCCGCGACTGCCATCCATAAATGTGGAAGAACATGTCTGAAACGTGGCATATGAACTGGTTGACGAGGTAGGCAAAGATTGGAGCTGCCAGCAATCTTCGCAAGGTGGTCCACTAGCTCGTTGAACGGGTCGCCCGTGTGACTCTTGACATGTTCAACTCGGAGAAAGTCGCCAGGCAAATAAGCTGCAAGCGCCTGATACACTGCTCGTAGATTGCGAAAAGGGTCATTGATGTCAGCCGTGTCGATCCTCCCCGCGGCCTGGTCCCCTGCGAGACATGAGTCCGTCAGGAACGTAGTGGGGACTCTGTGGTTCTGCGCCAGCCTCCACATGCCGGCCCAGAAGAGACCCTCTGTTTCGGCCGCGTCGGATCCGATCTTGTCGGTCCCGATCCAGTGTGAGGCTTGTTCTTCGTAGAGAACAACCTGGCACTGAAGGCCAATAAATTGTATTTTGGATGGCTGTTGTGGATCTTCTGCATATTCTTCTGCAAAGACTGCAAATGCCCATGAGTCACTCATGTCTTTTTCTGCTACCCAAAGGGGTGGTTTGTGTCGATGTCGTGTTTGAGATGATCCGTCTGTGTAAACAAGATATCGATCAATCCGTTGGATAGGTTCACATGAGTCAAGTGCAGCTTTGATGAAGTCAGGAAGGTCAAAGACAGTATAGTCTTGCCATAGCCATTCACCCTTATCCTCAAGGAAGGTTGTCAAAGTCTCCATGTCAATCTCAAGGAGACACTCAGAAGGCTCTGGAAGACTCTTCAAGTCCGGGAATGGCAGAGTCATGTCTATTTTTGTCGGTTGTCGACTGGGCCATGGTGTTCTTGCTCGTGAACGATATGTTGGAGCATCGTGGTTTGGCGAAACATCTTCAAAATGTACGCAAGTGATGTGCTCAGTCCATTGCTCCGGGAGGTGAAGAACTGCCTTCGAGAATCCTTGTTGGCATAGAAACTTCATGTGGTCGATCTCACAGAGTGGGTGGGTGGTGACCTGGGTCAATACTGGAGAGCTGTGCGTGATGTCCATGTTGCAGTAGACATACCGCCAATGGTGTGATGTTGGTTCTGCTGCAAAGTGTGCGAAAACGACATCATGTCCGCCACAGAGAAAGATCTTGCACGAGATTCCCCATGCAGTGAGTTCTTCTTCTACATCTTCTGCAGAGTATATTGATGGAGTTTCAATTGCCTGAGGCAGAAAGTCCACAATGTGGTCTGGTGCATCATGAACAATTTGAATCAAGATGGTCGAGGTATCTTGTCTCCAATCTTCAGGTCGGCATTCTCCAATGGCCGGGAAGTTCTGGCTATCTTGCGGCCACTGACCTTGAGCCACCGTGTCAGTTGTTAGGCGCTCGCAAGATGCCTCTGCACAAGGGCCTTTGGTGACCAAAGCTGACAACTGGAGAAGTACCGGCCCAGCACCTGGAGGTTGAACTGCTTGCTGTGGACGTTGGGTGAGTGTAAGCTTGATTCCATATCCACTTCTACCTGGAATGGGTCGACCCAGTTGTAGAATCAGAGTGTCAAACCAAGCGTTGCATTGAAACCTCGCATTTTCCCCAGTGCATTGTCCATGAAGTCCAAGGACTAAGAGGATGTTGTCGAGCAAAATGTGCTCGTGCGTGGTAATGGCCATGATTCGGAAAGGTGTCTCTTGCATCAGATCCTCGTCGGAAACGCTGACAACTGATGTGACCCAATCTGGTCTAGGATTCTGCTCAATGACAACATGGCAGCAAATATCTTGTGCATGGGTAGCAGGAGTGGGTCGAACCAAACTAATTTCGACAGGTGCCCCTGGTTGAAGATGGTCTTGCCACGTTCGGAGAATGACATCTTGCCACTGCGTATAGTCCGGGTAAAGTCTGGCTGTCCTGAAACGATCTCCATGAGGCCAATGCCAGGTGTGATCGACGAACCAGATAGCCACTGTCGATGACGGAGATTCATCTTCCCATGCAAATGACGCGAATTGCCAGTGCAGGTGTATGTCCTGGATGACTTCCGGCTGGCCAAGAATATCACCTTGTCCAGGGACAAAGGGAGCTGCATTGGCATTGAAGGCAAATCGCGTTTGTTCACCACTGGGTGGTGGGAGACCCAGAGCATGACAGCGTGGTTTGACTGCTGTAACTGGGTCTTTCCGCATTTGTTGCGCTGCTTGCATAAACATTGTCACATCATCGGACGGGATCTGCACATAGAGTTCGAGATGCTGGCCATGAGTGCATTGCCATGGTGCATGCTCTGGCATTTGGTGTTCTCCATGATATCCTCTGCATACCCAGTCTTCACGTGGGCAGTCATTTTCATGATCTTGAAACCACAAAAATCTGTCAAAGTCAAGGACGGAGGGAACCAGTTGAGCAAATCGATCATGAAGTGCTCCATGATAACTGCTAAGTAAAACTGCAGCTTCACCTGGATGTTCATGTTGCAAAATGATGACGTGTCCTCCATGACTTTGATGAGGTTGTGGTCGAGGAGCTGGTTCAACAATGATGAGTTTCAAGGGCCAATGAGGATGTTGTCTATCTCTCCATAGGCTTCTCAATTGATGATCCCACTGTGCAAGATCTTGTGGTAATGCAATCGTCCTGTGAGTTGAACATCTCGGAAAATTGAGAGCACTCAGGAACCAGGTGTCGACAATGAGAACAGGTTCATTGTTGAGGCCTCGTCCATGAAGTTGAGGTCGATTCCAAATGGCTCTTCGTTCTTGTTCCTCTTGATCATCATCATCGCGTTGTGGCCGTTGGATTCTTCTAGGCATTCGGCGATGAAGTCCAATGTCACATGACGTTTGTGGGAAAGTGGCAACCTTGTGAGCTTCTGTGATACGGTGACTTCTGCCTCGATCCAGACTAAACAGAGAATGTTCATCCTGCTCTGCTGGTAGAGTTTCATGGCAATCGATGTCACCGATGAAGATTTCAACATAATCACCATCTGCGATATGCAGTGGATAGGTGCCTGTAATGTCGACATGGCCATTATTGTGCCACATGTGACACCGACTTTGATGGTGGTTGAGGAAGTTCTCGATTCCAAGGAGTCGGAAAAGGGTCAGGATCGTTGTAATCCTCGGTGCCCAATACGCCTTTCTTCTGAAGATGCCCGGCAGGATCTCATCATCATCATGGATTTCAAGATCTAGAAGGATGAGTTGTAGATTTGGAGCTGTCCTGGGCTCATGAAGGCGTTGGAGAAGTAATCCCTGCAGACCAACTTGTTCAAGGTCAGAAGGCCTGAAGCCAATGTGGTACAATTGCAGGATTGTAGAGGCTTCGATGTCAAACGCAAGGGCCACTCGTTGGTGAAGTTCTTCGCCTTCTCGCCATGGAAGCAAAGCTGATCGCGATTGCCCATCCAAAGTGTAGACAACCGCCCTTCTCCATTCATCATCTGATGAATATTCAGTCATTGTTTCATCAGTCTCTGTGTTCACCGAGCTGGGTGGTGACAAAGAATCACTGGATGATGGCCTCCTTGGTTGTGGACGTCGTGCCATGAGGCTGCTTTCATCAGCAGCATTGTCAGCCTGAGGTTGAGGTGGCAGTGGAAGTCCTGCTTCACGCCAGCGCGGCAGAACATTGTTGTGCCATCGGGCATCATCAATGACCATGGGGACCTCAATGACAAGGCCCAAACCATCGTTGATTCTGATGGGCTGATCTGGGGGTAGGATCCTTTCGCCTACCCGTAGTGTACATGATCCATGTCCTTGTCTTTGGATATCGAGACATTCAGTCAAGATTCTCGCTTGTCGTAGAACTTGCTGAAAAGGAACTTGTGTCTCGAAGGAATGTGCCGATTCTTCCAGTCTCTGACCTGCAATGTCATCAATAGAGACTGTTGTCATGGCTGCGGCCAATCCTCTGTGTGGATGTTGGACAATCAAAAGGATGCCAACCGTGCCTCTTGTGAGTGGAATGGGTGGCTCTGGTGCGACCAGGAAGACTTCAAATTCTGAGTTCCTGTCAAAATAGTCATCCCAGATCTCCTTGATCATTTCTGCCCATTGATCATAGTGTTGATCCAGTCGTAGAGGTCGATTGACGTTTTGTCGTCGACAAGTGTCATGGCTGACATAGAAGGTGTCCAGGTAGATGACTGGGCCTTCCTCAAGCAGTTCTGTGGCGCCTTCCTGCTGCAAAACGTTCCAGACTTGTTCGACCCAAGCTGGAAAGCGGTGCAGGGGTAGCCTCCGATCTGCTGCTCCTGTTCCATGTTGACCAGGTTCTTCTTCATTCGGTGGATCTGGAAGATTTGGTACTTCATTTGGATCAGGTCGATTCTGTCTGTGATATTTTGGTTTCGCTGGGCAGGAACCGTCTGAACTAGGCAGTATGCCCAGGGCAAGAAGATCTTCATATGGTACTGGATGCCTTCGGTCACGGATGAAGTTCTCAAAGAACAGCTTGTCCATGTGTGGAGCCAAAATTGGGGCTTGTACTGAAACTTCAAGCCACAGAGCTCTTTGTTGGGCATCCCAGTGGCTGACATAGTCATCCTCAGTGATGATAGAATGTGGAGGAGGCTGAAGGTAGTCCAAAAACCCACAAGGACTGCCGTTCGAACATGCGTCAACTCCAAACTCAGACTCACGAGGAAATCTGCAAACTTCAAAAATGGTACCTCCTTGTATGGTCACTGCATCAACAGTTGGCCAGAAGGTCAACCGGCGGAATCGGTCACGCCGGTGCTGTCGCCCTTCGCCTCTCCAGTGAGTGATAGGAACTGTCACCCCACTGGCCTCCTCAGACGCAAGGAGGGTCAGGGCATGTTGGAATCCCGCTGTTTCTTGTCGGCGGGTTCCAAGATTTGTACATCTTCTCCATCTCCACTTCTTGATGCCAAAGGTCGTTTGTGCATCTTTTCCTCGATAGTGTCTTTCACCTTTTGTACGACACCTTTCAAGTCCGTCTTCAACTGGTCTAGCTGTGGCTGTGGTGTGGCATCGTCCATGTCCATGATGGTCATGGTCGCATCTAAGGCCGTCTGTCCTTCCTGGAGTTCGCCAGAGGGGACAGTGCCTCCCTCCACTGCCATAGTGCGCACATGGATGTCGTGCAGTTGTGCACGGACCTGTTGGAGATACTGGGCAGCTTCCTTCCTCTTCTCGTAGAACTTGGTCTCGCCTTCCTCGTAGGAATCGATGTGAGCTGTCCACATCTTGGTGGCATTGTCCAAGTAGGCGGACCATTGGGTTCTGAAAGTGTCCCATTGGTCTTCGATGTCGGAGAGCTTTTTCCTGGCCTGGGTCAGCATGTAAATGAGCTGTTTGTAGCTCTTCGCATCGTCCTTTCTTGTCTGTGCCTCGACGATTGCAAGTGCTTTCTTGACCTCTTCTGGCTGCTCCCCTGTATGTCCACGTAGTTGAGAATGAAGATGCCGTAGAGCTTGAAGTTCCGCATCCTCCTTGTCTTGTCGTGGCTTGCCAAAGGGCTGCATCACGCTCGATGTTGTGGAAGCTGATGCTGGAGCTGCTGTCTCCGTTGAGAAGGGTGCCACTGGTGGCGATATCCAAGTAGTGGATGGCGGCAAGTGTCCAAAGGCTGTTGCGCCGCCTTTGTCTTGTGTCTTGCCTTTTTCTTGGCCTTTTCCACCTGTCAGATCCGGTGGATCTTCCGGCTGTTGTCGCCGTCGTGAATTTGCTCTCCAATTGGCATTTCTGTGTCTCGGTGATTGCGTCCTTCTCCTGGGAGATTTTCGGGACGCACGCCATGGGCCCTCGGAGTTGCCCCATGGCGTCTCTGACCATTCCTGTTGCGCATATCCTGGTGGAGCATCTTTTCTCATGGGCTGCTTGTGCACGTAAGTGGGGTCGTGGCACATCGTCCAAGAACCCCAGCAACCTCCACAGCAATCTGCTGTTGGGCTGACCATCCGCATGCAGAAGCGGCATCTCCATGGGTCTCCATAGTTCGCCATTGCTTGTCGAATCTTGGCTAAGAACTGGATGTCGCGGCTGTGATGGTTCTTCAAGCGTTTGTACAAGGCTTGAAGTTGTATCCAGTCCAAGACAATGCGTCCAGTTCTGTGTAGATACCAACGATGACGTGCTAAAGCACGCTGTCGTCTGGCTGTTCTCCTCTGTGTGGGCGTAATGGCTATGGGTCAATGAAGCCAGAATACCAAAGAGGGCAAAGAACATCAAGTAGTTGAGCACCAGGTGGAAATCAGTAAGGAGGAACACGTCAAACTCCAAACCCGAAGATTTCAACAACCAAACAGTGGGCCAATTTAACGGCAGCCACTGACCCAGGAGTTAACGAGCTGGGACTCGAGAGTGCAGAAACCTTGATGTCAAAGTCCCCAAAGCCCAAGAAGTACACCAACGAGCAAGTCAATCGGTGTAAGCAATGGTGATGTGAGCCAGCACGAGGCTCACAGAGCACAAGTCAGGCAAGGCGCTGCTCAGGTGCGAAAGCGCCCGCGGCAATGGCTAGTTGCCGCTTAGGTGATGGCCGAGTCGTGGGGCCGCTACAGCCGAAACCTTTATGTATATATATATATATATATGTATATATATATGTATATTATATATATATATACACATTGTACGATATATATATATATATATTATGTATCTATACATATTGTGCTATATACAATAGAGAGGAATAGTCAAACTGGCCACTGCAAATCTCCCCAGTTTTACGATGTTTATTTCTTTTTCATCATTTTTCAGATTAAAATGGCTATGTGGCCGTGTCTGAAAATAGGCTATCCCCCAAAGTAGTGATGTCAATGGGAAATTCCAAAGTTTTGTTTTGGTTAAAAAACTCACATTTTCAGAGAAAGCCATGTATTTGAAGTAAATCTCCCCCGATTTCCCGATTTCCCTTGTGAATCCTTGGTGAATTCCACATTTCGGGAGGCCTTGTTGCAATCCAACGGTTTGGTCTTCAACCGAGCCGGCGGAAGCGATGGCCTGACGCAAGGTTCCAAGTAAGGGGATGTAATATAATGTATACAGGAATATATGGTATCCCTTATATAATGATATGATACAATGTAAGGTTATATAATGTAATATGATATGATATGTTATGATATTATATTATATGATATGATATTATATGATATGATATGATATAATCGATATAATTTATAATTAATTTATGTTTATACATACACATTTACACACACACACATATATATATATATAATATATATATATTATATATTATATATATATAGTCCGGCGGTGCACTTGCCCGAAACTCCCCACAGGCAGTCCCGCTGTGTCCCTGGAGCAGAGTTCCACCATGGCAGCTGCTGGGACTGTTCCACCATGGCAAGCTGGGAAATCCACCATTTTTATGGAGCTTTGAATGAGAAAATCCATGGTACCCTCTGGTTATTTAACATAGCCATGGGAAATGGCCCATTTATAGATGGTTTACCTATTAAAAACAGTGATTTTCCATGGCAACGTTAAATAACCAGAGGGTATAAATGGTGAATTGGCCATTTTGATTACTGATTTTAAATGGAGTACTCCAAAATCCAATGGTTGATCAAGTTGATCATCATTCTTCCGAAATGATCTAAAACATTTAAGGGAGATCTACCTGATTTTTCAGACACACCCATTTTGCTTAGGGACATGCGGTTGTTTTCTTTTCAGACGCTACCACCTGCTGGATTCTACTCCCCCTGATCAAGCCTGGTAATGTAGCCGTGGTTCTGGAAAAGTGGAAGTGGGAGGCTTCTCCATGCTAAACCCCACTTCCAGCATCTTCCCTCTTGGAGGATCGTTCCAATTAGTACCTGGTCAACAGAACTGGTCATTACGTACCCTACTTGGAGTCGTCCCATTTTTGTACTCGGTTTATATACATCATCCCAGTTCCAAACCAGCAATTGAACATCCTCCATAAATCGATATAAATGGGTGGGGTTTCATGGGAACATCATCTATAAACGGAACCTTTTCCAGCGCGCCACCTGCGATTCTCCCAGTTTTTGACTCAGGATGAGGTGCCTCACCGTTTCGGCTGCGGCACAGAAGAGGTGGTGCCCTGTTCCTTTCTGGAGCTCATCCAGCGCCATGCAGGCGGGAAACGAAGAAGAAAACCCTTGGTCAAGATGGAAATCGATGGATTTTGCACGTTTTGAACGGGATTTGAGCTCCGTTCTTGCTAGAATCTGCTAGATTTTTGTTCTTTTGCAATGGGAAAATCATCCAAATCATCCACATCATCCAGGGTAACTGGGCGATGTTCACCCCACGGGTCCAGGCTTCAGGGGCTTCTTGGGACAGAATGCGAAAGGCCAGGATGGGGAAGTGCCCGGCACGTGGGGTGGCTTAGTTTACGGCATAGATATAAATAAGTATATATATATATATATAATACAATTATATATATATATGTATACATCAATTTCTAGGTAAGTTTAAATATTGGTAACTATGCCATCAAGCATTTCCATCAACAAAGGGCTGATGACAGTTGATTTGGACAACTCTGAATACATGACCAAGCAATGCAAGCCCCAAGCGGCTAAAGGTGCCTGGGTGCTTCCGCAAAACTTTTGTTTCTTTTCAGATCTTTTTAGCCTTTCTCGGCCCTGCAGGATTTTCTGGCAAATTCGCCCTTTGCAAATATTCCCGCTGCAGCAATTTTGGCTCACCTTCATTCACACCCAAATTCGTCACGCTTCTTTCGCAATGTCCGGCTCGGCCGACTTCACCGAGATGACGGGGAAAGTCATCAAGGATGCGGCGCGGCTCGCCAAGGAGAGGTACAAATGGGATTGCTCCCTGCGAGGTTGATAGAGAGTAGCCTCTGAAAAGGAAACCTAGCCTAGCACTGGAATCCCCCAGGTGTTTTTCCTCTTGGCACATAGGAATTGTCCATTGCTCTAGGGTGCCCTAAACCCATTGAATTTCTGCTGGATGTTTGGGTAAGCTGGTTTTGAATACAACAATGTTGCTATCACTAAAATGTCCACCCTTTCATTTTCTTTCCACCTCAACCTTCAGAATTTCCTGATACAGTATTTGACCCCAGGAGACTTTCCAGCATGCTTGGTATGACAAACAGTCCATGAAGACCAATACTACTGGCATTTGTCATGAGAACCAACATCTCAGCCAGGAGAAGGGACACTTGCAGTTGGATCCTGCACACATCTTCACAGTTCTCGTGAAAGACAAGACTTCCCTTCCAGCTCAAGTCACGGGCTCAGCGGACCTGCCAGTTTCCGACCTGGTTCATCTTCTGAATGAATTTTCGTGACTCCAAACGACCAAATCATGTTTCGAATTTTGTATTTGATTTGTGTCCTCCCCAAATCCTGCAGATTTTTCTAGCGGTCAATTAGTTTTATTAGTTTGTTCCCATATTTTGACAGGTTAACAAAAGCCATAAAAACAACCATAAGACTATGGAGCATCCATCCATCAATCCGTCCATCCATCCATCCAGCAATCTATTACAGTAAAAGGCCATTAAGACACCTCCAACGTTCATCAACAATTCCATGGAAAACATCCACAAAGACAATTCCATTGAGAAACCATAAGCAATTCCATCCCAACTCCATTAATTAAGGGACTATAAGAGTCCACTCAACGACCATAAAACCCCTATCAACATATCCATCCAGAACATTGCTTGAATCACAATTCCATGAAGACAATCAAGAGCGTCCATCAAGAGCATCTATCAAAACCTCCATTATCAAGAAAACCATCCAGCAAAATCCATCCAGAAGAACCACAGCAAACCACCTGTTATTGAAACCCATCACAACAGCTAAACCAGTAAACCACCCAGTAAACCACGCAGTAAAACACCCAGTGAATCACCACTAGAAAAAGTCACTATTGCATCACCATGAAATCAATCCCATTTGAATTGGTACCCAAGTAATTCCCAATTTCATCCCACTCGTCTCTCCAGGTCTTGAGTCGCCTCAACGGTGACAGCATGGAGCTGGTAAAGGGCTGCGAGCGTCTGCTGGGCAGCTTCAGTTCCCAGTCTCCGGCTCCGGAGGCGGAAAGTCCCTGCAGTTTCGGGGAAAATCTGGGAGTGTGAACATGATTTAAGCAACAATGATGGGTATGTGTATATATATATATATACAATAATATATATATATACAATAATATATATATATACAATAATATATATATATACACACAATATATATATATATATACACAATATATATATATATATACAATATATATATATATACAATATATATATACAATATATATATATATACAATATATATATATATAATAATAATATATTATATATACACACATACAGAGTGTATATGTATATATATATTATCATCGGAAATTATGGGATATGGAGATATCATGGTTGGTTGATGATCAGTTGTGGGGATTCAACCATATGGGCGATGTTGACAACATGGAAGATATAGTATATAACCAGTTTGATATGAAGATCTGGGTCTGAAAATGGGGTACACCCCAGAAAAGGCAACTTTAAGACGGGGAACTGGCAATTCATCAATGGAATTACTGTAGAGGTGCCCAATGCCATGGTTGAAGTGACAGGTGAACAGTCGCAATGGTGAAATCCAGAGCATCCCATTTTTGGTGAAATCCAACAGTTTGTACCTCCCTCCTTTGCGGGGCACCGTTTCCATTTGATTCCTGTTGGTTAAATCCCAAAATTACCGGTTGAATCGCCATTTGATCAAAACTGTCAACCCGCCACATTTGGTGGTAAGTCTTTTTCTTGATCCGACAATTTACCTTGAATTGCAAGAGTTTCAACCTCAACCTGTTTGTTGCATCCCTTAAATCCACAATTTTGCTGATTTTCCCATGTCTTTTTGCATTTGGTTCCCTTAAATTCCCAAATGTTGCTGCAATTCTCAGGTTCTTTACACCTTTCGTTGACGTTCTTTTGGTCATCCCTGAGCTTCCAGTTCAGCGCCAGGATTTGCCCCCGAACAATGCCATGCGCACCGCACTGAGCGAGGCCGAAAAGCTGCGGAAGCAGAGTGGAGATAGTCACTTGGTGGGTCGGTCCATGACTTCAGGGAATC
Source organism: Cladocopium goreaui (assembly GCA_947184155.2). Lineage (NCBI taxonomy): Eukaryota > Dinophyceae > Suessiales > Symbiodiniaceae > Cladocopium > Cladocopium goreaui. Next base: position 20,127 of record CAMXCT020004241.1, on the reverse strand, counting down.
AAGCACTGATACTGGGGTAGACACTGGAAATAACAGGGGGGTTCACCAACCACAACTCTGAACCCAAGAAAATGGGATCTAACATGATTTAACTATGAAAATTGCTGGTACAATAGGTTTTTTTTAGGGGGAATCATGGAGATTTTTATGGGGAATATCATGGGGATGTACAGTAATGTTGATCAGCATGAATGGGGAATCAACCAATAAAATGGATTAAAATGGGATATCATGGGGTATAATTGAAGGGATTTACCAAGCATGACTCTGAATTCGATCAGGCCTTGCAAAGCGTCGTCACTGGAATACTACTAGTAGTAGCGAATATAAAGGGCAACCAACCATCCCCATGCAAATGATGGTCAAACTTTCCAGGTGGATGAATCATTGTAATTTATCCAATTGATTGGGAAGGGTACAGCGTGGTACACACTACAAAGTAAAAACAGCAAGACGATTTCAGATTCAAGGATTGGATTTAAAGCAACCTAAGGAGGGTTTTGCCGACCAGAATGGAGATTTAGCTGGTACAGAAATCAGGATTTGACAAGCAAAAACTGTGACTTAGCGACAGAGCGAAAGTTGGGACTTATGCAACAAAAGCAGGGATTTCAATAACTCAATTTTGGGAGAACAGCCAATGAAACATGGGATTGAGCCACAATAGCTGGGACCCAACCAACCCAAAATAGGGATGTAGCCGCAGCCAGCCCAAAATCGGAATTTCACCAATAATTCTCGAGGCATAGGCTACCTACATGTGGAACTATATGGATGGGTCAAAAGTATTGACAGCTGCTTGTTGATTGGCATCTCATGTTTGAGCCATTCCCTTTCGGGATGTTTCCAAACATGGAGCCTCATGGATAAGTAGATACACAATGATAAGCGCAGCCCATAGCTGGAGGTTATCTTAGTCTGACGGACCTCTTCTTGGCCTTGCTGAAGCAGAAACCCATCAAGGAGCCACCGACTGTTTTCCGTCAGGCTTGTGCATGGAACACACGGCAGGCACAAAGCAGCAGAGAAAGACACAACATGAGAAGTAGAAATTGAAAAACAACCAGAAACTTTGCACTTCCAGACCATGATTCTAAGCTTGCATGCAGCTGTTGCGTGTCATCAAGTCACGGCCAGCCACAGGGCCAGCCTTGCCACTTATGGCGAGGTCATGTTTCGGGATGCTTTATACCAACTATGGCAGGTCATTGGGGTTTATACAATTTTGGTTGTCACATTAATGGGAAAATTAGCCATTATGCACCACACATCCCTCTAAATATCCCATGAAATAAATGTCTATTATAATCCCATGATGGTCATGATGGAAACATCTTCATTTTATGGATGAATCATCCCATTATATCCCATGAATGGATGAAGTATCCCATTGTTCATATCCCATATCATATAATTATCATATGCATGTCCCCAATTATACCATGGATATCCATATTAGATATACCATACCCATGGTCCCAGGAGATATTGAGCAGCGCCGGCTATAGCATCACCCAGCTGGAGAAGGCCATGGGTGACGTCCGTGGCAGTCGCAAGGTGGACAGCCAGACGGGCGACGAGAACTTCGAGGCCCTGGCACCGCCCTACCGGGGGTCACGGGGTGACGCAACCATGGGTGCCTCTCAAAATGAGGCGAACCAGGGGTTCAACATGGGTTTCGCCCACTGAAAATTGTCAAACATGTGGGTTTGATGACTTTGATGAGTCTGACGAAGCGGAGTTTTGGTTTTATTTTCCCAATCGGGAATCCGGCGTTCGAGGAATCTGTATGTCTTATTTTTGCGGCTCCGTTCAGCAAATATCCATGAGAATTCCAATCTTACCCAAAACTTAATTGACATATGATTGAATATCACCAGCAAAATAGGGAGATAAATCAATTCTGGTTGGTAGTTTCAAAATCAGTATTGGTTTTCCGTCCACACTGAGGATGGCATCTGGAGAGTTTGCAATTTCGGAGCTCACACACTTATTCCTTTTAAATGAAATATAAATGTTTCTTGATCTCTGTTTGCAGTTCTTCAATCTAAGTTGCACGATTTTTTTCTCAAAGTTCTATCCCTATTTATTTTTTCCAAAAAATGGATCCCCCCTCTGTCTCTCTTTCTCTCTCTCTCTCTCTCGCGTTTTTTCTTCAAAATCTAGATATCTGGATCCCCCTCATATTCATCATTTTGATGCTCCATTTCCCATTTTTTGTCAGTCAAATCATTAAATCATCCAAACATCTTTTTTTGCTAAGTGGCTGAAAGCCATCATTTTGTGTCCCTCGGCCGAAATATGGCAGGCCCTGAACAAGTACGGTCGCGACCTGGTCGCGGACGCCGAGGCGGGCAAGCTGGACCCCGTCATTGGCCGAGACGAGGAGATCCGACGCGTGATCCAGGATGGGTTTGGGGGAGCGGGGGGGGGCCGGGGAATGTTGATGGGAAAGATTACCCTCTGGTAAATTAACATAACTCTGGAAAGATCCACCATTTTTAATGGGAAAATCCACTATAAATGGTCATTTTCAATAGCTACGTTAAATTACCAGAGGGTAGGAGGTTTCTCGTAAAATGCTGGATCCCCAAGTCACCATGGTTGTTTCACCATGGTTGAAACAATACTAGGTCGTTTTTCTAAGTTTGGATGATTTGGGAATATTTGGGGTACCAATATTCCCACAGTGTGGCCACACTTGGGGTTCTTACGGTCAGGGTTAGGGCCCGGTGTTCAGTCGAGGTGGTATCCGGGGCGTCCGGCATGTTCTCTGTAAATTTCCGCATAAAATGGCTCTTGTGACATGTCCATGTGCATTTCAACAGCGCAGGCTCACACAAAACGGGTGTTGCGGTCCTGGGGCGTGCCATTTTTCTTGTAAATTTCCGCCGCAAAAACTGGCTTCAGCATGGGTCTTGTGTGTGTGCACCACATTTGCCAAGCCTGGCTGCCAAGTTTGCAGGTGTTGGCACGAAGGACGAAGAACAACCCCATCCTGGCACCTCAGTTGGTGACAATGGTGGGGCTGGGTGGTTCAACCGTCAGCCAGATCAATTGTCTCAAGACACCCATTGTTGTTGGTTATCCCCTGGAAATCAGACATGGATTGCTGGAAAAACCACCAATTATTATTGATGATCTTCCAATAAAGCTGTCATGTTTAGGATTGTTTAGGAGATTTCTAATTGCCGGGCATTCGTTTTTTGTTGGTTAATAATCCCTTGTTGTCTCCATGGCTGAAACCACCCAGATGAGCAGTTTCAGGTTGGCGACCCTGGCGTTGGCAAGACCGCCATTGTGGAAGGGCTGGCGCAACGGGTGGTCACCAAGGATGTCCCCGAGGCATTGAAGGCCAGGGACATGATTTGACTGGGAGCAGTGAATGAGGAGGCTGCTTTAAAACTATGGGGATGGAAGCAACATTGATGGAATGTGAGGATGGTGGCGGTGGTGCTGATGGTGGTGGTGGTGATGATGATGATGATGATGATGCCGAAAATGCTGACGAAGGTCCTTACCTCGAAACGATCACAAAAAAGTGGAGGCTGAACCCTGGCACATGACTTTTGTTCTGAAGATTAGGAAGTAACCATTTCGACCATGGTTTTGTTTGGACTAAGAACCAAACCTTGAGATTTGGACCCTCAATTCACTCGGTGCCTAAGATGATTCCCCCAAACTTGGATAGCTCGAAGGTTCTACACCGGGTGAGCCAAATACGGGGATGGGTCAAAACCAATCATACGATAGTGGGGGGAATGAACATCCATAACAATCAACTATTTTGGGGTTCACCAGGGGATTCGATAGTTTTTGACCCCTGTCCGCCTCATTATACTGGTTGGTTGATAATCGTTAATTGCTATCCTTACTATGGGTTAGTTCATAATCCCCAATAAACCCGGTAGTACAAAGGAAATACCCTCTGGTGATTGAACATAGCTATTGAAATTAACCACTTTTCAAAGGTGAATCATCGAACGAAATGGGGTAATGGTTCTGTAACTTCCATCAAAACATATTATATAAATCATATCAAATCCCTGTTGTTGGTGGTTAAACCCCCCATTCAAGAGGGAATCTTCACTGCTACAGTGCTTTGCCTGGCTTGCAGGACTGTCGTGTCATTGCCCTGGACGTCGGTGCACTGATCAGCGGTGCCAAGTATCGCGGTGAATTCGAGGAGCGATTGAAGGCCGCTCCACCGGCGGGAAGAATCGGATGTGCTTAGCAACATTTGACATATCAACGGGATATGGATGTGTCTTTAGGTATACCAATGTATACCATGGTATACCCCAAAAGAGTCATTCCGATAGGGAAAATTATAGATAACCCATTGAATTTTGGGCTACTCTATTTCTAGACAAACCCATATAATCCGATGGTATCACATTTTATTGAGACATCACATATCCCACTCCCACTACATAACATCACATATAATTTATGATCTACCAATAAAAATTGGGGATCAGCATAAAGGGGGCGTCAATCACTGAAAATGGATGAACATGGGGTATATAATGGTACATATATATATATAATGTATATATATATAACACTGTATATAATGAGATAAACTTACCAGTCATAACTCTGGATAATTCACAACGATCTCACAACGCGGCATCACTCGAATGATGGTGAATGTAAAGGGTAACTATCCCCCAAAAATTATTATTGCAATTTTTTCAGATCCATATTTAGATCACTGTAGGATTCTGTGTACATATCTCTGTCTAGTTCTCTATCGGTATCTATCTGAATCGAATTATATCGATGGGTACTGCAATTACTGTACATAGTCTGGATGAAATCTCAAACCCGAGTCAGCCTTTTTCACCTACCCATGAATTATCCACAGTATATTGTCACCTGTACTGCATTGTTTTACATCCGTGTCGCAACTGTGCAGGCTGTCTTGCAAGAAGTGAAAGACGCCGAAGGTCGCGTGGTGCTTTTCATCGATGAGGCGTGGTGCTTTGCAACCTGGAGATGGCCAACAGTCTATCCAGTGCTTAGGAGGAAGCGGTTCAGAGCTATGGCTATCCGCATTCCTCATTAAATGGGGAGCCAGTTGGAGCTACGAATTTCGTTTCCTGGCTAGGCAAACAGGAATTTTGGCGAGGCACACTTTTTGAAATGCCCTCGTGTTTTCCCTGTACAGCAAATCGGATTTGCACTTTGCAGCAATAAGGGCTTGGACTCAGAGTTTCATGGCGTCACTAAATCTACAGGGGAGCCATATGCCACCACAGAGATGTCAGAGTCAGGTGGGAGAGAACCTGTGATTATTGTATTCTGTATTCCCCATTCCACGGGGCGACACCTGAAGCAAACCAATTGATCCAACCGGTACGCAAACCGCATATCGTTTGCCGCTTCAGGCGCACTTGTTGATCGGTGCCGGCAAGACGGACGGTGCCATGGATGCCGCCAACTTGCTGACACCTGGATGTGTATTGCAGTTGGATGATCATCAGGGTTGCATATAGGTAATGATTGTTAATAATAGTCTTAGTAGTTCATAATGGTTAATCATATAACAATTAGTTAATAATAGATCATCCATCATTAATAATGGTTAATCATATTTAATTGATTGGTTCATTCTACTGGAAATCAAAGCCTGATGACCCGATGTTGGCTGATTTGATGGGCCCAGCCAGTTGAAGCGGATGGCAGGGGCCCATCACGAATTTGATGCTCCGGGATACAACACAAGGGAATATTTTTCAATATTTTTCATATATCATGAATAGAATAAGCAACAAACACATTATATATATATTTTATACTGTACAAGAGCAGGTTTCTACGCCAAGAAACACCATTGATTGAATGTCACCATTCCCTGTCATCATTGCACTTGCCTTAAATGGTGCGTAAACTGGTTACAGCCTAGCTGTAAATAACATATTTGAGGAATTTTGATGAAGCCGTGCCATCCAGGAAGCCCATGTTGGCCCGTGGGGAGCTCCGTTGTATTGGCGCCACCACGGTGGATGAATATCGGAAGTACATCGAAAAAGACGCCGCCCTGGAACGGCGCTTCCAACAGGTGACGGTGGAGGACGGAGCTGGCTGATCATGGATTCAGATGGATTGATGTGGATTGATATGGATTAATACTGGATTAATATGGATTAATGATTAATATGGACTAACATGGATTAGTATGGACCTACATAATTCTCAATAATTAAGTTGATTGACTGTATTAATGATATTGAATGATTACTTATCAGTAATTGTCTGCAACTTCATTGATTATATGAATGATCCGTATCATTCATAATACTGATGGACTGATGGGATGATGGCCATGGAAATCCCAATGAGAAAATCATGAAACTTAACGGGCCACCTATATATTGCCATGGAAATCCCTATGCGAATCATATTACAGTGAATCCCTATGGCGGTCTTAGAATCAGATGAAATCCCATTTTTAGATCATATTACACTCAGATTATGAGTTGAAATCCCTATTGAATCAGATTTTTCCATCAAATTAGATCATATTAGATCATATTAATCCCATTAAATCCCATTAAATCCCATTAAATCCCATTAAATCTCAGTAAATCATATGACCTCTCCATTGGTGGTTTCCCAATGTTTCCCATTCCCGTCCCATGGATCCCATGGATCCCATGGCCTCCCATGGCCTCCCAGGAACCCTCGGTGCAGACGGCCGTAACGATTCTGCGTGGCCTCAAGGAGCGCTACGCGGCGCACCACGGCGTCAGCATCTTGGACGCCGCGCTGGTGGCTGCGGCCACATTGTCGGTGCCTTGGATATCCTTGGATTGTTGATTATGGTGATCATCAACCAAGATGATGATGGTTTATAGTTTATAGTGATGGTTTATAGTTATCTACCAACCTTTTTGTGGTGATAATTATAGTTGGTTGGTTTATGATGGTGATATTGCAACCTATAGCTATCAGCTATCAATGATTCATGGTGATAAATATCGCAACCAACTATAAATTACTATAACTATTCATCAAGCAAATATGTTGGTTGACGTTGGTTGCTTATAGTTGATAGTGGTTTGGGATGCGGATGGTGGTTTCAAGAGATGGGAACACTAACAGCAAAAGGTGTGGATACAACTTATATATATAATTCAGTGAACTTTGGTTGAGTTGGTTATGCTATGCTATGCATAGTATGCAAAATATGCATACGTATGTATATATACATACATATACACATGTAAATGAATATAATGCACACACACGCATATATATATGCATATATAAATATACACATCCACCCAGCACATTTGACTTTTCCAAGTCCCACAGGATGTTGTAGGATGTACTGTAAAACTTTTGGCCCGGTGCGCAGCAGGCGGACTGCCGAGAACCAAGCTGTGCAAGTAACATTTCTGAAAGTGACTCATGAACATGAGAACGCCGGAATAAAAGGAACACATATGGATAGTGCATGAAACAAGGGGAATGTGAGAGGTGGCCAAGATGGTTGTTCAATGTGACCCTCAAGGTGCGCCTTAATCTCCATCCTTTCAGTGTCCCAGGACCGCTACATCACCACCAGATTTCTACCAGACAAGGTGGGAATGTCATGCCGGCAGTGAAACTTCATATTGATCATATTGTGGAGCCCTTTCTAGCTGCTTTTTACATGTACCACTTCAGGTTAGAACTTGTCTGTCGCACCCCCAAGGGTTGCTACTCTCCTCAAAGGGAAGTGAAACTGGTTTCTGAAGTTTCGAAGCAACATCCGATACTGTACCATCTGGTAGTCTACCCTGACAAGGAAAAAACACCATGTTCATAATGCATTGATCAATCAATGAGTTCATTCATAAACAAATTATGTAAATCCTTCACAAGTGGCAGATTCTTCGCTTCCACATTAGAGTAAGAGCATTGCCCTCAGGCAGTGGACCTGTTGGACGAGGCAAGCTCGTTGCTGGTGATTCAATTGCATGGCTTCTTTTAATACTTGAAGATGGAGGCCTAGATTTTATCCCCGATGGCTCAGTAATAGGTAGATTCAAATTCAGATTTTTCAATGACGCTTCTGCCCCAGATTGGCACACAGCAGTTCACAACTTTCGCATGGATTCATCTGGAAAGTCCTGAATACAGCCCTCAAGAGGTGAAAGTTAGAAACCCCAACAGTCTTGAAGTGTGTGGAATGGTGAATAGCCCAGACTGACCTTCAAGTTTCGAGGATGATTTGCTGAATCCTATGCAACGGATTCTAAGACATATTTTTTTCTGATGGGTAGTCTATAGAGAGAAGTGGTTGGTCTGCAGAAAGACATTATTGTTGGATATGGCTATATGATTGACAACAAACAAGAAAACAATATGTCTGTTAGACTATGCAATATCCGCCGATTCCCATTTTTGTTGTGGTTGTTTGGTTGCTAGCAATATCCCCATGAAATCTGACATTGCATTTTTCTGTACGCATTCTGTTCTTACTATATATAGATTACTAATATAATTTATATAGATGATATGTGCATCCGATAAATCTCACACAATCTCCTGCTACATCTCCATGACATTTCCTCATTCCTGTTGGTCAACGTGATGCCCCATAGTTAGCTAACTTGTTTTACACCCAGGATAGCTAGGGCTGCTGATCGAAATCTCAATAAGTGGATAGATTTACAACTGGACAATAAGGCAACCAGCCATTTCTGCTTCAAAACAGCTACCCTACTGACTCCATTCACAAATGATCCTTGGTCAACCCCTATTTTTTTCCGTTCAAGGATTTAATTTTGGCAAGCCCAACATCAAAACTTGGAGGCCTGGCTCCCCCCATTTCCCGCGAACGGAGGCGTGCTCTAAGATCCGCGTGCAGCTCAGCTCGCAGCCGGAGCAGATCGACAAGTTGGAACGCCGCAGGCAGTACCTGGAGGTGGAAGTGAAGGCGCTCAGCAAGGAGAAGGTGCCACAGGGAGGGGGGGCGATGATGGCGATGTTTTTTTTTTGCTGGTGAAGGTGCCAGATGTTGTTGTTTCATGTTCTTTTACTATTCTTATTATATCTTATTATTATTACTATTACTGCGGCAAGACCCTGAGGTTTGCCCGGACTCGCAACGAGCGTCCGGGCAAGCCAAGATGACGATGACGATGAGGACGATGACGATGACAATGACGATGACGATGACGATGATGATGATGATGATTTTGATATCTTGGGTTTTTTGATACTGTATCTTCTTGAAGCCCGAAAAGAAACCCAAATGATTGTATGGTTAATTGTTCCAGAGGGGTGGGGGATTTCGATATCTCCTTGAACCCTACAAGAAACCTTAATGATTGTATGGTTAATTGTTCCATGGGGCCGGGGGATTTTGATATCTTCTTGAAACCCTATAAGAAACCCTAACGACTGTATGGTTAATTGTTCCATGAGGCCGGGGGATGTTGATATTTTCTGAAACCCTATAAGAAACCCTAATGACTGTATGATTAATTGTTCCATGGGGACGGGGGATTTTGATATTTTCTTGAAACCCTATAAGAAACCCTAATGACTGTATGATAATTCCATATGATATGTAGAAGCAACATGTTCTGGTTAACACCCTAGTAACATAATTGAACATCGTACAGAATTCCCTGGTATTTACGCTATTCTGGGCTTGGGCAAACCTCGGGGTCTGTGTGTATTACGATTGCTATTACTGTTACTTTTACTTACCAGTACTTTTTCTTTTTGGAAGGTGGCAAAACCCCTGGTTTCGACAGAGGGGGAAAACCACAAGTTTCTGTTGGCCTCCAGATTTTTTGGGTAAAATCATGGATCGGGTATGACCAACAGAGTGAAAAGAATGGGTGAGATACGGAACAGAAACATGGGCTGAACCTATGCTGAACCAACACTTAGTAAATCCCCTAAATCAACTTGGCGAAGCAACATCACGGATACACAGTACTTTGATATCAGTCAGAATTGTTGGACTCCGGGATGGTTTGATAAGCAAATTGACCCAGGTGCCTGGTTGGTGGTTTCAAATGCTTTCATGATGACTGTCCATCCATAAGCACGATTAAATTTATCCCAATTGACTCATATATTTCACTGAAACTCCACAGGGATACTGCGGTACATCCACAACATCTAAGTTGGCCATGGAAGCAAATCACAGTCATGTAATGAAGATTAACAGACGGGTTTGTCTCAGAAAAGAGGACCACGAGTTCCAAAGGATTATTATCATATATAGTATACGAGTTCCAAGGGGTATATGGTATACCGCATGCACCCCCATGGGTCATTCATCGGCAAAACTAATTTTTGATGGTTAAATCCAGATCTTCAATCAGTTTATATGGGTTAGCCTCCAGCAGATTCCAATAAAAAATCATGAAACACCACCATTTATAGAAGTCTATATCTATCTCTCTCATTCTCTCTCTCTCTCTCTAGAATATATGTATATATATACACATATATATATACACATATATATATATACACATATATATATACATATATATAATATATATAATATATAATATATATATATATATATCATTTCCAGTCATGTCCCTCTGGGAAACCGGGAAACCATAGGCGTTCCATCAATTTTCTCGCCATTTTTTCGAACAACGAGTGCCAGGATGATGCCTCGAAAGCGCGTCTGCAGGACGCGCGGAAGGAGCTGTCCTCGCTCGGGGAGGAGCTGGCGCCTTTGAGGGCCAGATACCAACAGGCGCGGTGACTCGGTGACGGATCCCCCGGCGGAAAGCTGGTGTAACTGGAAGATGATATACACATGTGTGTTAATACATACTCGTAGCATCATGTTTTATGAATGTATATATATATAAGATTATATAAGTATATGTAATTACATATATATATAGTATATACTTATATATAATTATATATATACACGTTACATACATACATATATGTATGTAAACACAAGGGATTCTCTCCAATCTGGGTCAAATTTGGGTGTCAAAGTTCATTTTTTGAAAGTTCGTCACCAATTTGGTGGCTCAAATCTGGATTGAACATGTTGATGCAAATCTCCGCAGGAGCATTTTGTGATTGATCTGGGTAAGTCATTGTTAGTAAGGGGAATCATCCCAAAATGGCCTTATTTCAGGTTAGTGAATTATTATAATTTACCCAGATTGATTGCAATGTCTGCATTTTTGTCCTACTTTCAAAGTGCTGTAGAACCTTCCAGGAACGCCCCGTTGTGTTTTTGGTCCTTCCAGGAACGCGAGCTCATTGAAGATCTCAGCAAAGCCAAGTCCAAGCTCCAAGAGTTGAAGCAGAAGTTGGACCTCATGGAGGCTGCCGATTGAAGCCAAATATGACTAGGGGGTTATCCATGGTTATCCATGGTTATCCATGGTTATCCATGGATATTGAGTTTTCGTTTTCAAATTTATTTCTACTCGGTTCATTTGCATAAACATACAGTAGAAAAATCTATATTATGACTGCTCCGCACTGCATCGCATCGCATGGATATATGCACATGTACAATGCATATTTGCATTCGTATTGAATAAGACATGAATGTACATTCCAATACCTGTCCTTTATCATCTTATATCATCTTATATCATCTTATATCCCTCACATACACAATACGTTTTCACAGGCCCGTCATGATGTGGATGCTGCGGCGGATTTGCGCTACGATGCCATCCCGGGGGTCATGCAGAGGATCCGAGAACTGGAGAAGCGAAAGCGGGAGCAGCTGGGTCCTGTTCCTGCCTCCCATCGCCTAAAACTGAGGTCATGATAATTCAATATCTAACACACACACACATATTATGTACATATAATACAATAATATAATACAATAATATGACATAATAAAATAATATGATATATTATAATGTAATGTGATAAAATATAATAGAATATAATGTAATGTAATATAATATAATATAATATAATATTAGATATCTATAATTATAATATGATATAACATGATATGATATAATATAATTATGATATATAATTATGATATAACATAATATAATCTAATATAATCTGATATAATATTAGATATTTATAATTTTAATTATAATATAATATAACATGATATATAATATAATTATGATTTTTGGGTGAAACAGTGAAACTGTTGTTGTAACAACTAAATGACATGAGAGGGGTGTTTGTGGGAGGGAAACCCTTGAACCAGCTTGGCCTGGGGCCATTTTGGCTCAAGGGTGTGATTTTGAAATCCCATGGCCTTGATCTTAAGTGGGGGATCCGACCTGACGGCAAGTTCAAGCCCATCCGAACCTTGGTTTGGGGGCGTTTGGACTGTGATCGGGGTAGCACTTAGCGGTGCTGTCCTGGTCGGTGCCGTCTTGGGTTGGAAGCTCCACTCGTGGGTCAGCCATTGGAATTTGCGCACCCGAGGATCAGCCGGTCACCCGAGCACGGTTGGCTGGCACCAGCTGGTCAGTCGAGCCTTACGGTTTACCCACCGAAGGAGAACCGTGGCACTGGCTTTCCGCAACTACTCACATCATCAGCTACCTTCTGTGCAAAGCCCTCCTAGGCCAAACCAAAGGAGGCGCAGGGTAGCCACTCCCGGGCCCAAGGCAAGCCCGCAAGGCCCAGTCTCGAGACAGGTGTCGTGGAGTGAAGGTCCGGTATACCATGGATCCAACCGAAGAGGAACTCAATAACCTCAACACCTTGGAGAATGCAGCCGACTGGGCAGGCACGACAGGTGCGGTCCACGACCATCTCATGGAGAAGTTGGGCAAACCGTCCAAGCTGCGGGACCTGGTGTTCATTGCCCGTCCTACGTGGGATACGGTGGTGGCCAGCCTCACGATCAAAGAGCCTCAAGCTGATGGTACAGAGGCCGAGCGAGACTTGACCCCTGTGGAATTTTCACGGGTCGAGATCTTTCGCCGGGTGGTATTCCTGAGGCTCAAGGTCAATCCAGATGGACCTGGTGGTGCTGCAGGCCCTCCACAGCCGACTGTGGGAGCGGCCCCATTCCCAGGCACTGGAGGGGGACAAGGTCCATCATCCCCAACAAGAAAGCTTAAACTGAGTAGCATCGTAGATCCCACACTCGATGCAGAGATCCTGCAATTGGGCCAAGAAGAAATTGCAGAGATGTTCTCCAAGTACAAGTCCAAGTTCGGCGATGTCCCGTCAGCAGACGTGGAACCCAGCGCTGATCAAATATCAGCAATCAAACAGCTTCTTACCAGTGGAGCTCTGCCGTACATAGACATGTCAATCTTCGGGCCACACGCCATCCGGTCGCTGCGCAGGAGTGTGTTCTCCTCCTACACCCTGAATGCGGCGACTGGGGAGTGGTCGAAGAAAGAGAGCCCAGGTCCGGCTACTCTTCAACAATGGGAGAAGAGCTTCAAGACCTACAAGGTGGCTATGCTCTTGTTGGAGGCTGCAGATGCCGAGAGACTGGAGGGCTACCTAGAACACATAAAGGACCTCCATGCGCAGTTCGGACAGGAAGCATGGGGCATCATATACCGTGCAGACGTCAGGATGAGAAGTGAGTTCCAAGAGCGGATCCGCAGAGCCCTGGATGAGGACCCAAAGTATGGGTACACTAGGGCCTCTCCATGGAGCTCAGTCTTTGCGGCAACGGTCAGGGAGTCGGACTTTTGGTCCAAAGAAGTGGCGACGCCAGCCACGCTCCTTCTGGCCCGCAACAAACAGCTGGCACCTGAAGAGAGCAGCTCTCAAGAGGGTCGCCCACAGAAGCGCAAGTCTCGGCAGCCAGAAGGCACGCAGAAGAAGAAGGCCAAGCGCAAGTACACAGGTGAGGACAGATCACGTTGGGACGCAGAACAGTCAAGGTATTCCTTGAACCGAAAAGGGATCCAGATCTGCCAGAAGTACAACCGAGGCGCCTGCGGAAACGGGAAGCCGCAGTCACGATGTGAGAACAATCGTTCACATCAATGTGACAAGTGTCTAGGCCCCCACATGGCCAAAGACTGCAAGGGGCCCAACTGAAAGTTAGGGATCAAGCTGACTCCAAACAGAGAGGCCCAGCCGAAAGACACGCGGCCACCGCTTCCACGAAGGAAGAGGCCACATGAGGCCTTTCCAGTCAGGGACAGGAGGGATCGCCCAGTTTCCCCTTCCAGGTCCCCTGGAGGCACTCATCGGCCGGCGGTGAAGAGACCCAGGTTAGAAGCTGCCCCGAAAAGGGCGAGCCCAGAGAATGAAGCCGCTTCACACCACAAGAGGCCGAGGCAAGACAGAGACCGGAAGGCACCAAACCCAAGAGAGGAGGAAGAACCCGGAAGTTCAAGTGACTCCAGCTCATCGTCCACATCATCATCCACTACGGTACAAGCAGGGAGAGAGAAGATCCCATCAATGCCGCTGTACGTGGACTACAAGTATGGGGCCACCAACCTGGACCCGCAGCTGTGGGACGACAGGCCCAGGGCCCTCCTGCTCTTCTCAGGGCGCCCGAGGGATGGAGACCTTACCTCCTATCTTCATCACATGGGATGGATAGTGGTGGTGGTCGACAAGCAGGGGCCGACTGCGGCAGACCTTCTGGACACGGAGGTGTGTCGCAAGATCTTCGCGGATATCAGGGCTGGTGTCTTCGACGTAGTGGGCATGGCTACACCTTGCGAAACGGTGTCCCCACTGAGGGAGAATCCGCCGGGCCCGAGACCACTCAGGTCCCTACAACATCCGGATGGGCTGCCTCTCAAAAGCCTTTCCTCGGAGGAGAGAAAACAGCTCAAGGAGGCAAATCATCTCATCGAATTTTCCACACACGTGACGAGAGAAGTGAGGCGCATCAGAGCGGCCTACTGGATAGAAAATCCAGACCACAAGGAGAAACTCGACATGTGGAAAACGAGCTGGTTCAAAGAGATGACTGGTCACGCGCTGGTGGAAAAGGCGTTGTTCGACCAATGCCAATTTGGAGCAGAAACAACGAAGCCCACAAGGATTCAGACGGACTCCCTTCCCCTTGGACAAATCAAGGGGAGGAGGTGCAACCATCCTCCGAAGGAATGGACCAGACCAAACGGAGAGACCTACGTTTCACCACATGAGTCCTTGGTCCAGAGGTGGAGGACAGTCAGAGGAGAAAAGGAGCGAGCATCCAAAGCTCTGGGTGAGTACCCGCCAGCCTTGAACAAGGCCTTGGCAGAGGCGATGGAGAAGGCGGACCTTCCCCGCGTGATGAAGCATCGCGAGGGGAGTCTCAGGAAGGCAGCGAAGTGAGGCGTGAGTGCCGGACCAACAGGACCAGTCTTAGAGGACCAAGCGATGAGACAGAGGGAGATTGAGAATGCCGATGCCATTGGGGGGATGCGCAACCCGCTAAAGTCCATCAGGAGGATCCCAAAATCCGACATGGCAGGCAGGGCCGTTTTCAAGCTTCTCAAGCAAGCAACATCTCACCCCTCTGTCAAATCGCTAGTCGACCAAATTTTAACGGGTGGACAGGCAGCTCCGATTTCAGCTCAGCTTATTGACAAGCTTAGGCAACTGGTATGTTCGTTGTCCCCAGGAACCTTTCAACCTAGTATGCAAAAGCATGCACGCCACTCCAACCTCAGATTTTTGATGCTTGGGGAAGAATAAGTGGGGACCCGGATTCCCCGGTGCTGGCGCAGTGGTTGAGGTCGGGCGCTCCCCTAGGCTTCACCGAACCCATTCCTTGTACGGGCATATTCCCCGTGGTTAAGGAGGTTGAATGGGAAGCTGAGGCAGCAGAACAATTACAAAGGTCATTCGAAAACTGGGATAACCATCCATCTGCCGTCGAGTGGGAAGAAGATCTACACAAACTTATTGATGAGGCTGCATCTAAAGGTTTCTGTTCTTTCTACCCCAACATGGCTGCTGCGGAAAGGGAAATCGGAATAAAACCCGTATTAAACAAACTGGGTCTGTTGGTCAAGGAGAAACAAACACCTGAGGGAGTGATTAGGAAGGCACGGATTATTTGGGACATGAGGGAGAGCGGCACAAACAAGCTATGCTCCCAAGGCGAAAGGGTGTTACTGCCGAGGGTCACCGACGCCATTGAGGACGCTTTGGAAATTTTCCGAAAGGGGGGGAAGCCAGCGTTTCTAGCAGTGGACATCCGCGATGCCTTCCACAACATTCCATCGGGTAAAGACAGAGCATTCACTTCAGCTGCATTCAGGGACAAAACTGGCACACTGAAAATTGTGGTTTATGATGTCCTGGTTTTCGGTTCAGTTTCATCTCCAACTTTATGGGGCAGATATGCAGCATGGTTCGGAAGGTCCCTTGCCTCTATCAACCCTGACATCAGACTGCAAACGTATGTGGACGACCCGTTATTCACGTTTGACTGCACGGACCCCTATCACAAGGAAAGGGTGGGAATCTCCCTGCTCTGGTCACAAATAGCCGGGTACCCACTCAAACTGGAAAAGTCTGATTCAGGAACAGAGGTGAAGTGGATAGGAGCCGTTATAAAAGCAGATCATGATAACCACACCATATCTGTAACTATACCTGAAGACAAAGTTGCTGAGCTGAAATCAAAAGTCCAGACCTACCTGAGGAGGCCGGTCATTGGACGAAGACAGCTACAAAGTCTAGCAGGCGCGTTGTCCTTCGTGGCGGGATTGGTCCCTCTCATGAGACCTTTCTTGAACTCCCTGTGGGCTGCACTGGCAACGAATGACGGTCCGAAGCAGACCAGAAATGTTGTCCATGTGCGCCGCATTGGGATAGCCTTACAGTGGATAGACGCCTTGCTGGGAGAAAAGGCAGCTCCGTTCACCAGGGTAGTGAGGGCATTCAGACAAGAGACAAAATGCATTATTATTACGGACGCATCAACCAGAGGCTTGGGGGCTATTATGATAGTTGGGGACAGACCAGTCGAGTTCTTCAGCACAATCATACCCCAAGAGTTCATCGTTCGTACTGGTGCCCAACCAGGGGGCCCCAGCCACATGGCGCTTTGGGAATCCCTGTGCCTATTACTAGCCGCAAGGACATGGCTGATAAGGTTTCCACTTGGGTCCATCATTCGTGTCAAGTCTGACAACATATCGGCCCTCCACATGTTAGCAAAAGGCAAGGCCAAGTCGCCAGGGATGGCTATGATCGCCAGAGAAATAGCTTTAGATCAGGCGAAGGGAATATACGAGTTCACAATCCTTCAACACCTGAACACCAAACTCAATAAAGTAGCAGATGCATTGAGCCGGCAGTTTGAACCTACCCCACCATGTTTTCCGCACGAAGACCTGGGGGCTGCATCACGCATACCCATCCAAGTGGATTCTTCGTTTTGGCATTTACCAAAGGGTAATGCCAGATCTTTCAAAGGGGGGAAAAGTGGTTTGGGGGCATAGGTTTTCACATAAGGGCTGAGGCTGTGCACTGCATGTTTTCTTGGGTAGGTAACACATGAGTTTTGGGCTCGAAATGAAGCGTAGTCTAGGTCCACGGTTCTGGCTGGGCCAGGGAATACCCCAGGCAAAACCAGCCACCCATTCTGCAGGGCTACGCCCATTGCAGGAGGGGCCCGTCTATGGGGCCGTCGACCCCGGGCATCCCGAAGCAGCCGCACCATTTGCACAGCCAGGTGTCAAGGCTTACGCTAGGGGCTCGCTAAACGACGCCATAAGGCACGCATCCACAGGTCCGGAAAGGTGTGCAGAACACATCACAAAGAGAGCAAAGGCAGATACATCCAGAGGCCCCTATGAGTCAAGGAAATCAACGTGGTCTGCCTTGGCCAGGGCGGCGGGTTTCTCAGACCCGTTCCGTCTTTCCCCGGACCTCATCAACACGGTGATGGGAGCGATGGACATGGCCGGCTATAGATCAGCAGAGCTATACATGGACACAGCCAAGCAGATACACATTGAGAGAGGACTGGATTGGACAGCACAGCTTGCCCAGGCCTCTAGGCAAGCCAGAAGGGCGTGCCAAAGAGGCCGAGGGCCAGCCAAACAGGCGCAACCTTTGCCGATGATCGAGCTAGCGAAGCTGAAAGTTCACAAGGACCCAGCAGCTCCTGGAGGACCAATTTTCCCGATGAGGTCCGTCATGTTGGCATCATGGTGGCTCCTTCGTGAAATCGAAGCAAGCTCGGCAGAGAGGTCGCACATCGAAATCGACAAGGTCCAAAGACTTATCCACTGGAAGCTTCCATCCAGTAAGGCGGATTGGCAAGCCCTGGGCGCAACTCGAACGCATTCTTGTAATTGCGAACAGAATGCCCGGCAGCCAGAGTGTCCATACCATGCCATGGTGGAGCACCTAGAGGCAGTGGGAGCTATCAGCGATCGCTGGGTTTTCCCATCAGCCACAGGTGAGCAGTCATCCAAATGCGGATGGGCCGACACCATGCAATGCATGGCACAGCAGCTGAATCTTCTTACTCACACAGACACTGGGGCAAGGAGATTCACCGGACACAGCGCCCGGGCAACTGGCGCAGTGTACCTGGCACAGACCCAGATTGAACTCTGGAGGATCCAGCTATTTGGGCGCTGGGGTTCAGAGTGCTTCAGGATATATATCCGCGACGCTCCACTTCAGCAGCTGCATTCCTTGGCAAAAGAAGCTTCTCTCACAACTTCTTTAGCAGCAGCCCGGGCGGAACTTTCTGCGATCCTCAACCAGGCGCAAAATTGTTCCCCGCCAGCCGCAGCAGTTTCCTTACGGAACCAGTCCGTGGACTGCCTTGCGGACTGCGAGGCTGCAGTGGATATTGCTCCGCAATCGGAGCAGCCAGCTTCAGTGGAGTTTGTAATTAACAGATCTGCCTACGGCAAGATCCACAAGGTAGCCTGTAGTGGACCAACGCGTCCTCACTACCTATGGCGCACCCAATGCAACTGGTATTTTGCACGTGGTCACGCAGACTATGCACTTGCAAGTCAAGCGGACCCAGACAAGCCAGAATGCAACAAATGTTTCAAGCCCAAGCAACAGAAATTGGATGATGAGCCCTCTACCTCTTCATCATCCTCATCGGAGTCATAATGCGCTCGAACGCAGAATGGACCAGGTTGGCATCATGGACTCAATCAAGCACATGTTTGACTCAGCCAGAGTGGGACACTTCAAAAGTGATCCTAGCTAGCTGAGTGAGTCACACTCATGGCCAACGTTTACAAAAGGTGCGTCCGGCTCCGATGCACATTTCTATTGCTGCTCTCATGGTCTTAAAGAGTTGTTGGGTGAAACAGTGAAGCTGTTGTTGTAACAACTAAATGACATGAGAGGGGTGTTTGTGGGAGGGAAACCCTTGAACCAGCTTGGCCTGGGGCCATTTTGGCTCAAGGGTGTGATTTTGAAATCCCCACCCGCCCTCTCCTAACTCAAAAGGGGAGGGAAGCACATGTTTGACTCAGCCAGAGTGGGACACTTCAAAAGTGATCCTAGCTAGCTGAGTGAGTCACACTCATGGCCAACGTTTACAAAAGGTGCGTCCGGCTCCGATGCACATTTCTATTGCTGCTCTCATGGTCTTAAAGAGTTGTTATATAATACAAGATAAGATAATATAATATAATGTCATACAACATAGCATAACATAATATAGTGTAGTAAGATATAATACAATATATCACAAAACATAATATAACATGATATAATACACCAAAATATAATATCATATGATATAAGATAATATAACAACATACCAACACACGATATATGATATGATATGATATGATATGATATGATATGGTATTATATTCTTTTATATTAAATATATGATATGATATAAGACAATGTAATACAATATAATAAAACATGAATATATGATGTGGTATATATATATATGTATGTATGTATGTATCTTTAAGACAATAGGAATTGATTATGTTGGGATGGGACCATCGACGTACTTTGGGAAGTGTTGCTTTCCTTAGCCAGATTTTTTCCACACTCTGACTCTCCTTTTAAGAAGGAGAACACGTTTGTCAATGCTTTATTCAGTAATCTACCACTGTACCACCCTTGAGAGGATGCATTTGCAGCGTGAATAAACATGTCACTTTCAAACATCTCCACATTTGCTTTGCGAAGTTTCTGTATCCACAAGTTTGGTGCCCCATCCTTTCCGGCAATCTTTGTTTGGTTACTAGCAGCTATACAATATCC
>CAMXCT020004240.1:0-42510 GCA_947184155.2 Cladocopium goreaui | reverse complement strand
TCGAGATTGACATCAACTTCGGTTCTTTCATCGTGGCACTTTTCATTTTCGTGTCTACTGCTTTCTGAACTCGACTCCGACTGGTTGTTACGAGACCTACGGTTCGTACAACTATTTTCGCTGTTCGAACAGTTGTCACGAGACCTACGGTCCGTGCGACTTTATTCTGTACAAAGCGGGATGGCCGAAACACAGGATCTGAACTCAGTAGGGCAATTTGCCGGAAGCCGAATCACCGTTGCATTACGGGTGCTGAAGGGATTGTCCGAAGGATCCATTGCAGCCAAGACTCCATCACCGTTCCGAGACACCCGAGGTTCGAATTTTCGACTGATCTCAGATGAGGACACAGCCAACCAGTGGATTAGGTTTGGTATGCCGCCTGCAGTTGTCTCCTCAGCATACTTTGCAAACTCCAGACACACCAGTGAAGCCACTGCACAAGCTCTGGAGGTAGCCTACAAGTTGTTGCAGAGAGCGCAGGACATCGAGAAGGGGTGTTCGGGATGGGAGTTTTTGTCAAAGGGATCGAGATTCGTGAAAGTCTTTGCAAGCAGATGCCCATTCGAAGATGCGACTGTGGGACGCTTCATGGACAAGGAGATCTATGACAGACTCGATGAGCTTTGGATCGTATTGTCCAAAGGACATTTTCCCGAACCTTTTGATGATCAAGCCACTGCAGCCGAAACTGAGGCGAAGATCCGAAGCATGAAGCAAATCTATCGAGGAACACCATCATTCAACACAGATCCGAGTGCCACATCATGGTTAGCTGTGACAAGGACAGCCGAGTACTTCAAAGTCATGGACGAGTTGACCAAGGTAAATCCGAAGTCTCCATCTGACAATGACAGCTATCGAAAAGCAATGAAGCACATGATTGAAGTCCAGATGAGGCACCTAGGACATGCACTGAGGTATCACAATGAGCAGAACCCATCAGATCAGATCATCTTGCAGGATGTGATGAAGGATGTAATTGCTTTTGAAACCAATCAGCCGAAAGGGAGGAGTGCAGCCCAGAACCATTTCTTGTGTTTGTTAGCCCTCGGCACGACCCTTGAGAGACACAAGACCAGCGCCCGAGGAGATGGAAATTTGGCGAGAGTAGCAGAATTGTCCGAACTACAGTTCTCGATCCTCAAGGCCTTTGACATTCCTTTGGGAATCCTGATTGGGCATGGATACAACGTCTCAATTGCCGATGAAGGGGCCAGATATACCGAGAAAGAGAAACGTCATGCTTGCCATAGTTCCCTCAAAGATTTTACAACATCATTGACCGATACTCAAGCTGGAACGGGCGGCAACATGCACAATTTCGATGACTGGGACATCCCCCTGAACTTCAAAGATGGACGAAGACCCGACGAAGTTGACTTCTGGAACAATGAGGAGCCTTCATGGGTGAATGATGACACATCAACCGGACCCAGTGCCCAGAGTACATCCGCTCCTACGGAGGGATCACAGCCAAAGGCATCACAACAATCATCAAGTTCAAGCGTACAACCGAAGAAGATGCCAAGATCATCGACTGGCGGAGCCTCGTCTTCGTCGACCCATGCAGCTTTCCGATCTGGACCCGGGGCAACATCTCAAGGTCATGCTGAACCAGAAAGAGATAAGGATTGGATTCCAACTGAAGACTGGATGAAGAGAAGGAAACCTTCAACCGTGGAAGTGCGACTCCATGCTGCCGAGGACTATGCTCGTGAGGAACAGCGAATTGCATTCCTACGCTCTGGCAAGGATTTTGTACTTTCAATCGTAGAGGGCCCTCACACCACTTACAAGTATGGATCCAACTTGATCTGGAAGCAGTATTTGAGAAGATTGACATTTCATGCTGCTTTGTCATTCAACATGCTGACAGAAGGCCAACTTGATTCCCACATGGTCAATGAGAATGACTACGAATGGCTGAAGCTCTACCACTACATCATCACGACCACAGAGTTTGTCAGGTGTAAAGGGTATCCGGTGACGGAAGTGACACCATGTTGACCCTGGGCATTTAAGAGACTGTAGAGGGCGAGATTCGAGCCAAATTGAAGAAATTGGGAAACAAGATTGGACAGTTCATCATCGGGGAACCCTGGTTAGACAAATGGGGTGAATTGGGAGGACAAGTGAGAAACAACAAAGCTCTCATCTTGACGGATTTGACTTACCAAACGAGATCTAGCTCGAGAATTGTCAATGACATCGAGGCTGGGCTCAACAACATGGGTCTTTCATCCATCAAGGTGTACCAACTTCCCTATGAATCTCTGGAGAAACCTGAGGATTTCTTGAAACTGGCAACGAATGCATTGACATTCCTACGATCCAACGCAAATGCATTTTCAAGTGCCACTGTTCACATTTGGATCTCTTTTGCAGCACTTTTCAGAGGACAAACTCGCATACTGATGCCAAATGCAGACTTCGTCACCAAATTGGCGGAGATCATCACTGAGATCAGCCAAGCAGCTCATCTTCCAATTTTCGTCAACATTCTGAGAGATGCCCGGTTTCTTGGGTCACAATCTTCAATTGTATCCATGGCCGAGGAGCTTGCAAGAATCTTGAAGGAAAAGGGCATTATTCACTCCACCAATGAAAGATTCTGGAAACAGATATATGCTTGTGGACGTGAACCCTTTTATTGGAAAGAAGGTGAAGGCAAGGAAGTCATTTGGGCTATGCTTGAAAAGTCGTTGATGCGACAGAAAGTCTTCCTACATTGTGCAATGGATCATGATACAGTCCATGACCTGAATGAAGAATGTGTCCATGTGAAGAACACCGGATTTGACATTGAAACCATCAAACGATGCACAGAACATCCACGAGTTATTCCCAGCATTCGTGCTGGAGAAGTCACAGACGCTCAAGCTGGATCAGCAAACATCATTGGAGGAATGAAGCACATGAAGGATGCGGTCCAGAGGAGAGCATGGTCAGACATCCGACGAGGAGTATTCACCCCGGAGCCCCTGACAGATGTGGATGAGCATTGGGTCGAAGTAACCGAAGATTCCGAATTGATGTGCGATGTGTGCAAAGGATTTCACAAGAATGATTCGAGATTGAATACCTGCACTGAGAACCGCACACGATGCCTGAATTGCGCAAGCAACTGGACAAGAGCGGCGATCTACGGTACTGATGACATTGGGATGGATGAATTTTCACAGGATGCAAGAGTAGCTGCAAGATTGCTCAACATCTACAATGAGTGCGTTGACTGGAGAGAGATGGAAGCCGAGAAGGACCTCCGTGGATTCCTGGTCACTGCGACACTTGCAATGCTTTCAGGATACAGGACTACAAGCGATGTGCTCAAGCAGGTATCACATCGAGGTGCCATCCGAATGCCTGCATACATGGTGAAAGGGAAATGCAGACGAGACCTGTTGCCCCAGTTCACTGTACAACGTGAAACTCGAACAGAGGATTGCGGAGGCGGAATGCACCGAATGCGATGGTTTTACAGACTGCTTTGGGATGGCGGAAACGTCGCTTATCATGACTACATGAAGACCGTGCTGACCAAGGAGGAGATCGAATCAATGATCAATCCAACTGCAACAGCTGAGTATGTCGGCGACATTTTCGAATTCTGGCTTGGAATGCTTGATCTGGGTATTCAATTCCCTACTATGTTCGCTGGATGGGGGGCAAACCTTGACAGTTGCCTTGCAGGACTGGAAGAGTCGTTTTGGCTATTCAGCAGTTCATGTCGACCTACTGACACCATCAACACAAAGCGAAACCGATCCAGGAAAGCATACATCCCGCCGGTCGAGAATGACATGGTGATTACAATCTTGAAAGAAGCAGGAATTTTTGACCTACTCATGCAGAAGAAGATCACCAGAATGCCGGTGCTCCCAGAAGCCAATTACGATGACCACCCTGAAATGATTGAGGTCTCATCAAGCGATGAAGAGGTGGATGAAGTTGATGAACCTGATGAGGAGACCACGACGCCTACGGCGCGGGGCCCTCGAGCTGAACAAACTTCAGGAGAAACAGATGCCGGAGCTGGTGACATCGAGATTGAGGAGGAGGAAGATGGCATGGGGGGACAACCTTCAGAAGCGAAGAAGCGCCGAACCGAGGTGCGTGACATCCGTGATCGTTTTGAGAAGCTGATTTCAGATGCATTGGATGTTCAAGATTGTTTCATTTGTGGTGGAAGGCATGGCATTGACGAATGTACTACACCAGATGATGAGAACATGAAGGACACCATATGGCGCATGAGGTTGATCATGGATCAGAAGTCCAAATCCCCATCATCATCCGAAAGATCCAAAGCTGCAACCAGAGGCAGAAAAGACAAGCTCCCAAAGAACGTCATGCCACGAGGAAAGCGTTGGGGAAGAACCAGATTCACTGAGAAAGAGGAAGTGACCAAGTGCTTCTACAGTCAGTCAGCCTTTATGTACGACATTGGTGATCGTGAAGAAGGAGGACAATACTTAGTGAATGGTGTCGAAGTCAACCCAATTAGCCGAGGTGTGAAGAATCGTCATGAGCTTGACTTGCTGATTGAGCGTGCGGCTGAGGAATCCCCGCCTGTTTTGCCGACAATTGAAGAGCTGAACGCTTGGAACCCCCTTGATCATGATGCTTATGTAAAATGGCTTACTGAAGAAAGAAAACAACATGGAAACAACTGGAATTTCAAGTACATCCAACCATTCACACACGGCCACAACATCGGTAAACTTCAACTTGCCCGCATCAACGGAGAAGAATATCTTGGAATGGGCTGGTGCAAGGTGCATCGATATGGCGAGAATGAGTGGATGGGCAACAAGTGGGAAAATCCGCCATGGATAGTTGAATTGTCAAAAAAGATTCAATGCAGCGCTACGCCACTCCGTGGGTTGCGTCAGAGACAATCGAAATCACCGTGGACTACCATGCGACGAGGCAGGTTGGGTCAATGTTGAGTCGATCTTGAAGTACGATGCCATTTGGAAAGACCAACATACTTTGGCTGGAACGGCCTACGTCAACTACCCGATACTTGTTGAGAGATGGAACAATTTCCAGAGAGTGATCTTCACTGAGTACAAGCAAACGAAGAGAATCCGAGCACAAGTGCTAGGACTCAAGGTCACGAAAGGTGAGTTGGAACACATCATGAACAACTTCAATGATGGATTGACCTCTAGACTTGATCGACAAACACTGAGGTTGGAGATCGGCACAGCAGATCGAGAGATTTGGCTTTGGCCGGTGGCAATCCGTGCCCCTATGGCGCATTCAAGAGTTCAAGGCGGTGTGCACATTGAAGACAAGAAGACTTCATATCAGATGAACCCTGGAGTAGGATACACTCTTGGAGGAGGATTTCATTGCACCACATTTGACAACATCGCTCAAATCTTCAGAGCAGGACTACGTCCAGGAGGAGGAGGCGACCGCATCAATACGTTCTTCGTGCCGTTCGCGCCGTGGGATGTGAGAAGTCAAATGGTGCTGAGATTCAGGAAGATTGATCAAACTGATCTTGTCTACATCTACATCACGTACGATTCCATCGCCAAGTTCTCCCCTCGATTGTCAGCAGACGGACACATTTTGGTCCAAGAAACAATACCATTCGAATCATTCGATGCAGTTTGGTATTACGACTGGAGAGAAAAGGACTACTACCGTCTCATGATCACGAAGGGAAGAGATCAACTTGTTCTTTCTGTGCAAGGTGCAAAGAGGGTGGCCACCATTGAACGATTTGACAAGCTCATTGGAAACATTGTGCCTGAAGAATCATCACCCGATCTAGACGAACTTCGAAAACTTGTCGATATCAGGACCGGTCACTTCAGTCATACTCACAGATTGTTCCCTGGACATCCGGATTGGAATGATGCAATTTCATTATTGGCAGTCACTCATCACCCTAGCAAAGAGGACCATCGACTATGCCCCGCATGTCTGATGGAGACCCCTGCGCCATTATCGATTTGTGTGATGTGCAAAGGATTTTTGGTGAGTCATGGATGGAGGAAACGAATCAAGGTCACCGTGGCTACAGTACCAAAGGCCGAATCACATCATCGAGAAGAAGATCTCAAAGACCATGTCAAGAAAGCATGGGAGGAGGTGAAGATCGATTTGACAGGTGATGATGATGACGACGAGGTGATGCCAGATGATGATGATGTCACCATGAAGAGTCCAGAACAAGAAACTCAACCAGAAGAAGGAGATGATGATCAAGCCTCGAAGACGGGCGACATCAATGATGAGAAAAGAGACTTCAGAGAACAAGATGAGGTCGACAAATTTCTCAATCAAGAAGGAAAACCGACCGATGAGAACGATGATGAAGAGATAGCGGTCGATGAAATCAACATTGAAGAATACGAGGCTGGAGAAGCTCGTGATGCAGTGATTGAGTACCCCAAGTGGATGCAGCGGATTGAGTTTGGATCAAAGGTCCTGCCGATCGAACCTTGCACAATTGGAGATGCTCAGCCAGAATTCATCAAGATCCTCCTGTTGCAGATTGGATTACATATCGTCAGGATCTACAGACTATTCCAACGGAACTTCTGTGGAGACATCGAGACGGCATGGAAACATTTTCAACAGAACCAGAAATTCAGGATGGACCTGGACTCAAGGACACCTTACCTGGGCGAGGATGAAAATGGTGAACTCATTGAACCAACTGCACAACAGATGAAAGAGCTCTACAAAGAGATCGGCCGACCAAATCAAAAGGACGACATCGGAGAAGAGGGATTCGTCAATGCATACTATGGGGCAGTGGTACTCAAAAGACTTCTCATATATACCCTTGAATGTGGCTACACGTATGATGACTTGCAAAACATCTTCTTTGATGAGGAGATGGAGAAGCTGTCGAAGCGTGACACCACAATGGATGAGATGAGAAAGACCACAGCGGCCCGCGACGCCCTTGACCGACAAGACGTCATGGTCAGAAGAATCATTGCAGGTGCATATAGGGTAAATGCTGTTTATTTCTTCAGGAACGTTGACTTTCAAGACACAATCACACTGAATCCAGTTGACATTGTGTGTGCTCTTCGTCCACCACTTCGAAGAATATCACTTTTACACCTGATCCTTCAGAATGGCCGACAATTGCCGCGACCTCTACTCCAAAAGCTATATGATGCGATCGATGACTACAATCACATCAAGCAACGGGAAGATCAACGACCAAGGTGGGGCATCCACTTGTCTGAAGCTCACATACTTGCGATTGCTGATACCCCGACTCCTGCTGATCGTGAGCGTACCAATCCAGCCGCTGGCAAATCGAAAGCAGCCCCGAAAGCTGCACCAGCACTGGGGAGAGTGTCGAAAGCGAAAGCATCATCGTCAGCGACATGGAGAACAGTTGAAACCGCTCCTCCGCCAAAACAAGCTCCAGTGACCCCGCCAAAGAAGGGTGGAAAAGACCAAGGAAAAGGTGGAAAATCTTATTCACACCGTGGCGGAGACTGGAACCATCAGGGATACTATGGATGGGGATATAGATGATTAAGCGATCTGACCTCTGCATAGGTCCCGATTGAACCTGGCGATGCGAGGATGCAATCATTGCTCGAGATTTACCTCTACTTCATTTTGAATGATTTCTGAGAGGACTCTGAGCCGGCTAATTTAGAACCACATATTTTTCCCCAACAGCAGAATGCTTTGGGGTCTCAGCCCACATAGCCTTCGGGGTGCTCCGGGGCACTGCTCGACCCTGCCGCCTCGTTTCGCCGGTTCCGGGAACCAGGGTTCCGAGAACCGGTTCCGGGAACCAGGGTTCGGGGCAAGGTTCCGGGAACCCAGGGTTCCGGGAACCAGGGTTCGGGGCAAGGTTCCAGGAACCCAAGGTTCCGCAAACCAGACTTTCAAGCAAGGTTCTGGGAACAATGGGTTCTGGCTACCTTTTGGGTTCCGGGACGTCAAGGTTCCGGGAAGGTTCCGGGCACACTTGGCTTTCGACAAGGTTCCGGGAACCTTACCATGGTTTCGAGCAGCCAGAGCCTGGATTGTGCCAAAGTTCTGGAATCACCGGAACACCAATTTTGAGACATCCTGCAAACCCAGAGTTTGGGGAACCAGGATTCTGGCAAGGTTCCAGCAACACTGGGTTCCGACAAGGTTCCGAGAACCACCACAGATGCGGACCCACAGTTTGGATATACTTCCTGGATTATGCCACAGGTTCCGGACAGGGACAAGGTCAGAGTTCTGGCAAGGTTCCGAGGTTCCGGAAACAACCCAGGGGTCGGATATACGCCGTGGGTTGTACCAAGGTTCATGCTACGGACAGGGTCCCAGAAAACCAATTTGCAAGGAAACCAAGGTTCCAGGACCAAAAGGGCCCGGTCAACGAGCAATCGCTGACAGGGGGGGGGACAGCGTGACAATAAATCAGCGCGTCTCGGTTCCGGAAACCCAGGTTTCCAATATACGCTGTGGGTTGCGCCAAGGTTCCGGAAACGAGGGTTCCAGGAAGACAAGGTTCCAGGGACACAAGGTTCCAGGAACACAAGGGATTCCGGAAATCCCCCAGCCAATCTTGGGTGCTTTGTGGCCCCTCACTGAATTCCGAATTCATGTTCGTTTGCTCAGTGGGCGCACAGCGTCGGTCGACTGACCTGTTCTGATGTTGCTGTAAAATCTTCTGTTTGAACTGTTCCGATGTCGCATCTACCAAAGCACATGCCACATCAAGCAATTAAGTTCGATGCCTTGGAACACCTAAATATTGGCAGCAAACCTGTGTGAGGCTTCTCGAAGCCAGGTAGATGATTTTTTGAAGCTAAGTGACCAAACAGCAACACACAATGAAACTTCAGACACAGTTGTGACACAACAACCAAGTATTGACATGAAACTAATTCTGGAATCATGATGGACAATTTGGCCAAAACCAACTGTTTCACCAATCACTTGCGCAAACTGACCGATGTTGTCCAAGCACGACAAGATAATCCCCCAACACACACACACACACACAATTTTGTAAACACTTAATGACACACCGTGGTCTGCAAATACTGCCATTCGTTTGTAACCAAATGTATGTAAATTCAACTATGCGCGCTTTCTTAAAGAACATGTCTCATCCTGCCTTTGGTCCAAAAGGGGAGGGGGCAAGGCGGGCAAAAAATCGCCGAAGAGACTTAGGCTATGGAATCCTGTTCCTGCCATCATTAATCCGTCTTGGGTTGCAAAGTTGGACCACTGTTTGAAACCAACCGCTGCCGGTTCCGGGAACCAGGGTTCCGGGCAAGGTTCCGGAACTCAGGGTTCCGGGAACCAGGGTTCGGGGCAAGGTTCCAGGTTCCGCAAACCAGACTTTCAAGCAAGGTTCTGGGAACAATGGGTTCTGGCTACCTTTTGGGTTCCGGGACGTCAAGGTTCCGGGATCCCCAGGTTCTCGGCGCCAGGAAGGTTCCGGGCACACTTGGCTTTCGACAAGGTTCCGGGAACCTTACCATGGTTTCGAGCGGTTCTGGAATCACCGGAACACCAATTTTGAAACATCCTGGAAACCCAGAGTTTGGGGAACGAGGGTTCCGGCAAGGTTCCAGCAACACTGGGTTCCGACAAGGTTCCGAGAACCACCGCGGATGCGGACCCACAGTTTGGATATACTTCCTGGATTATGCCACAGGTTCCGGACAGGGACAAGGTTGCGGAACAACAATTTTCAAGAAGCCCAGCCCAGGTTCCAGAGAACCAGGGTTCTGGCAAGGTTCCGAGGTTCCGGAAACAACCCAGGGGTCGGATATACGCCGTGGGTTGTACCAAGGTTCATGCTACGGACAGGGTCCCAGAAAACCAATTTTCAAGGAAACCAAGGTTCCAGGACCATATAGGCCCTGTCAACGAGCAATCGCTGACAGGGGGGGGCACAGCGTGACAATAAATCAGCGCGTCTCGGTTCCGCAAACCCAGGGTTCCAATATACGCTGTGGGTTGTGCCAAGGTTCCGGAAACGAGGGTTCCAGGAAGACAAGGTTCCAGGAACACAAGGGATTCCGGAAATCCCCCAGCCAATCTTGGGTGCTTTGTGGCGGGTTCCGCACATGCCGATTCATGTTCGTTTGCTCAGTGGGCGCACAGCGTCGGTCGACTGACCTGTTCTGATGTTGCTGTAAAATCTTCTGTTTGAACTGTTCCGATGTCGCATCTACCAAAGCACATGCCACATCAAGCAATTAAGTTCGATGCCTTGGAACACCTAAATATTGGCAGCAAACCTGTGTGAGGCTTCTCGAAGCCAGGTAGATGATTTTTTTAAAGCTAAGTGACCAAACAGCAACACACAATGAAACTTCAGACACAGTTGTGACACAACAACCAAGTATTGACATGAAACTAATTCTGGAATCATGATGGACAATTTGGCCAAAACCAACTGTTTCACCAATCACTTGCGCAAACTGACCGACGTTGTCCAAGCACGACAAGATAATCCCAAACCAACACACACACACAATTTTGTAAACACTTAATGACACACCGTGGTCTGCAAATACTGCCATTCGTTTGTAACCAAATGTATGTAAATTCAATTATGCGCGCTTTCTTAAAGAACATGTCTCATCTTGCCTTTGGTCCAAAAGGGGACGGGGCAGGGCGGGCAAAAAATCGCCGAAGAGACTTAGGCTATGGAATCCTGTTCCTGCCATCATTAATCCGTCTTGGGTTGCAAAGTTGGACCACTGTTTGAAACCAACCGCTGTTGGGGATCTACGTCGGCTTATTTTGAACATCATTGCATGAAACGCTGAGTTTCTACAGCGGTCTACGTCTCAATCGACGAAGGAACGGGAAGGTAAAATTCTAGTTCCTGAGTCATATTTGTGTTTTGATTTTATTTGTAATTCACCTGCTTGAGTGGGATTCCATGCTGGCTACGCCACATCGGATGAACCTCAATGCTAGACACCGACTACGTCGTGTCTACATGCACGTGAACAGAACCTTTATCTTTTGGTAGAGATTGTAGCAAGCCGCCATGTAGATATGAAGTTCTGAAACGAACTTTAGCTCTCCATAATTCAATAAATGAATAGCTGCGAGTGTAATGGATCAATTCAAAGAACACTCCTTTGCGCGTAGCCGACAAAGTTGGCTATGCGTGGGGGGTGCGAATAGAGTGTGGGCTACGGATCACTGTATATATGCATAATCATACACTCTAGGATCCATCGTCAAAGGGGCACTCCGACATTGGCCTCTTCGGCTCAAGACATACTGCAGCTACAGGGAAAATGAAAGCCATGCGGAAGCTGCCGCCCTCGTGAGGTCATCATTGCAACTGCAAGAATCAACATCAATTACAGGAACATAATCGGGCCAACAATCCCCGATTCGCAATCTATCTATCTATCTATCTGTTCTATCTATCTATCTATCTTATCTTATCTTATCTGATTTTATCTTATCTGATTTTATCTTATCTTATCTTATCTTATCTATCTATCTCACTCATTTTTACTCATTTTTTGTTGGCTGCATCCAAATTTGGGTGGGTTGCTGACATTGGAACGGGGTTATTTTTTGATGACCCCCCGCAATGGATGGTCCCCTAGCAGCTTGACCCCAGTAGATTTTAGGGCGCTCAACACTTGGACAAAACAACCATAGCATCATAGCATGGGTTCGAGATTTTGTGCGCCATCACATAACACCCAAGAATCCAGTGTTACATCCTATGTTTGGTGCTTCTATCACGAAATTCTGGGAAAGGATCAACAAAAAACCCGGACTTTTTGGGACCAGAAGAAAAAATCAAAGATTCAGAGATATTCAGAGAAACTTCAAAAATTACAACTACTATTTTCTGATTACTCCCTGGATCTGGGGGTTGCCATTTCTCCATTTCTCCAGGCCTGGCTGTGGAGGCCGATGGTGCTCTGCTGGTGGCGGACCGCGGCAATGCGCGGCTGATGCGCATCAGGGAAGGCGGCTGAACGTGGGGGATGGCTGTGCACAGTTTCGCCAATGTTGGGATGGTGGGATGGTACCCTCTGGTAGTTTGGTTTTTTGCAAGGATTGAATGGACAACCATAGGAAAACCATAGGAAAACCACAGGAAAATGGAGGTTTACCCTCTGGTAAACGTTTACAGTTTGCTATTGAAAATGGCCATAGACATAGTGGATTTACCCATTGATAGCATGGTGGATCTTTCCATAGTTATGTAAACGTTTACCACAGGGTATATTGTGGATCCTCCGATTTTTAAAGCGAGCTCTGCAACTCTGGTCCATGTTTGTGGCAAAACTGTCTGTTGGGTTTGGGAAACTTCACTGGTGAAATTAGCGGTTTCTGCTAATTCTAGCTCTGTTTCCTCTTGGTTATATGATATAATATATATATATATGAATATATATATATATGTATATATATATGTATATATATATGTATATATATATATATAAGTGTACGACTCCAAGTCGGGTAATTACCGGGTAGTTGGTCCACATCTGTCTACCCATGAAAGCTGTCAGATGCCACTTCAAAGCGATCCAATTCTGTTGGCGCCCAATATTTTTGAGCCAATCTTAATGGACTTCATCTGTTGATAATCCACATTTGACTGGACGTCACAACTCCATTTTGCTGGATTCACAGTCATCGAGCTTTGGTCAACTTCAATCAGACTTCCAGAAAATGTTGCATCTTAATCCCCACGACTTCCCCTTCAGACTCCTTCTACATCTACATATACTATACTTAACATAATATCACCCGTTTTGCTGAACATTTTGCTGGGTCCACCTATTTTTGCTGGATAAGTCTGAGTCATCAAACACAAACAACTACCGCTCCCTGACACTACCCTCAACATAATAGCTTATTCTGAAAGTACATTGCTGCTGGTTGGTGGTTTGGAACATGAATTTTATTTTTCCATATATTGGGAATTTCATCATCCCAATTGACGAACTCATATTTTTCAGAGGGGTAGGTATACCACCAACCAGATTATTCTTAACCATCATGAAAACCATATAATAACCAGTAATATTAACCATATATTAATAGTCAATATTCACCATAGTTAAGCAACTAAGTATGATAATTCATGGGATTCAAAAAATATAATATAACCATCATTAACCATTTAATAACCATATAATAACCATTAATATTAACCATTAATATTAACAGTATATTACCAACCAATGGTAGGTGGCTCAACCACCAACCAGTGCTGGTTGAACCCCGGAAAGAGGATCGGAGCCGGAGCAGCTGCTGGGTCGTGAGTTGCTGGAGCGACCGTGACCTTGGCAGCAGACATGATGGATGTCGCCATCCAAAGTGTATACAGTATATATATATATGTACGTATATATATATATATACTATATATATTATATATTATATATTATATATTATATATTATATATTATATATTATATATTATATATTATATATTATATATTATATATTATATATTATATATTATATATATATATTATATTATACTATACATATGTATACGTATATATATATTATATGGGTTGTAATAACATTTTACACACCAAGAAATCGGGAGTCAGCTGGAAATAACTCGGAACCCAATAATTTGGGTTTTGGCCAAGAAAACCATGGCATGGATTGCCAGGAAGATTCGCGTAGATTGGGATTTCACCGTGGTGATTCTTGTCGACAAGCTGGGATGACAGCATGAGGAGATGGCCTTTTTTCAGGATTTTACAATGAAAGCATGGAGAAAATCTCAAGCTTTCAGCTTTAGCACAATTCCATGAAATCCCATTTAAATGGCATTAAATCAGAAGCTATGACGCTTGGAAAACGCATAGCATTGGCTGATTTTCTCCCAGGTGGGGCCTAGCGATCGACCAGGATGGTGGGATTTTTCTGTCGGATGAGCGGCGGGGCATTGCCTCTCGTCTCGGCGCGGGGAGACCGGAAATGGGTATTTGAATGAGCAAAATGAGAAGCAACCCTGAGATTTTTTGGGGTGTCCTATGGTCTCCGATTTTCATGCAAACTCATCGTCTTTAGTATATATTGTAGGTTTTGCACTATCATGAGTGGGTTTGGGTTCAGGATGACCCTACTTTGGAGTTCGCAATTCCATCTTTCGCGACGATGTTCCGTACTTGGAAGAGAACTTTCGATGCCATCCTCAAGGCGGGTGTCGCGGTACCTTGGTCCCGGCACTTGTCTCAGGTCAGGTCCGTTCGCACTTTTGGTGCGTGTTTTGACTGTCCTGGGTTCAATGGGCGTGTCCTCTTGCCGTCGGTGGCTTTGCAGGACCTTTCCGCCCAATTTGCTTTTTCCCCGCGTCTCTCGTCAACGCGGGTGCCTGCATTTAATTAGTTTTCTGCAACGGTCCACACGCTCACGAAATACTCGTCGGCGTGCGCACCGGTCTCACACGCTTGCGTGACCATGAGACGAATGCCCGAGAGTATATATTGTAGGAATGATCTGCTCATGGTGGATCTTCCAATCGCAGGGTAGCTTAGTGGAGGGTACTCCAATATCCCGAACACAGTCTCCCTCGTCAAAGCGTAGTTAGGCGCAGCACTCTTGGAGGAAGGGGATCCAATGTTCGGTTTAAAGGCTGGTGTGTGGATGGGTCAACCCACTTTTTGGATGAAATCATCCCATGTTTGACCCATACTCCTGTCAATGTGGCGGAAAGACCATAGCCAAGGTTTGAGACGACATTTTCAGAAGGAAAACTCCTTGTTTTGCACATTTTCTATTATACTTTCCTTGGTTTTTGTTGACATGGGCTGGCTGGCTGAATCCCAAGTCTTCCGTATGCCTGGTCTTTGCTTCAAATTCTCCCAAGGTTTTGAGGCTCTTGCCCTCCGGCGCCCCTGCACCGGCCAATGCCAAGCCGGCGGCGGCGCCTGTGAAAACCCCTGCCCCAACACCTGCGCCAACGGCCGCAGCACCAGCAGTTGAGGCTCCAACTACAGGGGGTTACCCACAGGTGGTGAAACCTGCCGCCTTCCAACCCCCATCCAGGGTAGCATCCTCAGCCCCAGCCCCTGCAGCTGCGACACCAACAGCTGCGACACCAACAGCTGCGACACCAGCTGCACCCAAGGCTGCGGTGTTCCAACCTCCCGAACGCCCCAGGGCGGCAGAAAAGGCCACGGTGCCAGCTGGGGAACCACCCAAGCTGCAACCGAAGGAGGAAGCGCAGCCGAAGGCAGCTGTGACCCATGTTGCGAAGGCGGGTGTTGTGTGTCATGGTTGGTTCAGAAAATAACCTCTGGAAATCTGAGCTGGCAATGGTCACTCCTCGACCCTCGATCACATAAATCTGTAATTAAATGATTTATACCTACACCCCCACACACACACCATTTGTTTTCACATTGCCAAGTTACATTTGTGGACAGTATCAAGAATTGGCTTTCAAACATTCACCATAAGTCATGGCATAAGTCATGGCCTCTATACATGGACATTTAGCCTAGACAGGTGGTTGCAACTGCTCCCCTTCGCTGTTTTCCTGTTCAGGACCCCTTGGGTTTGGACGACCTGGACTGATTCGGTTGAGATGTGAATTCAGAGGCAGCCGCGCATAGGTTTCACAGCTCCGCTTCTGAGCCTAAGGAGTTGGATCACGAAAATTTGATGTCGGGTAGTGGAGCTTCAGGGAAGAAGGAAGTTGCAGTTTGTGAGATGCTTCTTCACGATACGCAACCCAAGGCAAAACACCTAAGTTATTGGGCTGATGTCGCCAACAAGCTGAACCATTGATTGGTCTTGGAAAAGTATGGCCTATCGACACAGCTTGATGAGACGTTCGCATGTTGACATCCCAAAGTTGGAACCCCCAAAGTTTGCATTGATGGCCTATCGACACAGCGTGGCACTGGATTCAGAAGCAGAAGCTCATAGGTCAGTAGATGAAAGTTGCTGCTGCCTGCATGTATGAGAAAGGAAACAACACAATCACTGTAGACACACACACACATATACACATAATATATATATATACATATGTGGTATCTCGGATGTTATTAATGACCATGCTTCATACCCAAACAGATTTGCCCAAACGAAGGCTGTGCAGAAACTGACGAATTCGGCAGGATCTGCATGGTACACGTCGCCTCCAAGTGGAAAAAAGCTGCTAACATGGATGTCAGCAAAAGCATAGATCAATGGTTAATAGTGGTTAATAATGGTTAATCATGGTTAATCATGGTTAATCATTGGTATATAATCACTGGCAATTTCAGGAACCGATTTATTAAAGGTACCTACCATATATAAGGCCTATTTTTTAGGCCTATGTAAGGGGATATCCCCACAACATATGGCCTTATATGGTACAGTAGCTCCATTTTTGGATCCTGAAATTCCCATTGAATAGATCATAATTTCATCTTGATTGCATCCCCACCATGTTTCTTCATTTTGTCATCATTTCAATATATTTCAATTCCTTATGCAGTATACAGTATACAGTATACATCGTTTGTCTATTCAATCTACTGTATATTTATTGGTTGCTTTTCCCAATTTTTGTTCTGTCACCATTCCATTTTCACATTTTTTCATGGTTTGTTTATATCGCATTTCTGTTGATTTCCCTTGGTGTTGGCTCTATCGCGGATTGCCCTATTGGCTGGCTATCTTTCACTGTTTGTTATACCACCATTTCTGTTCGTTTTAGACGACTTCATATTCCTCAAACGTATCCCTATGTTTGTTCGTCTTTACTCACTGTTTCGGTCACTCGTAAGTCATGATTCCGGTTGGTTTTCAAATCTCGTTTCCTGCAAACATATCCCCCATTTATAGAATTCAATAGAATGATGATACTGGCGACATAGCGATGATGATGATGATGATGACGACGACGACGACGACGACGATTCTTCTTCTTCTGGTTATGATTACGATTGTGATGATAACAACGACAGTGTATCCCCTTCTGGTAGGACCTCATGGGTGCCTACAGCGTGGATGCCTTCCAGAAACGAGCAGGGGAATCTCAACGAGGGCCCCGATGAAGGGGACGGGTGAAGGGGGGGAAGTGACAATGATATATAGTTTATGGGTTGGACACATATGGCACCCGAATTTCCAGTGGTTTATTGGATCATTTTCTCATGATGATGGATAGTTTGGGGTATATATATATAGCCTAATGTTTGGACAAACCCATATGTATGGAATGTTTTTTTTTTCGATGAGGTTCTAGTCAATCAAGGAAACGGAGCTGGGAAGTTCTATGCATGTTGGTGTTTTCCACTGGGGAAGTCCGCTCTCATGAATATCCCAAACAGTGGGGTTTTGCTTCGGCCGTGAATTCAAACGTTAGGGCCGAAATGAAGCACCACCCATGGCTGCAGATCCCATCCCCAATGGATGGGTACTTGATGTTATTTTCTTTGTTTTTTTTTGCTATGGAAAAGAAACCATAACCATCAACAGATCATGACTTGACGTGAGGTCCATGCTGATGCCAAGGTGCCCGGGAGAGTTGTCAATAGCTGGTCGGTCCACAAAAGTTGATGTATACCCATCACTCAGAGACCCATCACGAGGCCTTACCGCACGGTTTTACACGGCTTTACCGCACTTTTTGTAAAACGTTGGTTTTTCTCCGCAGATTCCAGCCATTCGCTGGTGCGAAAAACCACCGCAGCATGATGTACCAAGGAACGTGGTAAATGATATGGCATGATATTCCATTGTATCCCCACATAGTTAGAACATGTTATAAAATTCAATTTTCCAAGGGCTGAAAAAAGGGATCATAACATCCTAATTATAATATATTATAATGAGATCTGAGATTCCATTCCAATTTGAGAACGTATATGGATACATCATATATCCATAATTAGAACATCACAGATCCCATTAAAATCCCATTCAATCTGGCGTTTTTTTTTGCGTTTGTTCAGGCCGTGATGTTCGAGTTCCAGCCCTTCCTGAAGCGACTGAAGAAGACGGCCTTTGAAGTGACGATGTCATGGGGATGTCATAAGGGGACGTCAACATGTCATGGGGACGTGGTCAACAAAAAAAGGTTGGGACCCCCAAAGATTTACCCTCTGGTAAACTAACATAACTATGGAAAATCACAATTTTTAATGGGAAAATCCACTATAGATGGTCATTTTCAACAGCTATGTTAGTTTACCAGAGGGTATGGCAAAAATGGGGCAAACTTGCAAAATGCTTTATTTTTTGGGAGGGAGAAGCAATGATTTCGGGGGGGATCGAAGCATTTTTTTGGGAGTCATTGGATATTTCTGCAGACTTGCCCCTCATATGATGTTTGGAAGGCGATCGAAACTGCTGGAAACCAGTGGTGAAACTTCAAGAATCTCCGGGAGGACACGTCTTAATACTAAGCTTCCGGTCTCATGTTTCTTTGCCACATACATACATACATACATACATACATACATACATACATACACACATACACACATACACACATACACACATACACACATACACACATACACACATACACACATACACACATACACACATGCACACATGCACACATGCACACATGCACACATGCACACATGCACACATGCACACATGCACACATGCACACATGCACACATGCAGACATGCAGACATGCATACATGCATACATGCATACATGCATACATGCATACATACATACATACATACGTAAGTACGTAGATAGATAGATAAGATAGATAAGATAGATAAGACAGATAAGATAGATACGATAGATAAGATAGATAAGATAGATAAGATAGATAAGATAGATAGATAGATAGATAGATAGATAGATAGATAGATAGATAGATAGATAGATAGATAGATAGATAGATAGGTAGATAGATAGATAGATAGATAGAGAGAGAGATAGATAGATAGATAGATAGATAGAGAGAGAGAGATATAGATAGATAGATAGATAGATAGATAGATAGATAGATAGATAGATAGATAGATAGATAGATAGATAGATAGATAGATAGATAGATAGATAGATAGATAGATAGATAGATAGATAGATAGATAGATAGATAAGATAGATAGATAGATAGATAGATAGATAGATAGATAGATAGATAGATAGATAGATAGATAGATAGATAGCTAGATAGCTAGATAGCTAGATAGCTAGATAGCTAGATAGATAGATAGATTAGATGGATTAGATGGATTAGATGGATTAGATGGATTAGATGGATTAGATGGATTAGAAAGATTAGACAGATTAGATAGATTAGATAGATTAGATAGATTAGATAGATTAGATAGATTAGATAGATTAGATAGATTAGATAGATTAGATAGATTAGATAGATTAGATAGATTAGATAGATTAGATAGATTAGATAGATTAGATAGAATAGATAGATTAGATAGAATAGATAGATTAGATAGATTAGATAGATTAGATAGATTAGATAGATTAGATAGATTAGATAGATTAGATAGATTAGATAGATTAGATAGATTAGATAGATTAGATAGATTAGATAGATTAGATAGATTAGATACATTAGATAGATTAGATAGATTAGATAGATTAGATAGATTAGATAGATTAGATAGATTAGATAGATTAGTTAGATTAGATAGATTAGATAGATTAGATAGATTAGATAGATTAGATAGATTAGATAGATTAGATAGATTAGATAGATTAGATAGATTAGATAGGTTAGATAGACTAGATAGACTAGATAGATTAGATAGATTAGATAGATTAGATAGATTAGATAGATTAGATAGATTAGATAGATTAGATAGATTAGATAGATTAGATAGATTAGATAGATTAGATAGATTAGATAGATTAGATAGATTAGATAGATTAGATAGATTCGATAGATTAGATAGGTTCGGTTTGATTGATTAGATCGATTTGATAGATTAGATAGGTTAGATCGATTAGATCGATTTGATAGATTAGATAGATTAGATAGTTCAGATAGATTAGATAGGTTAGATAGGTTAGATAGCTTAGATAGATAAGATAGGTTAGATAGATAGATAGATAGATAGACAGACAGACAGACAGACAGATAGATAGATAGATAGATAAGATAGATAAGATAGATAAGATAGATAAGATAGATAAGATAGATAAGATAGATACGATAGATACGATAGATACGATAGATACGATAGATACGATAGATACGATAGATACGATAGATACGATAGATACGATAGATACGATAGATACGATAGATACGATAGATACGATAGATACGATAGATACGATAGATACGATAGATACGATAGATACGATAGATACCATAGATACGATAGATACGATAGATACGATAGATACGATAGATACGATAGATACGATAGATACGATAGATACGATAGATACGATAGATACGATAGATACGGTAGATAAGATAGATACGGTAGATAAGATAAATAAGATAGATAAGATAGATAAGATAGATAGATAGATAGATAGATAGATAGTTAGATAGATAGATAGATAGCTAGATAGATAGATAGCTAGATAGATAGATAGATAGATATATTTATATAATATAGTGATTTCCTACTTCTGCGTTGGTTCATCAAAATGTTGCCCTGTGCGAAAGAGTGAACCACACTCACCACAAGCAGAGGATGCTGCTTATGAATGGGAACCCATGGCTGAAGGTTGGGGTGTAGTTGGGGTGAAATGACCAACATTGATGATCAGTCACCGGATTGTAACATATTGTAGCCCATTGAAAGTGAAATAAGTATGAATGAGTAGATTAGTTCATAAGTTACAGAACT
This sequence comes from Cladocopium goreaui, assembly GCA_947184155.2. Lineage (NCBI taxonomy): Eukaryota > Dinophyceae > Suessiales > Symbiodiniaceae > Cladocopium > Cladocopium goreaui. Next base: position 21,744 of record CAMXCT020004240.1, on the reverse strand, counting down.
TATTTTTCTTATCACCCACCGACAATTTATATAATAAGTTTCAGGATTAAAAAAAGGCGGTGCTCTTAAAGACCGGCTGGGTAGCATGATGCCATCAGACGCCAAGCTGCAGCCATTTTGGGTCGCACGCCATCAAAAAACCCAAAGACGCGGAGTCGGTCCGGTGCCGGTGCCGGTCGCCCAGTGACAGGAAAACATATTTATATGTAGCATATGGTATAGTATATATATATATGTATATATATATATGTATACAGGTATATATATATATATTTAATGTATATATAGTCATATATATATATATATAGAATAGTATAGTATATAGTATATAGTATATAGATGTATATAGTATATATATATATACATAGAACAGTATTTATTGTATATAGTATATAGTATATATAAGGTGGCGATAAAATGGCCCATTCATACATGGTTTACCTATTAATAGCATGGTGATTTTCTATGGCTATGTTAAATAACCAGATGGTATATATATATGTATAGTATATAGTATAGTATAGTGTTATATAGTGTTATGTATAGAGTATTCTATAGTGCCTTTTGAGTGGCCAAACCAATGCTTCAAGGTCGACATTTTCACCCCAGTTTTTTTGGAAGCTCACCGAGAGGTTGATCAGGTCAGCCTAAGTGCCAAGGTTGAATGCAAGAGTTTCGGTTAACCAGCAGTCTACATCGACAAATAGACGTACTGATAAATGAATATATATATATATATATACAATATTACATATATATATGTATAATAATGTTATATATAATATCATTTAATGTTATATAATATACAATGATATAATATAGTATAATATAATACAATGCAATACAGTGCAAAATAATAATAATAAAAATAGTAATAATAAAAATAGTAATAATAATAATGTATATATATATGTATAAATACATACATATTTGAGTCATATACCATCTAGTTCAGGGTCATGATACACACATTTTTTGGGTCATTCCACTGCATTCATCGCGCTCTCCGGTGGCTGGCTGGTTTTGATCCCGGCGGTCTTGTCGTTTTGTCCGTTGGATTCCCAGCGGAAATGGCTGGTTAAATCAGCAGAACATGTGCTAAATCCCCCCATTTAATTTGCATCAAAAGGTTCAGTATAAAAATCAATGAAATCCCAAATTTTCTTGGTCCAATCATAACATTTAACGCTGACCCTCTGGTAATCAAACATAGGGAAACGCCCGAACTAAATGGAAGCTTATAGCTTGGAAAATCATTGAACTAAATGGTGGATTTTACATTGCCACGTTTGATGATGAATTGGATTTCGGGGGAATCCTCAATGGCTATGGCTGCCAAGTATGGCTAATAGATACCCAAGTATGGCTATATCATGCTATATCAACAGTATGGGTGATCTCCAGCGCATCTCAAGGTTGATATCATGACATCCATAGATCCCCCTGTGTCATGCTCCCAGGTGCAAAAATCGCTCGCATGGCTCGTAGCAGTGCGCTGACGCGCGCCCTGTAACTCGGAGAACAGGGGATTTCACCAATTTTACCAGCAGAGATGAAGATTTTCATGGTGAAAATGACAACTTTTGGTTGGGCGATGTTTTTTTTTTTTTGTGAAGTCAAGGTTAGTTAAGGTTTGGTTGGATGAAGAATTCAGGATTTTGTTGCTGAATCTCACTGTTTTCATTAACCCAGTGTAGCTTGGGATTTAATCATAGAAACAACAGTCCAATGAGTTGATTTTTCCCATGAAAAACAGAGGTTTTGGATTGGAGCATATCATGGGATATTGATGGGAAATTCTGATGGGAGATTGATAGGATATTGGTGAAATATTGGGATCTCTGAGCATCTCTGAGCTGTGAGATCCCGTATAAATGTAGGTTATCTGATGTTTGAACATCAGCAAACTAAATGGATGATTTTCTACAGGAGTTTTCTGGTGGCTAATCCAGAAGGACCTGGCTTGTGGAAAGGTAGACTGGTATTTTATGGTTGATTTACCTCTTAAAAATAGGTGATTTACCGCTTAATACTGTATAACATGTTAAATGTTCAACAGCTATTTAAAATTGCCCATTCATGGTTGATTTACTTCAAATGGTGATTTTCCAGAGCCATGTTAGTTTACCAGAAGGTAAATAGTAGCTTGTTGCAACGAAGAAAAATGGGATATTGATAAACTGAAAAACATCACAGACAGGGTCGATCTGTCAGCACTTTGAAAATTGAACAGGGACCCAAAGGAAAGTACGAGTGGGAGTCTTGAACAACCCATGATATCAAGACATTCTGGACGAATCAAAATGTCTCCAGATTTCCGGTTGGGAAATCCAAACTCAATGGGTATTAGAATGGGAGAATCATCTAGAAATTCGGGGATGATTCCTTTAAACCCTCATTTTAGGTGACTGGAACCCAGTACTTTGTGGCTTTCTAGCAGAGGATGCAACAACTCGCTGGCTCTTGGTTTGCGCACCCTCAACGTCGCCGTCGCCGTTGACGACCCTCTACGGGGAATCTGTCTCCCAATACCGGTTTTCGTCACTTTTGACATCAACCCTAAAAAAACGTAGAAAACCCTACATTAGCCCTAAAGAAACCCTAAATGAAGCCTAAGGAAACCCTGAAGCCCCCAATGAAAGTGTGTATAGTGAAGTACCTGTGGGGTGTAGCGCACGTGCTGCGGGTACAGGAGAATTTTCCAGCTAGCCATGTGACCGTAACACTCAACGAGTTTCCTGTTATGTCGTATGCTTATCAAATTTGAAACGACAGATTGCCTTGACCCATTGTCCAAACTTACAGTCCATTTCATAGTTGCACCTTCTGGCTATGTAATATTCCCCTAATCACTTAGTACCTATGTATGTACACATACGCAATTCTCTCTCTCTCTCTCTGTAGATACAATTGCATGTACCTATTGTATTTAGAGAGAGAGAGAGACACACACACACACACCCACATGTGTGTATGTATGTATGTATGTATAATATATATATATATATTATAACTATATATATATGTATATATAACTATATATATATATGTATTTGCGCAAACCCTATGTCTCGCCGTCGCCTGAAACGGCTAAAAGCTGATGGTTTTGGTTGATTTTTCAATTTTCACCCTTTCTTTTTTTTTCAAAAACTTGTCCGGCAGAAACACATGCACGAAACTTTTTCATCATCTCACTGGAGTTACTGAAGGCGTGCAGCTTCGAAGGCATCACTAGGTGACACTCTGACAAGGCCAGTGGCGCATTCCTTTCTGCACAACGCGGCTGCAGCAAGGACTTGAACATCAACGTCAGAAAGTCAACAGTGTACCATCGACAGCGTGTTAACATAAACATAAGATTTCAAACAGCGTGCCAGCAACAAAGTGTCAACATAAACATAAGAAAGTCAACAGCGTACCATCAACAGCATGTTAACATCTACATAAGAAAGGCATCAGCGCACCATCAACAGCGTGTCAGCATCAATATAAGAAAGCCAACAGCGCACCACCAACAACGTGTTAACCTGAACAATGTAAAAGGGTAGCATGAAGAGCGTATTTTAAACAATAACAAGAAAATCTACAGCGTACCATCAAGAGATGTTCAAGCTGAAATAAACAGTTAAGAACATAGCATCAAGAGCGCGTTACACAAAAAGTTCAGAACATGATCCTAGGAAGTTTAACAGAGTAACATGCTAGCCGCGTTGAGAACGCTATTATCGCCCCAGCGCAAGAATGAAGATGGCTCCTTTCCAACCATACACATCCAAAAAGGCAAGAATCCCGTGCGCCTGCCAGCAAAAATTAACATGGCTCTTTTCCAACCATCACAAATCACTGCCCCTGCCACGCAAAATCGACATGCTTTCCATTCACGGACAAATAAGAACAAACATCACTCACCAAAAAAACGGATAAAACATCAACCTCCCAAAAAATCAAAAAACGCAAGAATCTCTCGTGCCTGCCAGCGAAAATTAAAATGGTTCTTTTCCAACCATCACAAAACACTGCGCCTGCCACGCAAAATGCACGTGCTCCGATTCATTGGTGGCCGCAGGTAAAAATGCATTTTTGGCGGTGTGAAAATAGAAAAAAAAGTTTCGCTTGCACGGAATGCAAATCTCGAAAGTGATGCCGGACCATTTTGGCGACGGCGAGACACAGGGTTTGCGGGTATATTTGTATATACCAATATAGTACCAATATAGTACAATATTATGGTATATAGTATATTACCATAGTACAATATTATGGTATATTTTACCAATATTATCACAGTACTATAATATTATTACCATAATAGTACTATAATATTATTACAATATAGTATAATACCAATATTATCATAGTGTATATTACATCTATACCTCTCCGCCAGCCTGGCCGCCGTGGCGGCGGCTTTGGGCGTGCTCTACGGATCGGCCTTCGTGGGCGCAGGGGAGCCCAAGGGGAGCCGGAGCGGCCGAGATTTCCATGGGGATTTCATGAGATGAATGGAAAATGAATGGGATTTGTAGCCAACTTTTTATTTGAAACTTTTTGATCGCTGATATTGGGGGATGGTCATTTTTGCCGTTTTTCATACACCCATTAAACACAAGGAATTCCATTCATGATTGTGGGGTTTCCATTACCCATAAATTTCATTTGTTGACCATGGCACATACAAAGCAACATAAATGGGAATTCACCACTTAAGATTGTAATCAAGGGTAAATGCACGAGAAATGCTAGATCATATACCCTCTGGTTATTTAACTATTGAATATGGCCCATTTGTGGATGATTTACAGATGATCTACCTATTAAGAATGGTGACTCTCCAGTTCGCTACGTTAGGGTAGTCTTTGGGATGTTCCATTTTGACTCATCCAAGTGATCTCCCGTTTCCGGGTTCGATGATGTTAACCTTGCGGAGATGTGCCTGCATCTACAGGCTGGTTCCACAATATTTTTTTTCAAGCAACCCTTTGAGTGTTGCAGACAGATACCCTCTGGTAAACAAACATAGCTATTGAACATGGTCATTTATAGCTGATTTACCCATAAAAAATGGTGATTTTCCATAGTTATGTAAACATTTGCCAGAGGGTAGATGTACTCAAGATGAATCAACCATAGCAATGGAAATTCCGGAACTAAATGAAGGTCTATAGCTGGGAGAATCGAGTTGAACTACAGTAAATGGTGAATTTTCCAGCAAACCACGTTTCACTACCAGAGGGTATATGATAGTGTGTGTATATATATATATGTATACACCTACGGTTGTTTAACTGTTGAATGTAACTATGTAAAAATTGCCATTTATCATAGGCAAATCATCATGTTTACCCTCTGGTAATTTAACATAGCTATTGAACATGGCCATTGAAATAGTGGATTTTCCCATTAAACATGGTGGTTTTCCATCGTTTTTTGTATGTTTACCAGAGGGTATCAAAGGCAAATCAAGTTTCACAGAATTGGATGATGGGAAAATGTACAGGAAAACCATGTATTTGATGGTAAAAACCATGGTTTCCTGTAGATTTTCCCTTGAACCAAGCCATTGAATCATACATCATCTATTTCTATGGGCATTTTTTCCAGATCCCGAAGTGGCCTAGGCTGGCCTGGATGCCCGAAGTGCGTCGCTGGGCAACCTGGGCACCGTTTTTTTCGCTCGGAAAAATCGCCATCGACATCCCCTTTCAGATGCTGCAAAAACATCGGAAATCGATGGGCAAACTATGGAAAATCCACCATTTCTAATGGGAAAACTCACTATGTCTATGGCCATGTTCAATAGCTATGTTAGTTTACCAGAGGGTATGGGAAATTCCATGGTAAATGGACAATCAAATGGGAAAATCATCGAACGAAACGGGGGAGTTTCCAGTGGAAACCATGTGACTGACTGATTATCAGACGGTAAGTGGTTCACTCAGTTCTTCAGAATCAAAATGACGATTCGCAAGTTTTGATACTTCAGCAGTCAAAATACAGATTGCTTGTGTGTTCTTTTCCTCAAGCAAAATACCGCAGTTGATTGGTTACAGTATTTTTTGGGGATCCTACTACAGTAAGTGGTTTCTTGGAGATTTCAATCCTATTAACCGTTAACCAACGGGATACCTATTATATAACCAGTCTTTCATGGGATGAGACAGTGTCACGGCCTGAGTTTCTGTTCCGAGATCCATACCATGCGGATGGACAAGTGGTCGATGATTGTTTTAAGTGACATTAATGTCAAGCCTGGATTAATAAACCCCGTAAAAACGGCTGTTTAATGGGGAGGGTACCATAAAAAGTATCAGATGAAATGACTATTGGAGGAGTACCCCTAATTAATAGACCATGGTTTACTAGTCCGGGGTTGACATTAAGTGACATTACAACATAAGAAAAATCAGACCATTCTGTTTCGCAAGTCTGGACATGGCTAGATCTGGCTCAGAATCATCTCATCTACATGAAAGTTCCGGCAAGATCTATCATTGGAAAAATGGTAAAGCCTCCAGAGAGGTGGCAAATGTTCAAAATGATTGACACATGTTCAAACTGACCCGTGTTTCATGGTACTGTGGCTAAGTTTTCAAAACACCAGCGCAACTTTTACCATCAAAATTATGGGTGACATCTATTTTTACCATCAACATCTGGGTGACTTCATGATTGCCTTACTGTGGGTTCTTCTCGTTCCCCTACTGGATTCCTGGGGTAGACCACCACGGTGTTCTCTTACCTATCATGAAACAAATAGCCCTAGTGAGTAAGTCCCTGCTTTCAGTGGGTTATCCCATGGAAAAAAACCGGAAAAAAACCACCCCACTTCCTCAGCGCAGTCACGAAATGGGATGATTCTCCAAAAAGTCCCCCACAGTGATGTTTGCTTGATTATAAATCCATTAAGTATACCAATGCCCCCCCTAAACCCAACACAAAAAACCAAGTTAACAATTTACTTAGCTATCATAAATCAGCTATAAATCCCATCAAGTCCATATTTTGCTGTTCAGTCACCATAGCTTCCTAGGGCCAGAAGTCACAGTCTGAGAGATTTGAGGATTACCGGACTTGAGGTCTACTCAGATGCGGGGCTATCGCGCAGTCCCCAGCGGGCCACAAGTGCCCCATGGTTCTTTGGGAAGAACGGGTTCCTAAATTTGGCTGTGGTCAAACTGATTCCCCCAGATGGATGGTGTCATACAACAATGAACTTGCCAGCGGTCAAACATAAAAAGCCCCCCCAAAATTGAAAGGTGTCAGATAAAAACAACGTAAAGAGAAGATTTGTTGGCCCACTACCACACCTGAATGGCACAGGTTAAGTGTTGAAACAATTTTTGTTAGACTCCATATGTAAGGGATAGGGTCAATTCCTATCTTCCCTTTTGTTGGTTTTGACCACCATAGCTCAGATATCCTCAAATGTTATCCACATTAATACCGGTCGAATCCATTTTCGGCTGATAGATTCACCAAGTGTGCTTGTTCAATCCACTTGCTGCGTTAGATCTTCATTTCAGTTGGTTGAGTCATTTTTGATTGTTACCTCCAAGTTTGTTATCCGGCCGATTTCTGGTCAAATTCTCTCAGGTCTGGACAAGATGTTGGAGAGTCCTGATGACAAGAGCTTGCAAGTCTCTGCCCGGATCTCAAATCACTTCACAAAAAATTAGTTTAATCAAGAACCATTGGGGATTGAAGTCAAAAAAGAATCGCTTTAGACAAACACAATATGGTTGGTCTTCCCATTTTTTGCGAGTCAGATCTCCTGGGTGGTTCATTTTTGTTGGGTGCTGAAACCTCATCATGGTTTGATGTTAAATTCCATGTTTTTTTTTTTCGATGACCTTCACCTTCTTGATGGTCAACTCCCGTATTGAAGTCTATTTCCTAATCTTGTTGGTCTGACCGTTTGATCCAACGTTTGCAGATTCCTCGATTTTTTTTGGGGCTCAGATTCCCTAAATTTGGGGCTGTCCTATAATTTGGGTCACGTGGTCACCATTTTGCCATTCGCCTAGGAAGGCTTCTGGGTGGGCGAGAAGGGTTTCGAGAAGTCCCAGTGGGCCCAGGGTCACTTGGAGGTTTGGATGGGGATTTTTTTGCTGTGGATTTAAACAGCCAAAATGGGGATGGGGAAACGCAGAAAAACCACGTATATATATATATATATGTCATTATGTCTTTATATATATATATTATATATGTCTTTATATATATTTATATGTATGTATATAACCAAGGCATATTTCCTTTTTGGTTGATTTGCAAATGACGGGGGAATCATCGGGGAAAACCATCAAAAAAAACCATCTCTTTGGGATGAAGCTTCACGGGGACTTCGCCATAGATTCGATGGGTGAACGCTGGTAAACATAGAAAAAGCTATCGAAAATGGCCCATAGAAAGTTCGTGGATTTACCCATTTTCATAGCTTTTGGTGGATCTTTTCAGTTCGTTTTTTGTAAACGTTTGCCAGAGGGTGAACTCATCCCAAGTTGTTCCTGGTTTAAACCTTCCAATCAGGAAGATTCGACATGACCCGATTTTCAACACACAGCTGGGTGGTGCTCCGGTCACCAGGTCACACGGGTCACCAGGTCAGCAACCGGTCAACTTATCATCCCTGTTGAACTGCCATAACTTTGGGTCAACTGTTGAGACAAAGCCATATGACAGACACAGGGGGAATACCCAAAGTTATGGCAATTCATGCACAGACACATGGGTATATATATATATAATATATATATATATATAATGTAATTGGGTATGTATATATATATATATATGTAATTTTGCTGCATACGCACATGCAAATACACGTACACATACACATACCTGTGCATGTACATGTATATAAATGTAGACGTAGACATGGAAAGGACACATAGAAGTGGAATGATCACCACAGTTGTATATGTCCTTTAACGGTTAATTTCCAGACGGGTCACCCCCATTGAACAACCGATAGGTAAATGACAATAAAGGGTATACACGGTATACCACGTCGGCCCCTCCATTTTTGGCAAAAAAGACAATGTTGAGAACATATGTACGTAATGTACATGTATATAATGTAATGTAATGTAATGCAGTGTATGTATATATAATTATATATATATATTTATTGAACAATATACATATGTATATATATATATACACTGTATATACATAAACAAAACTGAAAAGTAATTCATCACTGTTTTAGTAGGATTTCACTCACTTCCCATGGTATCCCCTTGCCATGGCTCCACTTTTTTTGCCGACACTCCCAGGCTACCGCTACCGCATGCGAGCCAGCCCTGAGGCTTTCGTGGGAACCACGAGGGTTTTTTGGAATAGATACCATGAAATATAGCGGATTTCCCCATATCCCACTCGTACCGGGTCATCGATTTGCGGCGCAAGTTGATGAAATCAGGCTTCTTTTCCCGGCAATCCAATACTTGAGGAGTCGATGAACAGGGAATAGTTACGAAGAGTTTTGACTTTTTGGGGGTTCCATTGAGCCAACCCAAGTGATTCGTGGGAAACATGAGTTTTTTTTCCAGATTGACCATCAAAACTTGGGGATTTTGATGGATTTGCCTAGTTTTTGAGAGAAAGCCGGATGATGTTTCTGGATCTTTTCGGGGATGAACAATGTCTGGGAGGGCACATCAAATGGGATACATAGCTTGGACAGTCAGAGGTTTCCAAAGTCATGGGGGTACCCCTAAATCATCAATTCTAATAGGATATTCCATTATAAACCATGCATTTTGATGCATTTTGTGTATCCCCCCATTGATGGAACTGCCCCATTTCTAGAAATGGAATGAAGACACCAGCGGGGACATCTCGGACGTATTTTCGGGTAAGACATCAAGTGGAAACGCTTCCCATCGGGATCGCGGTCTTTTTCTATCTTTGGGCGGGAAATCCTACACAGGTTTGGTTGAAAATCAGGGGAGACCCGGGGTTGGTGGCATGTTTTTCCAGACCGGAGAGCTTTGAAAGCCTGGTTTGGAAGAAGACGGAGTGCCACATTGAGTGGATCCATCAGGGCATTTATCTCATAGCCAAGCAATATTTCGCCAAAATGACAAGCACCAAGAGCTTTATTCAAGCTGGTCGATCATCCCCTTAAGTGAAGATTTTTCGAACCGTGATTTATATTCTGGTTGGTGGTTTAGAACATTTTTTATTTTCCATAATATATGGGAATAATCATCCCAACTGACTTTCATATTTTTCAAGATGGTTGAAACCACCACGCAGATATTGATTAATAGTGGTTAATAGATCTATATATATCAATCAATTGATAGATCCATTAATATATCCGTTAATATCCATTTAATAGATCACTTTAGGGATTTTCGATGGGAAAACTTTTCGATCGGACAACAGTGGTCCCTCGCGCGCCAGGAAGTCAAGAAGGGCATTGACACTCCTCCCATGCCGGGATGCTCGTGGTCGACATGGCGAAGGGGAAATCCCTATGAAATGGTGGTTTTTGATGGTTTCCAGCTGTGAAAAAATGCTGGTTTAATGGGTTTTAAATGGAAATTCCACTATGAATCAAGGTTTTAAGTTGTAAAAAAGGGGACAATTCAAGATCAATGGGTGATTTTTCAGCAAGCCACGTTTGATTGCCGGAGAGTAAGACCAATAATATAGCCATATCTGGGTAAATTACAACGACCTCACTGCGACCGAACCCTGGAAATCATGGTTAGTAATTAGTAAGGGGAATCATCCCCAAATGGCCTTAATTCAGGTTGGTGAATTATTGTAATTTATATTGCCATATATAGCCTACAACAAAAGACATGGGGATGAAATGAGATGAAGAGTTTCACAGGCAACAGCTACTCCTGCCGGGTTCAAATTACGGGATTTCCACGACGCAACGGCGATGTCCCCTCCATTCCTGGTTGGTGGATAAAGAGGTCCCCTCCACGAAACTGATCAATAGGTAGATTATAATACTGGTTGGTGGTTTGGAACATTGGAATTTTGTGACTTTCCATTCAGTTAGGAATTTCATAATCCCAACTGACTATATCATATTTTTCAGATGGGCAGGTATACCACCAACCAGAATTGATAGTATACCAATCATGGCCCCAATTCAATTTTTCCTAGGACATTACTGCACTATGGCAGTTGCTTGCAAAAGCATTGAGTCAGAAGGTTTCACACCCAAAACATCAAAAGACACTGATCTACTGTTATCTTTCAATACTTCCCAAAATTGATTTACGGGAAAAAATCAGGACCCCCCTCCCCCCCCATAATTTGGGAAGAAACATCTGGTTGCAATCACATTTTTCCCCCAGTTGAACCACTCCATTAAAAATCAGATGGTTATGTCTGATTACAGGCCATCAACCATTTTTCTGTGTTTTGTTAAGTTCATTCCCACTAGCATCTTGGGTAATTTTTTCCTAGGGGTACCCTCTGGTAATTTAACATAGCTATTGAAAATTGCCATTCAGTTCGTGAGTTTTCCCATTAAAAATGGTGATTTTCCATTGTTTTTTGTATGTTTACCAGAGGGTACCCCTAAAGTCAGCCATTTTTTGGGATTTTCCGCCCAGTTTCCAGCTGGGGCCTTTCAAGATCAAGTTGGGTGAGGCTCTGTGGATCATGGGTACCCCAATAGCTGGATGGTTTATAGTTAAAAATCCAATGGAAAAATATGAACACATGTATATATGTATATATATATATATGAATATATATCTATAATATATATATATATGTATAAATAAATGATATATATATATATACACATGATTGAGCGGTACGATCATTTTTTGGACACCTCCAGTTGTTACCCTCTGGAAACACGTGCCAGCTATTGAACATGTGTATATATACATATATACGTATATATATATATACTGTATATATATATAGTAAATATGATTTAGGGCTACGATCATTTTTGGACACTTCCAGTTGTTACCGTCTGGAAAAAACATGTCAGCTATTGAACATGGTTTATAGTGAAATTTCCTATGAAAAGACATATATACATATATGTATATGTATATATATATATACACATGATTTAGGGCTACGATCGTTTTTGGACACCTCCAGTTGTTACCCTCTAAAAAAACATGTCTGCTATTGAACATGGTTTATAGTGAAAAATCCAATGAAACCACATATATATATATATGTATATGCGCATATATATATATGATTTAGGGCTACGAACATTTTTGGACACCTCCAGTTGTTACCCTCTTGATAGATGATTTACCTATCAAAAAGGGTGATTTTCCAAAGTTATTTGGTTTATTGGACGGTCTCAATGGGGAAACCAATGATTTGAAGGGGTACGGTAACCCCAGTTTAAGAAGCACGCACTGGTGTTTATGGGGTTGGATCAGCACGCAACAAACATGGGGTTGGACCTGCAAATTTTGAGTGTAAACCACGGGATGATGCCTGCAACGAAGATGATGCTTGTTTGGGGGCGTCACAAGTTTCACCCATGCATACAGTTATATAAATACCCAAAAATAAACATAAAACACTCTAGATACCATGAAAATGACATGAAAGGTGGAGCTTGGGGGGGCGGGTACCATATATATGTATATATATATAATACAATACAATACAATATAATATAATATAATACAATATAATATAATACAATATAATGTGATATAATATAATATAATACAATACAATGTGATATAATATAATATAATATAATATAATATAATACAATATAATATAATATAATATACTAAAAGTATAATATACTAAAAGTATAATATACTAAAAGTATAATATAATATAATTTAATATAATATAATTTAATATAATATAATATACTAAAAGTATGTATATATAAATATACACACAGTACTGCAATCATCCTGTTTGGAAAAGATCGGGAACAGTGTTTTTTTTTGGACAGTGACGGACCCTGCCAGTTGTAGAGTCATAACACAATCACTGCGGGCAGATGCTGGGCGGCAGCGGCAACAACGACAACCTGCGTGGGCCTTAACCTTGGAAGCCTTGGTGCTTCAAACATGGCGGTTCTGCGATCGATCGCCCTGTTGGTTGATTGTGGGATAGGAGGTTAACCCAATCTACCGGGGATTATGATCGATTCCGGGAATCCAGAGGCGAATCAATCACTGCTCGCATGGGTCAGTTTTTACGGTGGATGTTTAGAAAATGGGAGATTCAATCACCGTGTAGGGATTTGATTGGTTTGAATATGCGGGATTGACCCCTTGAGTTGTGGCATTTTAAGAGGGACTATTATGATCAACCAGAACATTTTTGGGCGCCTTATTTTCAGACGGATCGATAAACCATGGTTGATGATAGGGGGGGTTACCCCCAATCAGTGATAATTTGCTACTGAAATGACACGCCCCAAAATTGAACAGCCCAGAAGTTTTGGTACTCCGAGGGTGGTATTGTAAAGCTGCTTGCTGTAACATTGTGAGCGGCCAATCGTCAAGGTGATACGCTCTTACTTCAAGATTCCTTTCGCATTTCGCTGTGACTTTTCTGTGGTTTCATTTTTATTTCAGCTCAAAATACTGGAAAGCTGGCAAAGATATTCCAGCAATGGCAAAGAAATCGTCACCTGAAGAACAGTCAACTAAAGCTCCCGATGAGGATCGCTCCCTGAAAACTACAGTTGTCTTGCCCAGTGGACGCAGTGAAACTGTCGAGGTCTCCAGGTCTGGAACCGTTGTTGAAGTGAAAATCGCTGCACAACGGTCTTTGAGGAAAGGCTTCTTGCGGCTTTGTGCGCCTGATGGGCGCCCTTTAGATCCAATAGAGGCTCTTCGACTTTCTGGGCTTAAAGATGGAGACAGCCTTGCTGTTGTTGCACTTCAGCCAAAGATAGCTGCAACGTGGAGTGCGTTTGCTGTGTGGTGTGTTGGAGGTGATAGAATTGTCACATGGGGCCATCCACACTTTGGTGGTGACAGCTTGAGAGTTCACCGTCAGCTCAGGAATGTGCAGCAGATCTGTGGCGCAGGAGAAGCTTTTGCTGCTATTCTGGAAGATGGAAGTGTGGTGACCTGGGGCAATCCAGACCGTGGTGGTGACAGCCTCAGAGTCCAAGATCAGCTGAGGAATGTTCAGCAGATTTGTAGCACAGCCTATGCTTTTGCTGCAATTTTGGCAGACGGAGCCGTAGTGACCTGGGGCGATCGAGAATGTGGTGGTGACAGCTCCGGAGTCCAACGCCGGCTCAGGAACGTTCAGAGGATTCGTGGCACTGACCGTGCTTTTGCTGCGATTTTGACGGATGGAAGTGTAGTGACATGGGGTGATCCAGACTATGGCGGTGCGAGCTCCAGAGTCCAAGATCAAGATCAGCTCAATGCTGTTCAGCAGATTTGTGCTACATCTGGTGCTTTTGCTATATCGGCAAATGGGATCGTGGCGACATGGGGAGATCGCCGTGGCTTCCGAAGCGGAGCTCATCTCAAGAATGTTCAGCAGATCTGTGGTACATATGGTGCTTTTGCTGCGATTCTGGCGGATGGAACTGTGGAGACATGGGGCGACCCGAACTATGGTGGTGACAGCTCCAGAGTCCAAGATCGGCTTCGGAATGTGCAGCTGATTTGTTCCACATCCTATGCTTTTGCGGCGATCTTGGAAGATGGAACTGTCGTGACCTGGGGCAATCTAGACAGTGGTGGTGACAGCTCCAGAGTCCAAGATCAGCTGAGGAATGTTCAGCAGATCAGTGGCACATCATATGCTTTCGCTGCCATTTTGGCAGACGGCACAGTGGTGACCTGGGGCAATCAGCTGCTTGGTGGTTGCAGCTCCAGAGTCCAAGATGAGCTCAGAAATGTCCAGCAGATCTGTGGCACATTCGGTGCTTTCGCTGCAATTTTAGCAGATGGTCGTGTGGTGACATGGGGCGATCCAAACCGTGGTGGTGACAACTCCACAGTCCAAGATCAGTTGATGTACATCTAGTCTAGTTGCATTGAGCGAAAATAGCACTTGTGTTAGCAGCTGATTTGGACCTGGCCAGAAATCGAAAAGTCCGACCATGTCCGAAAAAAAGATGGTCTTTGCTTCAGGTTAACCATGGCAGATCCAGTTGGTCTCTTACATCTGCATGCTGCATTTGCCAAGTGGGAATTCCTTTTCCATGGCCATGGGTCAAGGCATTGGGTCTTTTTTGTCACCAACCTTGATTGGACCGTGGTGTCATGGGGTTTTCACCTCGAAATTCGGAGCAACCCACTAGTAGAGCAACTCCACCAGTGGTTGAAAACTGCTGCGACTCAAAGACATTGTCCCCATACTCCTATTCTTTTGAAGGGAATCTCATCTTTGAGATGAATCTGATACCCCCCAATTCCCAATATATATATATATACACATCCCAACACACATCTCCCACGAATATATCACCCAAAAATATTGGTATCTATGCATTACGGTCTTGGATTCTTGGATTTGCTGAGTGATTTTTTTCGCCGGGAAATCCACGAATCTCGAGCAAAATCCAAGTGGTTGGTTGGTTACTGGGATTGGTTGGTTGGTTGGTTTTTTGGTAAGGGAAGGAGATCTAACCAATATGGTTGGTTACCAAGGACTATCCCATATGACTAGATTGCTTTGTTACGAGATTGGTTGGTTTTTTCGGGAATCCCATCTTTTTTTTGTCCCCCTTCTCCCAGGCGTAGACTAAAGAAGGAGATCGCTCAGGCCGGCATCGACGATCCCAAGAAGATTGCCGTCAGGGGGCCCGGGAAATCTGCGGGACCCGCGATGCCGAGTTGATGATGTTTTTGTGGGGGAAAAAAAAGATACCCTCTGGTAAACTAACATAACTATGGAAAATCACCATATTTAATGGGAAATTCCACTATAACTGGCCATTTTCAATAGCTATGTTAAATTACCAGAGGGTAAGGTCATAACCAACCAATCTGGTGATATAATGGACATTAATGGACATCATTTGAATCATGGGAAAATATGGGGAGTAGTCATGGTATTTTACTGGCTTCCGTACAACTCACGCAAGTTTTTATTGCAGTTCTTTGTCATTGGTCAATATTTAAGGCCCAAACCGCAGATTCGATTTATTTTTAGGGGTAAGAATATATGGGTAATATATTTATATAATCAGATAAATATGGGCCTTAATTATGGTTAGTTCTATTTATTAACCATCCAGTTTTAGGGGTAAGGGAAGGCGGTGGTTTTCCATGGTTTTCCCATGATGTTTGGATGTTATTTCGATCACAATTTCCAGGGATTTCCAACCCCTGAATCTCTGAATTCCTGGTGGTTCATACTACTACTTAGTAGGTAGCCTATCTCCCAAGTTATACTGAGTTATACCCGAATTTTTCACCAATTACATACATAAATACATATAATATATATATATATATATATACATGTATGTATATATATATACACACACATGTAAACCACAATTCGTAGATCAAAAGAAACACCAAGTAACTTGGACTACGAATCAGACCCAGGACTCTACATAGAGTATCCCCAGATAAAACATTGCGTTGTTTATGGGCCAAAAAGGGCGGCCTATGGGTCCCTTCGAGGAGAACGAGTACTGGTTGAAGCGCTACGGGCACAAGCGCTGGTTCCCGAAGTACGTGGACCAGTCGGGTGCCAAAGGTGCGGCTCGTTGAGCTGAGCAGTTGGGATTTCACCACCAAGGGTGTGGCAAAAACCATGGGGATTTTTCATGGACTATGAATGGTGAATGGATTAGGATAGCTACCAGTGTTTTCAGGTGGTTACTCCGGGCCCCCTTTCATTGGGGGTTACCCGGCCTGGTAAACATACAAAAAACGATGGAAATCACCCTTTTTCATGGGAAAAGTCACTATACATGGCGATTTTCCATAGTTATGTTAGTCATTACCAGAGGGTAACCAAGAAAAAATGCGACTTCCACCAATCAAGACGGCTTGGGTGAACATGTGTGACACATAGCCCCATATGGACGATCGTCAACGAATTTGCATTCAAGTGCGTCTGCAAAATCAGACAGATCTATAATCATATATATCTAATAATCCCCAAAGAGATAGAAAAGGAGCTTAGCAGGCTTACCACTATTTCGGCTCGGTTTTTTTGCTTTTCTATCTTGTGTTGGACTACCATTTACATATCTATGATTTTTGGCAGGGGTTTGTGTCAACATTTCCAAGAGATGCCGGTTGCAACTGATGGAATATGATGGAACATGTATTGTTCCCCTATTGTGAAGCCAAGATTTCCACTCACCTATTTACTAGTTGCTTTAATTGTTCGGTATTATTCTTATTTTTTAAACAAGCATTCTTGTACTTAAATGATGTTTCTGGAAGTCTCGAAGTAGCTATCCTTTGGTAAGGAAGAGGCGGTTAGGAGCTCTGAGCCAACCGCATGATAGATCCATCACATTTCCAATATGCTTGGTTCACATATATCTAATCTAATTATATTCATATGGCATATCGTTTGAAAATGGGGTTTAACCCGCTCCAACTATGGCCGTTTAAGAGGGAACATCATGATTCACCAGTGGAAAAAAGAGGGCTTCCCTATTTTCAGAGAACCCCCGTATGACCATGAATATCATATATTTGATATCTCTGACCCTGAATTGGGCTATCCTTTGTCACCTTTGATTTCTTTATTGAAAATAAGGAACAACTGGGACATGACCTTTCGTTAAATCCTCATGTTTCTTCACAAACATCACCATTTTGTATGGTTCAATCACCATATTTTGATAGTTCGAGTCTCCATGTTTGATGCTAAGAGTAGCTAAAGTCACCATTTTTGGATGCAAACGTCGCAACATCGCCAGGTCAGACTGGTCTCTTCCGCGGCCTTGCTGCTTGGTCAGGCGGCAAGATCGAAAGGGGTGAGGTTTATGAGGACCCCCTAGAAGTACCGCAAAAAATGGTGTTTTACTATGTTTTACCCCAAAAACCTTGGTACTTTTGCATTTTTTTTTTGATTTTGGAGGGTCCAGGTAACGCCAACTTTGACATTGCATAAACCTCTTCCTCTTGTTTCAACTCATAACATAGACCCGGGCAAGCCGGCGGCGGAAGTTTCCCAAACATAAATGACCTATAGTTCAAAGACAACCTGTCCCGACCGTGTCCTTCCCTCGACACTCCACACCTCACACCTCACACTGCACACTGCACACTGCACTCTTCGCACTCCAAACTTCACACTTCACACTCCACACTTCACACTGCACACTTCACAGTCCACACTTCACACTTCACACTTCACAGTCCACACTTCACACTTCAGACTTCACAGTCCACACTTCTCACTTCGCACTTCAGACTTCACACTTCACACTCCACATTTCACACTTCTCACTTCTCACTGCTTCCTTCACACTCCAAACTTCACACTTCACGCTTCACACTTCTCACTTCGCACTTCACACTCCACACTTCACAGTCCACACTTCACACTTCTCACTTCACACTTCTCACTGCTTCCTTCACACTCCAAACTTCACACTTCTCACTTCGCACTTCACACTCCACACTTCACAGTCCACACTTCACACATCTCACTGCTTCCTTCCCACTCCAAACTTCACACTCCAAACTTCACACTTCACACTTCTCACTTCGCACTTCACACTCCACACTTCACTCACACTTCACCCTTCACAGTCCACACTTCACACTTCTCACTGCTTCCTTCACACTCCAAACCTCACACTTCACACTTCACACTTCACGCTGCGCTCTTCGCACTCCACACTTCACAGTCCACACTTCACACTTCTCACTTCTCACTTCTCACTGCTTCCTGCACACTCCAAACTTCACACTTCTCACTTCGCACTTCACACTCCACACTTCACAGTCCACACTTCACACTTCTCACTTCTCACTGCTTCCTTCCCACTCCAAACTTCACACTCCAAACTTCACAATTCTCACTTCGCACTTCACACTCCACACTTCACTCACACTTCACACTTCACAGTCCACACTTCACACTTCTCACTGCTTCCTTCACACTCCCAACCTCACACTTCACACTTCACACTGCGCTCTTCGCACTCCAAACTTAAACTTCACACTCCACACTTCACACTTCCCACTGCTTCCTTCACACTGCACACTTCACACTGCACTCTTCACGCCCCACACTTCACACTGCTCTAAACCTACGTGCAACAAAAAAACACTAGTGCCAAAATGGAGAAAATCTGCTAACAAATCCATGTCGCAGCCTTCATGCAGCCACTCCAATACGATTTACGAGATCCAGCTGCAAAAGACAATAGTATTACGAATGCAGCCACAGCACGCAGCAACCTTGACGCAGCCATTACAATGCGATCTGCAGAGATTGAGTTCCAAAACACAATAGAACTACGCGCAACGGCGTCGGAAATTGTAGCTCCAAAATCGGATCTCGACGCCAGAGCGAAAAAAAGACGATTTTGAAGCACTTTTTAAAAGGATTTTTAGAAGGAAAATCGCTAGCGCCAAAATGGAGAAAATCTGCTGACAAATCACTGTCGCAGCCTTCATGCAGCCACTCCAATACGATTTACGAAGTCGAGCTGCAAAAGACAATAGTATGACAAATGCAGCCACAGCACGAAGCAACCTTGACGCAGCCATTACAATGCGATCTGCAGAGACTGAGTTGCAAAACACACTAGAACTACGCGCAACGGCGTCGGAAATTGTAGCTCCAAAACCGGATCTCGACGCCAGAGCGAAAAAAAGACGATTTTGAAGCACTTTTTAAAAGGATTTTAGAAGGAAAATCACTAGCGCCAAAATGGAGAAAATCTGCTGACAAATCACTGTCGCAGCCTTCATGCAGCCACTCCAATACGATTTACGAGATCCAGCTGCAAAAGACAATAGTATTACGGATGCAGCCACAGCACGAAGCAACCTTGACGCAGCCATTACAATGCGATCTGCAGAGACTGAGTTGCAAAACACAATAGAACTACGCACAACGGCGTCGGAAATTGTAGCTCCAAAACCGGATCTCGACGCCAGAGCGAAAAAAAACGATTTTGAAACACTTTTTAAAGGGATTTTTAAAAAGAAAATCACTAGCGCCAAAATGGAGAAAATCTACTGACAAATCAGTGTCGCAGCCTTCATGCAGCCACTCCAATACGATTTACGAAGTCTAGCTGCAAAAGACAATAGTATTACGAATGCAGCCACAGCACGAAGCAACCTTGACGCAGCCAATACAATGCGATCTGCAGAGACTGAGTTGCAAAACACAATAGAACTACGCGCAACGGCGTCGGAAATTGTAGCTCCAAAATCGGATCTCGACGCCACAGCGAAAAAAAAGACGATTTTGAAGCACTTTTTAAAAGGATTTTTAGAAGGAAAATCACTAGCGCCAAAATGGAGAAAATCTACTGACAAATCAGTGTCGCAGCCTTCATGCAGCCACTCCAATACGATTTAAAAAGTCCAGCTGCAAAAGACAATAGTATTACCAATGCAGCCACAGCACGAAGCAACCTTGACACAGCCATTTACATTGCGGGAACGATCCTACAGTTGCAAACCACAATGGAATTCCATTGGCAACTCATCCGCCAGCAACACTTGCAATCCCATTTACATTGAGGGAACGATCCTAGAGTTGCAAATCACAATGCAATTCCATCAGCAACTCGTCCACCAGCAACACTTGCAACCCCATTTACAATGCGGGAACGATCCTACAGTTGCAAATCACAATGGAATTCTGTCGACCACATATGCACGAAAAACAGTTGACACCCCATTTACAATGCGGAACCGATCCGAGAATGATCCGAGGATGATCCGAACATATCCGAGCATGATCCGACCACACACGAGACCGTCTCGCACCCGTCGCACCGCAAAGGTAGATCATCGACGTTCGGGGACGGACTTTGTATGGAAAAACATAGGGTTTCGTGCATCTGCTATCTCTCAAAAACGCATTTCGTGCGAGACTTCCTCCAAAACTCCATCGGCCACTCCTCCACCAGCACCACTTGCAATCCCATTTACAGTGAGGGAACGATCCTAAAGTTGCAAATCACAATGCAATTCCATCGGCAACTCGTCCACCAGCAACACTTGCAACCCCATTTACAATGCGGGAACGATCCTACAGTTGCAAATCACAATGGAATTCTGTCGACCACACATGCACGAAAAACAGTTGACACCCCATTTACAATGCGGAACCGATCCGAGAATGATCCGAGGATGATCCGAACATATCCGAGCATGATCCGACCACACACGAGACCGTCTCGCACCCGTCGCACCGCAGAGGTAGATCATCGAGGTTCGGGGACGGACTTTGTATGGGAAAACATAGGGTTTCGTGCATCTGCTATCTCTCAAAAACGCATTTCGTGCGAGACTTCCTCCAAAACTCCATCGGCAACTCCTCCACCAGCACCACTTGCAATCCCATTTACAGTGAGGGAACAATTTCTTTGCTAACTCTTTCTGTGACTAACTCTTTTCCTCACTAACTCTTTCTTTGACTAACTTGTTTCTTTGCTAACTCCTTCTTTGACTACCTCATATATCCTGACTAACCCTTTCTTTGACTAACTCTTTCCCTCACTAACTCTTTCTTTGACTGACTCTTTCCCTCACTAACTCTTTCTTTGACTAACTCTTTCCCTCACTAACTCTTTCTTTGACTAACTCTTTCCCTGACTAACTGTTTCGTTGACTAACT
>CAMXCT020004239.1:22500-42528 GCA_947184155.2 Cladocopium goreaui | reverse complement strand
AGGTCTCATGGATCCAAGAAACTACGGAATGTATGGCCAAAGTAGCCCAAGGAATGTGAGTTTAAATGGAAAAAGTTTCCAAGGTCTGACAGGTTGCACAGGTTGTGGGTTTCAACAAGGTGCATGTCAAGGTTTTAGTGGATGCACGGGCTGTGGAGTTCAGCAGGGTGCATGCCAAGGTTTTCAACAAGGATGTCAAGGATTTCAAGGTTGCACAGGCTGTGGAGTTCAGCAAGGTGCATGTTTAGGAACTGCATGTTCAGGTCAAGGCTGTGGTCAAGGAATGCCATGTGTTTCAGGTCAAGGACAGAACTTGAGTCAAGGTCTAGGTCAGGTAGGACTGGAACGACAAGGACTGACAGGTTGTCAAGGACCGAATGTTGGCGGTGTAACACCACAGAATGAACGAATGCAGGAAATCCTTAGGATGACGCTAGGTTTGGACCCTATGCAAGTGCTGGGTTGAGACAGGCATTGGGAGAGCAAGTGAGCCAGGTGACGGGTGTGCCTGAGTTGTTTGGTCAAAGGGATGGTATGTTCCCAAATGGATATAATCCAATGCACGTAGGAACCAATGGGGATAGCACGTTAGACGTTTTTGCACGCTCAGAAAAATGGATAGGTAATCCACCGACACCCGAGACAGCGAAATGGAGTAACAGAGAGCTCGAGATCTTGGGCTGGTCAACCTACATTGGTAATTTGGTAGCGTGGTCGATGCAAGCATCCCTGGAGTTTGGTTCAGAGATAGAACAGGCGTGCAGGTGGCCGACAGCTCTGCAATCGCAAGAATTAAGTCCTGCACAGAGAGCTAGAAGCAGGAGACTGATGGCAATTCTGAAGGCTGCCTTCAATGGACACCCTCGAACGGTTACTCTAATTAATGCCTACTCAGAAGGGGTCAACCTGTCAAGTTCAGATGTGGGAGTAAACCCTGATTTGCAGAGTTCAAATGGGTTTGAATTGATAAGACAACTCACCATGGAATACAGCTTGAGAACCCGCAGTGAAGCATTGAGTTTTCGCACGGCCCTTGCGCATAAGAGTTTCAGTTTGCATGCCAGTGAGACAAGCCCAAGCACTGTTGTGACGGACACCATCCGGAAGATCGACTATGAGAATGCACGCTATGGCAAGCTCTTGGGTACTCTTGCAAGTTCAATTGATGCCACTGGGCTGCAAGTTGCAGAGGCAGACTTAGTTGCAGTGTTGTTGAGGTCACTGCCTGAAAGTGTCAGAACGTTTTGTCTGCATCATACCAGTGGGGAGACGTACCAAAGTTTTAGGGCTGCAGCGTTGAGATGGGAACAGCAACAAAGGGCTTTTGCAGAATTCCAACCCAAGAAACAGTTGTACCAGCTAGGGAATGAGTCTGAAGGTGCAGCGGAGTACTATGACATGACAACTAGCGATGGTAATGGGGATTGGAATTTGGATGCAGCAGGAAACTCAGGGCATAGGTGCACGAAATGCGGGAGTAGGAAGCATGGTGCAAGCATGTGTGATGCTGATTTGACAAAAGTGCGTTGTTTCAAGTGCCAGAAATTTGGTCACATCTCGGCCAACTGCCCAGACAAGAGTGTAAAGGGCAAGGGCGACGGGAAAGGGGTGATCAAAGGCAAGGAAAGACGAAAGGAAAGAGCAAAGGCAAGGCAAAAGGTAAAGGTTTTGGAAAGAAAGGAAAAATGAATGAACTCGGTTATGCAGAGGAAACCGATGGAATGGACGAGTGGTATCAAGACGATGGGTCATGGTGGAGTGACCAAACGTGGCTGCAAGCGTCACAGGTGTGGAATGAAACCTGGAGTGACTGGAATGAGGGTTGGACAGCTGACTGGACTGATGGACAATGGACAGAGGATTGGACCTGGACTGGTCAAGAATCCCCACAAGAGTATGCAAGCAGTAGTCAGCGGCCCGAGAACAGTGAAATTCAGTCATTGGTTTTGAGCCCCTTAATTGGAAGAATTTTTGGGGAAATTTCCACCGGTTTAGTTTTGCAAGAAGCAATGGATGAGCTTGGCAGCAGTAACAGTCATAGCTCTTGGGGAGATAGTGTTTGCGTGGTTTCTGCAAGTGGTTTGTCATGTCTTTTTAATGTAGGGCCACCTATGTGCCAATGTGACAACTGTGAGTTTCAGGATTGGCAGTTAGGAAGAGCGATGGACAGACACCAACAGATGTTGCAGAAGATGACACATCTTTTCGAGAGTTTGCCACCGTTTTCAGAAATTTTGCCTGCACAGTTTTTTGATGATCCAGAACTCGTTTTTACTGAAACAGATGCATGTTCAGTTGTTTTTGATCAACCTGGGAATTTGGGAGATGAAATTGATTTTAGCAGCAGTGATGAAGACAGTGACGAACGCCACTGTTTGTGGGATCTCAACTTTGGCTGGTTTGGTTGTGGTGCAGGAACTGAGGACTCAGGATTCCTCTGCGGACTTCTTCAACAAGAATCCAGTTGCACGACACCTCCAAATCTGCATGAACCATGGTTTTTGGGTTTGCAAGGCGAAGGTTCCACAGGTGATGCTGCAGAGTTTTCCCAAGGGTTGGTTTCCGATGTTAACAGCAGAGTTGTTTTAAACAGAACTGCAACCTCAACGTTTTTGAATGTGCATGACACTGTTTCAGTTTCGCATGAACTTCGTAGGTACATGCCAGTTTTGGATCCACTTTTGTCAGAATTCTGGAATGATGGACAGTCAGAGTTTTGGTGGTTACTGGATTCAGGTGCATCTGCAACTGTCATGGCAACTTCTTCCGTGAATGCATATGGTGCATGGGTAGCTGACATGAAACATGAGCAATTTCGTGCTGCCAATGGAAGTAAGGTTGACATCGACGGTACTGCAACAATCACTGTTTGGGTCGGTTTTCGCACTGGTAGGGACAAGGATTGGGTACCTGACTACAAATCTGCCAAGTTGAAATGTTTGGTAGGTGGAATTAGTCACAACATCATGTCTACGACGACGTTGTGTGAATGTGGTTGGGAATTCAATCAAGGACCTGATGGGTTTCATGTCAAAGATGTGAAAACTGGTAGGACAGTTGAGGGTTGCATTTACTATGCAGGGTGCCCATGGATCAAATTAGAACCAGCATGGTCTTCAGAATCCCAATTGACTGTTTCCAAGGGTTTGGAACCTCCTCATCCTATTCCAGAAATTTTTGCTGCAAGTAGCAACAGTTTAAATCCACTTTCACGTGCGGCTGCATCTGACTTAGAGCGACATCGTCTTCAAGGACACGTTCCGTATGACCCCAGGTGCACGATCTGTGCGCGTGGGAAATCTACTTTTCATCACAGAAGGAGAAAGGAGGGTTCGTTGGAGACTGAGATCCAAGCGGACTTTGCATTCTTAACGACACGTGGAGAAGTTGTGAATGAAGAGTCAGAGAATACCATCAAAATCTTAGTCCTTACGGAATTAGCTACTAACTGCATAGGATTCGTAGTGACAACAGCCACTGATGCAAGGAAGGTCAAAGGCCAGGTCTGCAAATGGTTAGACCACTTTGGGTTATCATCTTCAACAAGTTCAGTGGTGTTGCATACGGATGCAGAGAGAGCGGTTTCAGAATTGGTAGGGACAAGTTCAGAGAAGTACACATTCATGGTGCGTCGTGCACGCCCTCAACAGCACCAATCCAATGGTGGAGCCGAGCGAGCAGTCAGAAGGTTGAAGGAGTCGTTGGCTGTTCTTCGAGCTGAGATGAACGATGGTGGTGCTGATGTGAACTTTTCTGCACGTGGTTTGTCAGATGTTTGCACGTATATTGCATTGAGTCACAATCATTTTTCAAATGCACATGGGTCAGATTTTTCACCTCTTGAATACTCAACACAACGGAAGTTATCAAAACCAAGTTTTGCAATGTTCGGTTCAACAGTGTTAGCTGAATTGCCAGACAGTCTTCGTGCACAGTCACCAAACGAAACGAGAAGCATTGAAGCATGTTTTGTGCATTCAGGTTTAGACACAGGTCCTGTTGTTCAGGGTGCATTGCGAATTGATGGAGAGTTGGTTTTGAAACGTTTTGTTGCACGGAATGTGAGGCCAATCACACCCATTGCATGGAAACACATGATAGGTGACCAATTGTTTGTGGAAGTTGAAGGTGCAGATGTTCAAGTTGCGGAGAGTCAAGATGTGCATATGCAAGCGCCTCCAAACGCGCCCCCAGCAGCAATTGCACCAACACCTGCGCGTTCAGTAGGTGATAGGCCCCCACTTGAACCACCGCGACAACCGCGCGATGCACGCGATGACATCGTTGAATACCCAGATGGAGCTCCCAGTGAACTTGTTAGGGAAATGAAGGAACCTGACAACACTAGGAGGCCAATGCCAAAGAAGCGACCAAGTGAAACTCCTGTGCCAAAACGTTCCACCGGTATCAAAATTGCCCATCAACCACCTTTGCCAACACCGGCAACAGCGAAAGCAGAACCAAAGACACCCGCTGTTGTGTCTAAGTCACCTTCAGTTGTCCCAACATCGCCTGCAACTTCACCAGCAGACTCTATGCCTGAAGTTAGAGTTTTTCCCAAAACACCAAGATGCCCAGCATGTGACTCTGGAATGGTAGCCCCTGGAATTCGGCACAATGCCGACTGCAAGCGGAGAAGAGCGGCATTTGATGCTGAGAATTCACCAAATGTTGCAGTGGGTAGTCCAGAGAGTGTTGAGGTGAGTAGGGAAAGGTTGCAAGTGCATTTTGAGGATATGGAGGTTGAGACTGAGCAAGACCCAGCTCCGGCTGGCGGTACGACAGAAGGTCAGGTTGAGATGGATGTGGAAGAGACTGGAGGAACTAAAAGAGAAGCTGAGCAACCAGTAGAAGAATTAGAAGCAGAGATGGAGCGTGAAAGAGCCTCCGGGCAACCCATGACTCTTGATTTGCTTTTAATGGATGATGCATGTCAATCAGTAGGACCAGTTTTGTGGAGCCTGGAAGCTGGACCAGAGCGGGCAGTTGCAACAAGCCCCGAGTTGTTTGATGATGAGTTGAATTCAATCAAGTTCATGCCAGAACGTGACCATACTTGCGTGAAGGTGAAGCTAGGTGGTACCAATGTTTTGGTGTGGAAGCCCGATGAGGTGATTGATGACAGCTCGTTAATGCAACTTAATGCTGATTTAGGCTTTGAAGGCATGAAGGAAGAGATTGCCAATTTGGAGAAATGTGGAGCGGGAAAGGTGATAGGCCAATCAGAGGTTGATGCATTGAAGAAAAAGAATCCAAACATGCGTGTGATCCCAAGCCGTTGGGTGTCAGCATACAAGAGTGAGACAAGGGTTAGAGTTAGGATCGTAGCCAAAGACATCAACAAAGGTGTCTCTGCACGAAAATTAGGAATTTCTAGCCCCACTCCGAGCATTGAGGGCTTGCATTTCGTGTTGTCACTGGCTTCGAGACGAGCTCTACGACTTAAAGGTCTTGATGTCTCACACGCATTCATGCATTCTCCTCTACCTCGTGGTCTTGTCATCGTCCTCAAGCTACCTTTATCTGTCTCTATGATGAATGGTTCTCCTGCATATCTCTTGCTCTACAAAGCGCTGAATGGTCTTCGAGATGCGTCACTGCATTGGTTGAATTTGCTCAGTGACTCCATTCGAGGAGTTGGCCTTGTTTCGGATGAAGTTGAACCTTGCATTTACCAGGGTATTGTGCATGGAGAAACTGCATTGTTGGTAGCCTATGTTGATGATCTTCTTCTTTGTTGTCAAACTGCACGTAGTGAGAAGCTGGTTGAGAAAGCAATTGGGAAAGCAGTCCCGTTGAAAGAGACTGGCGTGATCCTACCCGCCGAGCAAGGTGGAGGTGCACTGACTTTTATTGGGAGAAGAATTCAACGAGGAGCAACGGATGATTCATTGTCAATTGGTGTTGACCCGAAGTTTCTGGACACAACCTTTGTGGAATTCAGTGTGAACAAGGGATCTAACACCGTGCCTGATGTTGCAGCAGTGCTTGAAAGAGCCTTGACGGACAAAAGCATGCAACAGCCGTTGACGGCTGCAGCTTACTCGAGGTTTCGAAGAGCACTTGGCAAGCTGTTATGGATGGCACAGTCACGGCATGATCTGAAATTGTTTCTTAGCCTGATAGGCTCACAGCAAGCTGCTCCTACGCATGGTACTGAAATGGCAATCAAAGCTTTGCTACGTTTTTTGCATGGAGATGTGGGAACTTGTCTGCGGCTTCCATCGCCGAAGTATGAGGAACTTATGATTGGAGCTGCACGACATTGCATTCTGCATTCTTTTTCAGATGCTTCCTTTGCACCATATAGATTCAATGGCAGAAAGGGGATTACAGGTGGTGTGGTTTTCTGCGAAGGTGGACTTGTGCGATCCATTGCACGCCAGCAACAGTCAGTTTCACTTTCGTCTTGCGAAGCCGAGCTCTATGCACTGCAAGCTGTATCTCAAGAAAGTGTGGCTTTCAGCCAATTCTGTCAGAGGGTCTATGTTGGTTTGGGAGAGATGCAACCGAAGAGTGTGCCAAAGATTTTGCTCGAATCTGATAGCTCTTCTGCATTGCAATTGCTTGTTGGTCAGGATATTCCGAAGAGAAGCAGGCATGTGGAGATTCGTTTGGCATGGATGAAATCCAAAATGGCTTCTGGAGAACTCGAGATCGAGCACCGAGCAGGGACTGAGAATGTGGCTGACCTGTTTACAAAGTGCTTGAGCACGAAAGACTTCCTACGTCATCGTGCAAGCTTGGGTTTTGAGGCTGTGGAAGTACCTGCCAGGGATCTTCGGTCAGTCAACGACCTTCTGCTGATCAATGATGTTGTGTCCAACAAACAGGAGATTGCGTTCGTGGAAGTGTGCTGTGGCACGAATTCAGCTCTTCGTGATGCATGTCGAGTTGCTCGAATGCCCTATGTTGGAGTTGTGAAAGAGGTTGAGACCGATGCAATGTTTGCACGAGTGAAGCAGTTTGTAGAGGTCCAAGCTCAACTTGGGTATCGCTGGATTCATGTGCATGCCTCAACACCATGTAGCTCAGGCTCACCGTTGAAGAATTTTGGAACTGGAGGTTTGAGTGAAGCCGATGTTGCATGGGAAGGTATCATGAAAGCTGTGCCTAAGTATTTAACTCTGGGGAATTCGAGATCATTTGAACTCCCAAGGAACAATAACATTTGGAAGAGAGATGAAACCAAGCATGTTTTGAAGCACTGTGGTTTAGAATTTGAATCAGAAGTGTTTCTTTGCCAAACTGGATGCAAAGCGGACAATGGTTTGCCTGTAGGGAAATGCCTCATTTTTCGAAGCTCATTTTCAGGTTTTTGCAATGTGTTGACAAAACGTTTTGGATCGTGCACATGTGAGAAGCATGCTGGTGTGATGGATGTGAACTGGGTTAGGACTGGTTCATATACCAAAGAACTCGCTAAGGGAATTCTGGCAGCTGTGAGAGCTGCACGTCGCGCCGCATGACTCACCAAGGAACACCGCATGAATTTCCTTAGGAATTCATGCAACAACAAGAGAGAGAAGTTTTTTTTGGCATGTCCTGTCTCCGGACAGCGCACAGTTTAAGAGGGGGACAGGTATGCTGGAGATGTTTTCTAGATTTGTAACTGTAGGTTTGGGAATGTTTGCATGTTTGCATGTTATTTTCCAACCTGCATGGAACAACTTTATTTGCGTTTTTTGTGCATGTGCTTTATTTCAACTGAACCCAAATAAACGAAACAAACAAACAGACGGCAGTTGATGTGAAGCACTGAGATGAAGCACAGCAGTTGATGTGACACTTACTGCATCCCGATGCACGTCGTTTAGGAGTGCATGTTGTTTTACTTTTGGTTTTGGTTTGTCGTCGAATGCGAAACGCAAACAGACAAACGGCAGTTGATGTCACTGAAACAAACGCGAAACTGCAGAACAGTTGATGTGGAACACAGAACAGTTTATGTTGTATTTTTGGTTTTTGCGTTCAAGCACGGAGAGAGGGAATTCACTGCAAAGATGTCACAACACATGTTCTGACGCGCGACATCAAAGATGTCTGAAAGGAAAACTTCAGGTGACACGGCAGGTAACCTCTCAGGTTTTGTGCTTGGCCGGACTCTTTTCTTCCTTTTGGTGTGTGTGTGAGGGTTGGAAACAGTTTCAACTAATTAAGTAGTTGCCTGTCGCCGACTTAGAGCCATGGCAAACCGACCTACACCACCACCGAATTCAGCTGGCATGGAATGCTACCCTGGGACCGATATGACTGGAGTGGAAATGGAGCTTTTGCGTGAATTGATGCGCAAGGCAGAGCGCAACCAGATGATGACGCAGACTCTGTCATTGCACCAATTAGAACATAAGCATGCTCCTGACCCACGTCAGGCTGAATGGAATGCACAGAGGGCCGCAGGACAATGGCCAGGATGGAAGGGAACTGGACCGCCTCCAAAGAGTGCGAATCCGCCTGCATCGTCTGGGCGACCACCCAAGATGAACTATGACCCTGACGATGACCCGTGGGCCGCAATTCCAACTGCACCGAAGGCTGACCCGCCTGTTTTGCAGATCTTTGGGAATGTCCAGCAAGGCACGCCGCCAATTAATCTTCCACCTGCTGCCACTGCAATGCCTAAGTCTGGATTCCCAGAACATTCAGCTGCCGCTATGGGGACAGAAGCAGTGTTTCCGCCAGCAAAGGCTTCTGCTCCTACTGCACCAGAGAATTCAGCAGCGAAACAGCTGCCTATTCCAAAGGCAAGCGGGCCCAACAAAGCAGCCAGGAATTCGACTCCCAAGATTGAAGAGGTACCGGAAGAAGCTGATGGGGACGGCACTGGTG
Source organism: Cladocopium goreaui (assembly GCA_947184155.2). Classification (NCBI taxonomy): domain Eukaryota; class Dinophyceae; order Suessiales; family Symbiodiniaceae; genus Cladocopium; species Cladocopium goreaui. The sequence continues at coordinate 33,699 of CAMXCT020004239.1, read as the reverse complement.
GACGCATGGATGAAAGCTTTAAGAGGAATCGAGATGTTTTTGAGGATGAAGACGAACTCTTTGGCTTTGAGTATATTCCAGCAGATGTCTCACCGCCGTGGTTCCCAAATCACTTGTGGGGAATTCCAACCACAATTCAGCATAATGCAACGGATTGGAATGACAAGAGTTGGTACCCCAGCTATCAGTCCGGTGACATGGACCCAGCTGTGCCCTATCCAGTGCATGTGCGAGGCATCAAGTCGTGGGCCAGCACGAAGATCAAGCTGAAGAAATGGAGGGACAAAGAAATGTCCTACCATGAATTCATTCTGAAGGTCTTCAACCACGATGATGAGGCCGGGCAATATGCAAAGTGGATTTTGGCACACTATACGTCCAAGATCACAGCTACGCCCAAGTCGCAAGCTCCAGATCTTGCCGCTTTCCTCAAGAAGATGAGAGTGGATGTGTTTTTGTATGCAACGACGGCGTACCGCAGGGAGTTGATGAGTGTGGACTTCGACAAGAAGCCCTAGCCTGGTGTTTCCATGTGCATGCTGACAGTTTTTTGCATGATGATGCAGCTATGACTGCATAAGACAATGTATCTCTTTCAGATCTATGTCAGTCGGAAATTCTGGACTTCTGGTTTTGCTGGAGTGATTTTTTTGATGCACAGTGCAATTCGAGATGATGTAATTTATTGCAATCACTGCACGTGGCACTGTCTATAACGAGGTTTTTGGAGTTCACTGCAACTGGAACGGGATCAGGCTGGCAATCTGATTGAATTCAACAGTACAACATACGTATTTTTGATGCGATGGTCTGGACAATTCACCTTTGTGGTCATCTTTCCGGACAAGCTTATACCTATTTGCATGGTCAATGCAATGTTGACGGTGTCTTGGCAAGAGGGGGTATGAAAGTACACCGGTTTGTGCCAAGCCATCGTACTGGATGCGTCGAGATGGTAGTGAATTCATCCACGAATTCACTTGGAAATGGACGGCCCTCATTGAATAGATTTGTTTTGGACAAGTGTCATCTACGGATGAACTATGATATGTGGTTTTCAACGTTTTCTGGAAGCTTGCATTCTGCATGAGGTTTTCGCCGAATATCAACAACGGTTGAGGATGTTTTTGTGCAAAACAACGTTTGCTGAAAACTGGTTTTTGGAGAGTTGCGAAATTTGATGTGGAGATGATGAAGATGGTTTTTGCCATTTGCATGGCAATTTGGAATGTCGTTTATTGTCTTCGCATGTGCATGCTCGACAACAAACTCCAAACCTTTTTCAACCTGGTTTTATTTCAACAACTTTGTGGACGAGAACTTTGTGGAGATGGTTTTGTGTTTTTCACTGCATGCTGCATGTGAGCAACTGGAAACTGTGTTTTGAGTGGTGCATGATGTTTTTCCAACAACGTTTGCATGGCCGACTTTTTCATTTGAGACTGGGATGATTTTTCTGCTGAAATTTGATGCTCCAGCACGGTGCATGTCAACAACAGAATAAAAGAGACAGCGACACGGCACAGTGGCTAGAACAGAGCCAAGGACACTTTACTTGTCTTTTCGTGTGTTGCGAGAAAAAGGTGAGATTGAGCGAGGTCAAGTCACTTAATTTGAGTTTGGTTTGCTTGCGTGTTTTTGCAAGCTTTATCGGCATCGCCGGTGCTGCACGGACCCCAAGCGTAGGTCGACGCGCGCACGCGGCTAGTGGTTGTAAGCCTGAATTTTCGCAAAACTGCACAAAACCAATCTTAGGTTTTTAGGAACGGAGAAGCTTGTTTTGCACGTGTCTAGATTAGTAGAATCGTTTTTGGAACTGCTATGACCCAACGTAAACGTTGGCTCAAGACCGCGAGCTCGAAAAGGGTGTGAGTGTGTCGCCGTGAGACGGTCTGGGAGAGTCGATACAGCAGAAACGCGAAACGATCACCGTTTGTTTGTGTTTTGGTTTGGGTTTACTTTGTGCACGAGAGGTTTGAAAGCGGTTTTCGCGATCTAACTTTGTGTGTCAAAGTTTTACGTGGTAGCGGAGCTTGTGTGCTCCCTCCACAAGAGATCCTGTGAGGATCTGGCACGCCTGTGTGCATCTTGTGTGTGCCTGGTTCCAGGGAAGTTGGTGTGAGTTGGGTTTGACTGTCGTGTGTTTGACTCCGAGGTGTCAAAAATGTCTCAATCAGGACAAACACAGCATTTTCGCATGGACGGCCAAGGTACCCAGAGCGGAGAGAAAGGATATGGTAAGGGTTTTCAGGCAGGTGGACCGACTGGACCGTACCCTGTTGGAGAAGTTGAACCGGGGAGTCCGCAACCTGCGTCACCGACGCACCAAGAGCAGCCTAGTATGCCAGGAAGTCCAGGTCCGTAAGGTCCTTTGTTCACGCCAGATCAGTTGACCCAGATTGCACAGATCTTCCGCATGGGAATTGAGCCTGTCGTAAGGGAAATGAGTACGAGACTTGATGGTTTGCAAGCTCAGGTGACTCGCGTTCCAGAGGGAACTGCAGCCTTGCACGGTGCGAGACCGGCTGATGCATCCTTGTCTTCAGGTTTAAGCAGTGGACCTTCACGGTTTGGTGAACAGCCACCCACGAGTCCAGGACCTGCGTTCCGACCTGTGGGGTCGCCGCCAGGTATAGCACAAGTGACACCCCAGAGGGGGGAGAGAAATCCGAATCAAGATGACGAGAGAGATGGTCGTGACATCTTCAGTAAATCTGAGAAATGGTTACCTCCTATGCCCACTGTGGATTTCAGGAATTGGAGAACCCGTGCAGATGAAGTCCTTGGATTTTCGGACTGGGTTCAGGCTTTACGTGCTTGGGTTTCCTTAGGAAGTGACATCTTTGCCTGGGAGATTGCCCAGTGCATTGGTTGGGAACAAGAGATCCATATGTCTGTGCTGAAGCCCGCTCAACAGACCCGCAGTGCGCGTCTTCTTGCAATCCTCATCCAGACGTTCAAGGATTTCCCAAGGGGGAACACCATGCTGCAAGCTTATGTTGAGGGAGTTGGTGTTGATGGAGCGTTCTTGGCAACTAGAGGTACGAGTGGTTTTGAAGGTTTGCGTTTGTTGGCAAGAGAGTTTTCTTTGCGTTCAAGGGCAGAAGCGTCTTTCTTTCGCACTGAGTTTTTGGCAAAGACGTTTAAAGCGTCTGCTGGTGTTACTCAGGTTAGTGACATCATCCGCCAGATTGACGTCGGACTGTCAAGGTTTCGCAAGATGATTGAAACTCTACCTGCAACTGTGTCCAGAGTTGGACTTGAGGTGCAAACAAGTGATCTGACCATCATGCTTTTACGTTCGCTGCCACATGATGTTCGTTCGTACACCACGTTACATGCAGCAGGTGATGCATACACCGACCTTCGCACTGCTGCGTTGCGTTTTGAGACGCAGCAACGCATGTTTGCTGAGTTGAGTGGCCCATCTTCATCAGGTGCACGAGGTGTGCATGCACTTGAAAGTGCGAGACCGCTGAAGAGTGGTGGGGATACGATCAGGAAGGTTATGACAACTCTGAGTATGCCCAGGAAGAAGATCCTGATGATCAATGGGAATGGGACGAAGATGCACAGGTTTGGATCAGTGCTACTGTTGCCAAAGGAAAGGGAAGTCCCAAGAGCACGATGAAGTGTCATCTGTGTGGGAGGCGAGGCCATATGGCCAAGCAATGCAAGGCCGATCTGAGCAAGGTGAAGTGTTTTCATTGCTCGAAGTTTGGTCACATTGGGGCACAATGTCCTGACAAGCCCAAAGGTGACAAGGGAAAGCAGCAAAAGAAGCCCCAGCCGAAAGCTGGAAAGAGCAAAGGTAAGGGAAAGATGCACGAGTTGGCAGAGGAGAATGGGCAGGAAGCTGCTCCAGCACAAGGTGAGGTGCTGATGCCATTGATTTCTTCAGTTGAACATTCGGATGATGAGTGGCGATGGTGGTTGATTGACAGTGGAGCAGCTGTCTCAGTGTTGTCTGAGCAGTTCAAGGCCTACTACAAGTGCAGCGCAGAAGAGCAGGTGATGGACACCTACTATGCAGCCAATGGGTCTGCAGTCACCATGAGAGGTGAAGTTCAGGTGACAGTTGCGTTTGAGACGGGATCTGGTTCCAAGAAGTCTCAGAACTTTCGTTTGAAGTGCTGCGTAGGCTCCACCAGCCACAACATTGTGAGCACAACCCAGCTTGTGAAGCGTGGATGGACAGTTGTTCAGTCGCCAGGTGAAACCTATCTTTGGCATGAAGAGTCGAATACCGTGATTACTGATGTGGTGTTGTGGGGAGGATGTCCCTGGCTGAGAGCCAAGAAGACAACATCTCAGGTTCCTGCTGTGAAGGATACCTACATGCCGATGGAAGTTGATGTGCCAATGGAGTCAGTGAGGACCGGGCAAGGCTTGACTGTTGGTATGGTAGGTGCGGTTGAGTTGTCAACCCAGGAGAGACTGCGTCAACACATCTTGAGAGGCCATTATCCGTATGACCCTCATTGTTTGGAATGTCAACAGGGCCGTGGTGTTTCCAGAGCACCCAGGCGAGATTTGAAAGAGCGCTTGCTTGAGGTACAGGTTGACTTCATGTTCTTGGGAACAGTTGGATCGCAGTACAAGTTTTTGTTGTTTCGTCACTGTTTCAGTGGTTTGTTGGGTGTCTGCGCTGTGAGCGAGAGTCTTGACACCACCGGCCAACATGTCCGCCAGATCTTGGCAGAGTTTGGACTGTTGTCTGGAGATCCAAAGCCGATTGATTTCAGGTCAGATGCGTCCGATGAACTCGGGACGACGTTGAGAAGAGCTGGTATTCCAAGAGAATTTACCGTCAGCAAAGCAGGTCCCCAGAACCATGATACTGTTGGTTCAGTGGAGCGTGGAGTCCGTGAGCTGAAAGAAGGTCTTGCGGTACTGAGACTCGAATTGGGGAAAGCAGGTGTTGACGTGGTCAACAGTTTGGTTGGCTGGGAAGCCAGTTCAAGGTACGTGATTGCGATGCACAACTTGCATTCGAAGTTGGACGGCACAGGATTGAGTGGACGAGAGGTCCTGAGAAACCAGGTTGATCAGAAGAATGCTGTCACAGCGATGTTCTGTTCTAGGGTTCTTGCGGAGACACCTGACAGTGTGAACAGCATCGGAAGGTTCGTGACTGCTGGATACCTGTATCCTGTGAGGAACTCGTTTGCACACTTTGTAGTTGCGTCAATTGAAGGTGAAGCTGGAACTCTTCGTAGAAGATGAAAGCCTTATTTCCGAAACAAACAAATTTTGCTGTGTCAAACTTTTTGACTAAAGCAGAAAGGTTGCAAGAGCGCTACCTGAAATACTGGCTGAACCTGTTGCTGTGTAATTCCATCGCAAGTATTGCCGTTTTGGAACAAACTAAACCAGCAATTTTTTGCTTGCAAATTTTTGTGAAACTTTCTGAAATCCTAAACAGTTGTTCTGTTTTTCTACAACAACCAAACCTCACTTGTTGCGTGTACTGCATGTTGTCACACATGTCAAGTTTTCTTTCTGCGCAACTATCCTGTTCAAGGTGTGGGAGGGTTGGGTTTCCTCAAACAATTTTTATGAGGATTCGAAAAGTGGCATTGGGGTCAAACTTTGGGTTTACATATTTTACACTCAAATTCTACATTGTTGTCCAATGTTTTCAGTTGACATTTCTTGTTGGCCTAGCTTCGACACCAATCACCGGTGACGCGCTGTAGAGCCTGTGCCGGATGGTGTGCTGGCCAGTGGCGTGAAGACAGCCTGGACCTTTTTCATTGGCAGTTTAGTTGCATGAAACGTTCAGACCTTCAGTTTGCCAAAGCTTGGAGTGAACTGCCAGCTTCTAATCCAGTAGAACTACCATGGGATGTTGGATGCTGGAAGCATGTCATTGGACGCAAGAGTTTGGTTGACTCGTTTTCCAAACGGCCTATGACTTTCAAAAGACCTTTGCCACCTCATGTCTTTCATACTAGTTTCAAACCAGAGACTCATGAACCTGCTAAGAAGCCTCGACCTCAGGGTGTTGCAGTGACGTCATGGCAGCAGATAGTGAAATCTAGCAGTGATGAGTCCTGGACAGAAATGAGGGATGCTCAGTTTCAAACTGCGCTCAGAAGGTGGCTGGATGTCATCCTGCAGCTGCCTGAGTCCTGCTCAGTTGTGGTGCAGCTGAAACAGTTGACAGATGTTTCAAGCAGGTTGAGAATGATGAGAGATTTGTTCGTTAAGAAGGCACCTCAGACGCTTCTCAAACGCTGCCATTCCTTCTTGCGTTTTGTGCAGTACTTGAAAGATGCTGGTGAAATTTTTCCTGGAACAGAAAGTGGCTTGTATGGTTTTCTGTGCGATTTGCGCACGTCCGGAGCCCCTACATCAAACATACAGAGCATCATGCAGTCTTTGAACTTTGCACAGCATGTCATTGGTCTACCAGAACTCATACCTCTGACCATGTCGAAACGTTGCCTGGGTTCTGCTGGAAAGCGCAATGAGGGACCCAGGAAACAGGCCAGTCCGTTCAGGCTGGATGAAATGCGGACTCTGCATGAAGTTTTGCATGATGTTTCAGAGGACACTTGGACCCGCGTTTTTGTTGGGACAGTGCTCATGGCCATCTACAGTCGCAGCAGATGGTCTGACCTGCAGCACGCCGAGAGCTTGGACCTGGACATCAACTTTTTTGGAGAGATTTCATATGTTGAATTGAAGATCACCAATCACAAATGTCAGGAGTCTACTGCTTTCAGGAATATTTTTCTCTGTGCAGTTGCGCCCGGAGTTGGCGTGTGTGAACAACCCTGGATCTCTGTGTGGATGAGCGTCAGGGAGGCTCTTGGCATCAGCTTCAAGGCAGGCCATCCTACCTTGCCTGCCCCAGACTCAGATGGCAGGCCGACTCGAAGGCCGCTGTATACAGATGAGATGAAACAGTGGATCAATTTGGTATTGACAAACAGAGGCCATTCCATTGAGGGCAGAAGGTTGACCTCACATAGTTGCAAATGCACCATGCTGAGTTGGCTTGCAAAACATGGAGATGACTGGACCGACCGCATGGCTTTGGGAGGTCACATTTCATTCATGAAATCTGCAGTTGTCTACAGCCGGGATGCTATGGCGCGCCCCTTGCGCATCCTGGAGGCTCTGCTCTTGGACATTAGGCTGTCTCGCTTTTTGCCGGATGAGACTCGGAGTGGGCGTTTCAGAGATGGGCCCATGGCCCCAGTTGGAGCTGATTTGGAAAGTGCAGTCGCCCCCTCAGATGATGGGACACCTTTTTCAGCTGGTTTGGCAAGGAGTGCATCACATGTTAGTGCGCCTGGTCTTGACGTTTGGCAGATGATTTCTGATGTCCCGGCTTCTGGTGTGACTGATGCAGAAATTATCAACATCAACAGCAGTGGTGATGAACACATCAAGGAGGAGCCTCAGGCCAGCTCAAGCGAGTCAGATGCCCTGACGACTTCTTCCAGTGAAGATGAAGCAGGCGCAAGCCATACAGGAGCAGCTAGGCCTGTGAAGCTACCATCGATCCCGGAAAGCTTGAAGTTGATTCAGCATGTGAAATACAAAACTTTGCACTTGATGGAACGACAGAACTTTCGAGTCATGTTATGTGGCCGTGTTGCTGTTGAAGCAAGATATGAACCAGCCACCAGTGCACGCTTTGACACTCCGTGCTGCCACACCTGCTGGAAGCGCAAGGCGGAGTACGAGGGCTAAAATAAGAGCTTCAGTTGTCCTCACAGTTTTATTCACCATGTGCAGTCAATTGCATTTCCAATGGCACATCCAATCAGTTGCATTTGCCATCAGTGTGCATGCAATGGACATGTCTGAAGGAACCATTGAGGCATCATGGGAAACCAACCTCAGATCCTTTTCAGCGCTTTCAGTCCAATCATTGCACAATCTCATTGTCAAACGTTGCATGTATTGCAATTGGATTTATTTTCTTTTGGATTAGAAATTGATGGCTTTGCAAACCCAACTGAATGCCGCATGTGTCCTTTTTCCCTTCATCAAAGGGAGTAACACTTGTCACAGAAAACGGAGTCGAAGCAATCATGTGTTTCGATGCTCTGTGAGATCAAGTGTCATTTTGACTGCATAGACTTGGTCTTTCAAACCAGTGCAGGACAACCCAAAAAACCAAATTTTCCCGTTCATGCCAAGGGATGAATAAAGAAAATAATTTATATATATAAAAAACTCAAACGCACTTTCAAGAGGGCAGAAACTCATTTCAGCGTTTGCGCAGAGTAGCTGACTTGCACAATGGCCTTGGTGGATTCAGCTGCGTCGTTTGAGAAGCGATGCGAAGAACTGCAAAATGGTTTGCACAGTATATTTCAAGATGTTAACATCACGACCTTTTCTGCCTTGGCTTTTGCAGTGGGAACACCGCAAAGCGCTCCTTCAGATGAGGATATGCAACGGTTTGCTGACAGGCTCATGGGTGGGCCTGCATCATTGGCAGAGCTCTCGGTGATCAAAAGGATCCACTTCGAATCAGTGACATTGGTCATGGTTGATGTGCAAAAGCACTCATCGGCCCAAGACTTGTCTGAGCCTGGCCGCACCTTACCCTTTGTTGAGAAGCAGAGGCGCCTGACAGTCCAGCAGGAGCGCATCACTGGCATCAGCCATAAACATGAACAACAAGCTTCACACGCGCTTATCGATGCAAGCTTTCAGATGGTCGAGAGTGGGTCCTTGGTTTACATAGCACCGTCGAAATGCGGATCAAGAGACCAGGAGATCCAGCAGGATGCCAAGGCCAAACAAAAGTAGCTGGTGACGATCGAACAAGGGGCGCTGAGGACAATAGCCTCTCCAAACTTGCCTACAGTCGACGTTGGCACGGAATTAAAACTGATGTATGCGCTGCAGCGCCGTGGATTGGCGTTTGATCTGGTGTCGTTGCTTTCTTGGGAAGTGCATTCGGAGTGGGTTGGAAAGCTGTTCCGTGCCCTGATGGCGGAAGCCATCCCGAACTTCAATCCAATTTCACTGGATCAATTGCTGCGTGCCGACCAGGAACTTTTCCTCTTGCTAGCCTCGGAATATACGGGCTCACTGAAGCCTCCTGCTCCAGATGCTGATCCACCTCTGGACTTGGAGGTGAAACGATTGATGACAGATCCTCGCATCGCTTGTTGTTCATGTTTATGGCTGATGCCAGTGATGCGCTCCTGCTGGACTGTCAGGCGCCTCTGCTTCTCAACAAAGGGTAAGGTGCGGCCAGGCTCAGACAAGTCTTGGGCCGATGAGTGCTTTTGCACATCAACCATGACCAATGTCACTGATTCGAAGTGGATCCTTTTGATCACCGAGAGCTCTGCCAATGATGCAGGCCCACCCATGAGCCTGTCAGCAAACCGTTGCATATCCTCATCTGAAGGAGCGCTTTGCGGTGTTCCCACTGCAAAAGCCAAGGCAGAAAAGGTCGTGATGTTAACATCTTGAAATATACTGTGCAAACCATTTTGCAGTTCTTCGCATCGCTTCTCAAACGACGCAGCTGAATCCACCAAGGCCATTGTGCAAGTCAGCTACTTTGCGCAAACGCTGAAATGAGTTTCTGCCCTCTTGAAAGTGCGTTTGAATTTTTATATATATATAAATTATTTCCTTTATTCATCCCTTGGCATGAACGGAAAAATTTGGTTTTTTGGGTTGTCCTGCACTGGTTTGAAAGACCAAGTCTATGCAGTCAAAATGACACTTGATCTCACAGAGCATCGAAACACATGATTGCTTCGACTCCGTTTTCTGTGACAAGTGTTACTCCCTTTGATGAAGGGAAAAAGGACACATGCGGCATTCAGTTGGGTTTGCAAAGCCATCAATTTCTAATCCAAAAGAAAATAAATCCAATTGCAATACATGCAACGTTTGACAATGAGATTGTGCAATGATTGGACTGAAAGCGCTGAAAAGGATCTGAGGTTGGTTTCCCATGATGCCTCAATGGTTCCTTCAGACATGTCCATTGCATGCACACTGATGGCAAATGCAACTGATTGGATGTGCCATTGGAAATGCAATTGACTGCACATGGTGAATAAAACTGTGAGGACAACTGAAGCTCTTATTTTAGCCCTCGTACTCCGCCTTGCGCTTCCAGCAGGTGTGGCAGCACGGAGTGTCAAAGCGTGCACTGGTGGCTGGTTCATATCTTGCTTCAACAGCAACACGGCCACATAACATGACTCGAAAGTTCTGTCGTTCCATCAAGTGCAAAGTTTTGTATTTCACATGCTGAATCAACTTCAAGCTTTCCGGGATCGATGGTAGCTTCACAGGCCTAGCTGCTCCTGTATGGCTTGCGCCTGCTTCATCTTCACTGGAAGAAGTCGTCAGGGCATCTGACTCGCTTGAGCTGGCCTGAGGCTCCTCCTTGATGTGTTCATCACCACTGCTGTTGATGTTGATAATTTCTGCATCAGTCACACCAGAAGCCGGGACATCAGAAATCATCTGCCAAACGTCAAGACCAGGCGCACTAACATGTGATGCACTCCTTGCCAAACCAGCTGAAAAAGGTGTCCCATCATCTGAGGGGGCGACTGCACTTTCCAAATCAGCTCCAACTGGGGCCATGGGCCCATCTCTGAAACGCCCACTCCGAGTCTCATCCGGCAAAAAGCGAGACAGCCTAATGTCCAAGAGCAGAGCCTCCAGGATGCGCAAGGGGCGCGCCATAGCATCCCGGCTGTAGACAACTGCAGATTTCATGAATGAAATGTGACCTCCCAAAGCCATGCGGTCGGTCCAGTCATCTCCATGTTTTGCAAGCCAACTCAGCATGGTGCATTTGCAACTATGTGAGGTCAACCTTCTGCCCTCAATGGAATGGCCTCTGTTTGTCAATACCAAATTGATCCACTGTTTCATCTCATCTGTATACAGCGGCCTTCGAGTCGGCCTGCCATCTGAGTCTGGGGCAGGCAAGGTAGGATGGCCTGCCTTGAAGCTGATGCCAAGAGCCTCCCTGACGCTCATCCACACAGAGATCCAGGGTTGTTCACACACGCCAACTCCGGGCGCAACTGCACAGAGAAAAATATTCCTGAAAGCAGTAGACTCCTGACATTTGTGATTGGTGATCTTCAATTCAACATATGAAATCTCTCCAAAAAAGTTGATGTCCAGGTCCAAGCTCTCGGCGTGCTGCAGGTCAGACCATCTGCTGCGACTGTAGATGGCCAT
>CAMXCT020004238.1:0-42559 GCA_947184155.2 Cladocopium goreaui | reverse complement strand
AACTTGCCTCTCTATTCAATATGTTGCTCAACCCTTTAGGGTTAAACCTGGGGACAAGGGGACATTTAGGGGGACTGGGGAACCTTTAGGGGGGACTTGGGGGCATATGGTAACTTGCCTCTCTATTCAATATGTTGCTCAACCCTTTAGGGTTAAACCTGGGGACAAGGGGACATTTAGGGGGACTGGGGAACGGGGGGCTTGAGGGCATATGGTAACTTGCCTCTCTATTCAATATGTTACTCAACCCTTTAGGGTTAAACCTGGGGACAAGGGGGCATTTAGGGGGACTGGGGAACCTTTAGGGGGGACTTGGGGGCATATGGTAACTTGCCTCTCTATTCAATATGTTGCTCAACCCTTTAGGGTTAAACCTGGGGACAAGGGGGCATTTGGGGACTGGGGAACCTTCAGGGGGGACTTGGGGGCATATGGTAACTTGCCTCTCTATTCAATACGTTGCTCAACCCTTTAGGGTTAAACCTGGGGACAAGGGGACATTTAGGGGGACTGGGGGACCTTTAGGGGCATCCAAACCGTCTTCGAAGGTGCTCGAAATGGATCTTACAACCTAGCATCCATAGTGTCCTGGAAGTTGATTGAAATGGCTCTTGGAAGGTAACATCCAAAGCGTCTTCGAAGTTGCTCGAAATGGATGTTACAACGTAGCAATGGTACACCATAGCATCCATAGTGTCCTGGAAGTTGATTGAAATGGCTGTTGGAACGTAGCATCCGAGGCGTCTTGCAAGTTCCTCGAAATGGATGTTACAACGTAGCATCCATAGCGTGCTGCTAGTTGATTGAAATGGCTGTTGGAACGTAGCATCCAAAGTGTCTTCCAAGTTGCTCGAAATGGGTGTTACAACGTAGCATCCATAGCGTACTGGAAGTTGATTGAAATGGCTGTTGGAACGTAGCATCCAAAGCATCTTCGAAGTTGCTCGAAATGGATGTTACAACGTAGCAATGGTACACCATAGCATCCATAGTGTCCTGGAAGTTGATTGAAATGGCTGTTGGAACGTAGCATCCGAGGCGTCTTGCAAGTTCCTCGAAATGGATGTTACAACGTAGCATCCATAGCGTGCTGCTAGTTGATTGAAATGGCTGTTGGAACGTAGCATCCAAAGTGTCTTCCAAGTTGCTCGAAATGGGTGTTACAACGTAGCATCCATAGCATGCTGGAAGTTGATTGAAATGGCTGTTGGAACGTAGCATCCAAAGTGTCTTCCAAGTTGCTCGAAATGGGTGTTACAACGTAGCATCCATAGCGTGCTGGAAGTTGATTGAAATGGCTGTTGGAACGTAGAATTCGAAGTTGCTCGAATTGGATGTTACAACGTAGCAATGGTACACCATAGCATCCGGTACACCATAGCATCCATAGTGTCCTGGAAGTTGATTGAAATGGCTGTTGGAACGTCGCATAACACGTGAATATGACTCTCTAGGGTGGAAAAAAATCCCTTTGAGGCTCTGAAACTATTGCGCCTGCCACGCAAAAGCAGGGGTCACATTCGCCCCTGAACGAGGGTCACGTTCGCCCCTGAACCCACTTCATCGCACTTCATTCAGGGGCAAATGCGACCCAACATGGTTCAGGGGCAAATGCGACCCCCGTGCCGATATGATGGTGCCCCAAAACAATAGCAAAGTTGGTTTATCTGCCGCCAACTAGATCTAACTAATTATAGGGTTTATGGAAGGTATCTCGAACATTCTCGAACCATAAATGTTAGATACATGTGGTTTAGGGAGGTTTATGATGGTTCATGGGCTTTTCAAATCCTGAGTTTCCAAACCACCCCACGAGGCACTGCGTGCCCGCACCCGTTGCATCCTGGGCCTCCGCACGGGGTCTTGAGCACCTCCTTTTCCTTGGCCTCCTCCTGGCGTTACCCTCTGGTAATTTAACATAGCTATTGAAAATGGCCATTTATAGTGGATTTACCCATTGAAAATGGTGATTTTCCATAGTTATGTTAGTTTACCAGAGGGTATTTCAGGGGCGCTATTATGTGCCTCCAACTGACACCGCAATGGCAATGGGGCAATGGCAATGGAATCAATGGAACATCAGCCGCAGCATTCTGAATTTTTAGTCGTTTCATATAGGTAATTAATTACATCGGTAAATCATCGATGATTTGGCCATTGTCTGTTGGTCTACTGCTGGTGAGTTGAAAGATGTTTTTTGGGTGGAACTTTGAAGCCAAGCTCTTCGACTCGCAGCTGGGTCATCCACCATCACATGGGCTGGAGGATCGTGCCTGATCTTGCCTCAACTGCTATCAAAAGCATTGTCTCAGATTGGTATCCTAAAAAGAGACCTATCAACTTCTTGGCAGTCTCAACCCATCCAGAAAACTTGCTACTTTTGAGATCCAGGAAATCTCAACGTGGCTTCCGAAGATTACTAAAACATACAAACACCATAAAACCATAAAACGTACCAATTTATCCAATGTTACCCTATGTTTGGTGGATCAAAAATACCTTGCAGGGCCTTTTAACAATAACGAAATAGCTGGGATTTAATATCCCATTGTATAATATCTCATTTGGTATATATTATTTTATCCCATCATTTGCGATGTTTCATAGGAATCCCTAACGGCTGCCAACTGGTACAGGATTTCGAAAACATTTACAGTATGAACAAAAATTGCAAAATTCTCCCGTTTCAGTGATGCTTGAACCGACTTGAAAACACCTCCTGACAAGACTTAAAGGCGAACCCCCAAGAATCACACACCAGTCACACTTGATTTCAGAAGCTATGGCCGAATCCGAAGGTGTGGCCGCTAGATAGCTAAGTTGGTGTATAAACCCCTTTCACTATAGGATCTATAAGTATAAGTTCCATAACCCCAGTGAAATTGGAGTGGCTTGCCCCAACTTAGCTATCATAAATAAGCTATAAATCCCATGAAAAATCATAATCCTGTTGGTTTTTTGTCACCCCCAGCAGGCTTGACCCATGGCATCAGTCCTCCACCTCCACTTCTTTCCTCACAGCTGGGTGAGTCCATTGTGTTTTTTTACTGTGGAAAGCAAACGCTTCATGTATTTGTTCCCGTTGTAGAGATGTACTGGTGATATTCTCTGCCCCTCAGGTCTGTTGAATGTTGACCCATGGCCGGAACAGAATCAAGGGTGAAGGCAACAACCCAAGGACCTACTACTGACCTTCATAGTTTTGGGATCTTTCTTTGGGGGGAACAACTACTACAAGGTGCATCAAGGTGCCCCCACCCTGCTATGTGAGTTGATTTCCAAATCCTATTCAAATTGGTATTAGATACACCTGCCATAGAGTCTACCCTCTGGTTATTTAACATAGCCATGGAACATGGTCCATAGAAATAGATGGTTTACCTACAAACAATGCTAATTTTCCAGTTCGCTATGTAACAAATAACCAGAGGCTAGTTGATTCCTGTCATAAACCAACTTTGCGACCAGAGGCACACAAACCAATCATATAAGTTCACCCAATTGTTTCTGACCAATGTACCCTCTGGTTATTTGTTACATAGCCATGGAAAATCACCATGATTAATAGGTAAACCATCTATTTCTATGGGCCATCTATACCATGGCTATGTTAGTCATAACCAGAGGGTAACTCCGGTTGCTTTTCTCAGCTGACGCAGAATTATCATCGAACTATGTGGACCATTTTACAGTTCGCGAACTGGAAAATCACCATGTGAGTAGAAAGTACTTAAGCAAAAATGAGCCATCTTCTACAGGATGGGGCCACCCAGTGATGTGAATGTTGGTTTAAAAACCACATTAACTCTAGTATACTATAGTTATATCTACCATAAACCATAGAATTCAGCCACAAAAATCTTCGGCAACTGAACGCGTTTTCGTTCACACGGGGGCCCCATCCTGTATAGCTATGGAGGGCATGTCCGACTTTTCACTATCACAGATCGTTGAAAAATCCCTGTGGTAAACGTTTACAGTTTGCGAACTGGAAAATGACCCAGTCGAAATAGTGGATTTTCCCATGAACATGGTGATGCTGCATAGCAAAATTTTAGTTTAGCAGAGGGTATATATCCATGCATATATGTATGTATATATATATATATATTCCTATTATATCCTTGTCATATCCCCATATCATGGGTTTATATACGGTATGTATATATATATATATTATATATATACGTATATCAATGCTCAGTCAAATCCAGATCCATTCTTCATTGATTTAATCATACAAAATCCTCATAGTAGTTGGTTGATCGTTATCCCAACGCCCAAGCATTGATACTTCTATCGACTTGTCCCTATATAATATCACCATATCATAGATGTATATGGGTTTGTCTAAAAATAGGGTAACCGTAAATCCTCTGGTTTTTAAACATGTTCTTAATGGGGTATCTGCACTATCCCCCGTTTTCAGACAGATCCATAACTTTCCATACGTTCATCCCATCCCCTAGTAAACACCCCCCCAGAAACCATTGTTTAGGATGGTTTAGGGGATTTACACATACCCTATGGTTATTTAACATATGGAAGTCATGACCCATTTACTTCGATGTACATTACCTATTAAAAGCAATGGATTTTCCATTTATGCCAATTATATTATGGTATGTGTATATTTACACCTTTATATATATATATTTATATTTATATATTTATATATTTACATATATATATAATGGATTATGTATTATATCATATTATATCCCATGACGCCACGATATAACCAGAGGTCACCACGGATGACCCGGCACAAAAAACGGCTCCGCCTCAAGGGGAAGGACTCCTCCGAGGTGTTCCGAGAAAGGAGTCCCAGGGAATCCATGGACCTCTCGCTACAATCCATCGACCTGTCGCTAACTTGGGGGCCACCACGAACCGACAGACGAAAACATGTTTGAAAACCCTGGGAAAATATGGCGTTTTTGTGTACCAAACATGGTGATTTTGTTCGGATTTATGGCTGCTTGATGATAGCGAAGTTGGCGCAATAACTCTAATGTGACTAGAGTTTATGGTAATGAACTAACTATATATATAATATATATATATATATATGTATGAGGTTTATAAGCCAATTATACCTAGGGGGGGCGCAAATCCTTGAACTAAACAGTAGAACATCCTCTGTAACTACATGATTATAACATAGGAGGTTTGTATCTGGGAAAATCCTCGAATTTATCATTTGAAAGGGGGGTTTTTAATCTGGTTGGTGGTTTTAACCCTCTTGAAAAATATGAAAGTCAATGGGAAGGATTATCCCATACATTATGGAAAATAAAACATGTTTGAAACCACCAACCAGTTTATGATGTAGTAATTTTCCCTATTTTCCCTATTTTTCTCCAGTTATGCCTAGGTTTTCAATGGTTTTAATAGGAACATCCCCGAACTCCCGAACTGCTGAACTAGATCTGGTCAGCTGCCACGTGGCTGATGAAACCTTGGGAGTTCAGCAAGAAGAATGCTGCAAAGCGTGGATAGAAACACAAAAAGGGTGGATGATTGTCGTGATTTCATCAATACCGTCTGGTTATTTGTTACATAGCCATGGAAAATCACCATTTTTAATAGGTAAACCATCTATTTCTATGGGCCATTTTCCATGGCTATGTTAAATAACCAGAGGGTATATGTGTGTTAATGAATCAAATACAACAAAATTCATTTGCCAGTGATTTACCAATGATATTCCGTCAATAATCATACTAAATCACTGGTAAATGAAATTGTTGTATTTGACTGGCGTATGCAATACATCACGTTTGGTGCACCAATCGTGGCTTAAAAGAAATTGACGTGGATGAACATGCTAGCATAAGACATGGGTCGGTGGTGAATCTAGTTGCTGAGCTGGTTGCAACCCATTTGACGGCTAAGATACTAGTAACTCTTATGTGTATATATATATATATCATAGATACAGATAGGTAATATATCATAGATACAGAACATATACATATATATATATATTTATTGTACATAAAATATATATTGTACAGAATATATATATATATTATACAGAATATATACATATATATATATAATATATATATATACATATGCATACCTATGATATACATATATATATGATATGCATATCACCCCCCTGCCCTCCGTGTGTATCTACCCCCCCTTCATACATTTCCATCGAATGAAGGAACCGGGGGGGGGGAGCAGGTGGTCAAGCCCGGCCACGGAAAGAGGTGTCAAGAAGGTTTATACATTATTATTTTTGATTGAATGAGACATGGGGGGGACCTGCTCTGCACCAGCACTTAAACATCCCCCTTACAATATTAAGCTGAACCCGGGGGGCGCCAATCTATAAGAAATTCCTTATGAAATGGGAGTTCCATGGGGATGCCTGTTTATAGAATTCAGATACTCAACGCTACAGCAATATAGGGAACTCCAATTAGCATTTTATAAGAAAAAACGCCAGCTTATAATATGACAGACCATAGTCCAAAAAAACAGCTTATAGATCGTGGCCCAGACAATTTACTTTTTTGGTGATTACATTTTATCCATTTTATAAGGTGGGAGTGGAAATTCCACAAATTATCACAAATTTATACTGAAAGTGACAAACTGTCATTCTATAAGGCACCTCCAGGGCATCTTATAAGAACAAAAACTGTGCAAACCTGATTTCTCCGGGATTCTCCGGGTATGTTTTTCTCAGTTTGTGCTGGTAAAACCTGTAATTATCAAAAGAAATTGTTTATATTGCAAAGATTTGCAAAGTAAGTGTACCTTATATAATGGATATTCAATAAAAACAAACATGAATCTTGCACGCATGCAATAAGCTTTTGAAACATTATAAAATGGCAAATAGTGATTCAGGTCACTGCTACAACAATAGGCATAATATAAGAAACCAAAACAACTTACTACCTGCAGGCGGCCTGCCTGTTATAAAATGATAATCGTACTTTGTGGTAAGGAAGATATGACATTATTGTCATTTTATAGTTGCATAATACTACATATAACTACTATATACATCTATATGCATCGTTGTGCATCTAGATACATGTATATTATACATGTTTAACACCTTTATACATCTAATAGACATCTAATATATATAAAAGAAAGTACGAGAACATAGAATACAGAATTTTGAAAAACAGGTTTTGGGGCATCTTCCAGAATTGGAAAAAAAACGGTGTACATAGAATATCCCAGGAGTGTACATAGAATAATTTTAATTCTGGAAGATGTTTTTTTTTTTTTTTTTATTATCAAATTTTCACCCGTACTGTAGCATAAATGGACATAAGTGGACATTGTTCAAATTGTCATCTCACTAAAATCCTTTGGATTATCAAAATATCACTCATACTGCAGCATAAATGGACATAAATGAACAGTTTTCAAATTTTCACCACGCCAAAATCCTTTGAATTATCAAAATATCATCCGTGCTGCGGCCTAAATGGACATAAATGATCATTTTTTAACTTTCACCCCACTAAAATTGTTTGAATTATCAACATATAACCCGTGCTGCAGCATAAATGGTCATAAATGGATATTTTTCAAATTTTTCACCCCACTAAAATCCACCAGAACACAATAGAATCCCTCACAAAATTGTTCAAGCTCACCGAAGGGTGCCCCCCACGACCGGTGTCGAAGGACTATTAAAAAGAAACTATTTTGCAATGGAAAATAATGAAAACCAATGGAATTAGGCGGTGTTCCTGAAAAAATGGATGAATATTTTCACTGGGGACCTATATTCTATGATATTCTATGTATGTAGTGGCTGCATTTGGCTACGTCATTGGCGCTGAGTGCCTTCCCAAACTTTGAGGAGGCCCAGCAAGGCTACCTCCATAGCTATACATCTAAATTGGGCAGTTGAAAATAATCATCTTTTGTGTATAAAAACATTTTTTTCCGTGAAAAAAAACAATTTGCTGTGAACACATTCTGATTTTCAGTGATGTTTAAGGACATGAGGTGTAAGTTTTTATCAAACTTACAGTTTTGAGGTGTGAGTTTACATCAAACCTACACTAAATTTACATATCAGGAGTGTAACTTTGATGTAAACTTACATGCACAAGTGTAAATTTGATGAACACTTACATGTTTGAGGTGTCAGCTTACACCAAACTTACATTTACAAGTATAAGTTTACACTTTTGCGTGTAAGTTTGATATAATTTACAGTGTTGACATGTAAGTTTGATGTAAATTTATACTTATACTTATGATTTATGATGTGTAAGTTTAGTGATAGTGTAAATTTGATGTAAACTTACACATCAAAAAGTGCAACTTTGATGCAAATTTACATCAAATTTACACCTCATGTCCTTAAGGGTTCCCGTCCCTGCCGCCAACCCCAGAACAAAAAAAAACACAAACATTGAATCATTGATGTATCGTATTTGCTGACCCAACCAACTTTCATGGGAACACTCCTAACAGTTTTTTATACCATTTTTTATGCGAACACTCCCAACATTTCTGTATAGAATTTTGCTTTTATGCATCCCCCCGTTCTCATAGACACCCTAAGACATGTAAGACACTCACTTCTTTGCAAAACTTCATACATAGAATAGAAGTCCCAAGGGAAGATTCATCCGAGGAACACCACCTAATTGCATTGGTTTTCATTGCCAAATAGAATTTATCATTTTTCTACGGGACCAGTCATGGGGGTACGTACCCTTAGGTGAGTTTGAAAAACTATTTTTTTCAATACAAAATCAAAATAAATTGATCATTTCGGGGGACCCGTTTTTTTTCTTTATTTTCCAGTTCAGGAGCTTCAGACATCCAGGGTTGCCTCCCTCCAAAGGGAATGATGTATGTAATATATACCCTTATACATGTAAGAGACTCAATTCCTTGCAGAACTACATACATAGAATTTAAGGGGCGATGATTTTTTTATTTTGCTTTCAGTCTGGGGCAGTTTTCCTTGCTATTTGCTACATTTTGGGGCTAAAATCTCTGATTTGCGTGCTATTTGCTGCATTTTGGAACCAAAATCTCTCTGATTTGCGTGCTATTTGCTGCGTTTCTGAACTAACATCTCTCATTCTGCATGCTATTTGCAGCATTTCGGAACTGAAGTCGCAAACTTGGGTAAATAAATCGTAAATTTGCCCGATAATTGCAACATTTTAGTTTCGCCCATTTTCCCATGGGTTTTCAACGATGTCTGGATGGTTTTCATCGTTTTTTTGATCGTCTTCAATGGTCTTTCCGTGGTTTCAAAGATTCTTTAGGGTTTCTTGTAGGGTTCTTGAGGGTTTAGGGTTTCATTATGAAAGTTTTATTTAGGGTTTCTTTAGCGTTTGATTCAGGGTTTCTTTAGGGTTTCATTTAGGGTTTCTTTAGGGTGTCGTTTTTGGTTTCTCTGGAATGTCTTTTGAGGTCTCTTTAAGGTTTCTTTAAAATTTAATCTATTTTTTTTTGAAGGTTTCAGACATCTAAGGTTTCTTTAGGTTTTAAAGTTCTATTTAGGGTTTCTTTCGGCTTTAGGGTTTCTGTAAGTTTTATTTAGGGTTTCATTTCGGGTTCCTTTACGGTTTTCTTTCGGTGTTATTTTAAGGTTTCATTTAGGTTTTCTTTGGTGTTTTTTTTAGGGTTTTTTTTAAGGTTTCTTTAGGGTGTCGTTTAATCGTTTATATAATGTCTGCTGGGGGTTCGTCGGGGACACATTGGCCAGGGGCAGCCCTTCTGAAATGCTAGTCCCAAGCTGCGTAGGTATCTTAATGTTGGCTCCTGATTAGTAGCTAGGTTCGCTATTGTGGCAAATTTTCTCCGAATTATTCTGAAACCCATGTATTGTTTGGAGGGCTCACTTTTGTGGAAAAAAAATGGTAGATTTTTTTTTGGAAAAAACAACCTGTAATTGCGAAGAGGAAGACGTTTTTTCCAAAAGCAATTGCCAAATTCGAACTCCAAGCCTTTCCCAAAGGAGCAAATCCCTTATTAAACCCTTATTAAAGAACAGCTTTTCCACAATTTTCCAAGGCCCTGGACCAGGAGAGGCTCCATTTCACTTTAGAAGATTTGTTTGCTGGGTTCACTATTGTGGCAAGCTGTGCCAGAGCAGCTCCTGGAAGCCCAAAAGAGAAGCAAGCCTTTTCCAAAAGCAATTGCCAAATTCGAACTCCAAGCCTTTCCCAAAGGAGCAAATCCCTTGTTAAACCCTTATTAAAGAACAGCTTTTCCACAATTTTCCAAGGCCCTGGACCAGGAGAGGCTCCATTTCACTTTAGAAGGTTTGTTTGCTGTGTTCACTATTGTAGCAAGCTGTGCCAGAGCAGCTCCTGGAAGCCGACAAGAGAAGCAAGCCTTTTCCAAAAGAAATTGCCAAATTCAAACCCCAAGCCTTTCCCAAAGGGGCTAATCCCTTATTAAACCCTTATTAAAGAACAGCTTTTCCACAATTTTCCAAGGCCCTGGACCAGGAGAGGCTCCATTTCACTTTAGTAGGTTTGTTTGCTGGGTTCACTATTGTAGCAAGCTGTGCCAGCGCAGCTCCTGGAAGCCCAAAAGAGAAGCAAGCCTTTTCCAAAAGCAATTGCCAAATTCAAACCCCAAGCCTTTCCCAAAGGGGCCAATCCCTTATTAAACACCTATTAAAGAACAACTTTTCCACAATTTTCCAAGGCCCTGGACCAGGAGAGGCTCCATTTCACTTTAGTAGGTTTGTTTGCTGGGTTCACTATTGTGGCAAGCTGTGCCAGAGCAGCTCCTGGAAGCCCAAAAGAGAAGCAAGCCTTTTCCAAAAGCAATTGCCAAATTCAAACTCCAAGCCTTTCCCAAAGGAGCAAATCCCTTATTAAACCCTTATTAAAGAACAGCTTTTCCACAATTTTCCAAGGCCCTGGACCAGGAGAGGCTCCATTTCACTTTAGTAGGTTTGTTTGCTGGGTTCACTATTGTAGCAAGCTGTGCAAGCTGTGGGTACTACAAGTACTACAAGTACTACAGGTACTACAAGTACTACAAGTACTACAAGTACTACAAGTACTACAAGTACTACAGGTACTACAAGTACAACAAGTACTACAGGTACTACAACTGCAAGTACTACAAGTACTACAAGTGCTACCAGTACTACAAGTACTGCAAGTACTACAGGTACTACAAGTGCTACAGGTACTACAAGTACTACAAGTACTACAGGTACTACAAATACTACAAGTATTACAAGTACTACACGTACTACAAGTACTACAAGTACTACAAGTACTACAAGTACTACAGGTACTACCAGTACTACAAGTACTACAAGTACCACAAGTTCATCGGCAAAAAACAGTTTTAATTAGATTTCAATTGTAGCCAATTGAAATCCTTACTTAAGTGAGGATTTGCTTTTCTCTTGGGAAGAAAATTTTTGACTTTCCACCTTAAAGAGAGTCTATATATTGTGTGGGGGAGGGAGGGGCCTCACACTAATCAGGAACCAACATTACAGCGTGCAAATTGTCATTTCATAATGGTGTTTTTCAAAAGACCTTCAGTCTTTGCCTCTTGTTGGATGTTCATGGATGGTCGTGGCTGGTCACGGACGGTCATGGATGGTAGTGGATGGTGATCGGTGATAAATGGTGATAGATGGTGGTCATGCACACTGTTACCTTCAAAAAATATGTGTTGAAGCGGGCACGCTTCTGAGTCGCCTTGACCAATTCTTGCAGCGTCTGGGGAGAGGTATGGGAATTTGTGCGGCTTGCCATGGGTGTTGCCAGAAGGTGACTTGTTTCTGTTTGCCGTGCGAATTCATGCTTTCTTTCGTTCATTTTTGAGTGCGGGGCAGAACGTGAAAATTCAAGCGCAGATGTTCCGGAGTTGCTGGAAGACAGCATGCATAGCAGCAAAACAAAGACCCCACCTGACATAAAAGCAAACGTGCCGCACATTTTTGCAATCCTGTTACGGTGTGCAAAGAGCAGGGGGAAACCATGAGCCACAACAGATTAAGATAAGATCCAGACATTCATATGTCGTGCGCAGGAGAAACATGAAAGCCAAGAAGCATCCGAAATGGCTTCGCTTGGCCATATATCATATGCTTTAGTCCGATGGAGTGGTACTGCTGCAAGCGAATCTTCATTTTCGAACAGCCCTTTGTGCGCCTCCAGCCTCTGCGTGCCCCTTGGTGGTGGTAACTGGCGCGACGGATGGTGACGGAAGGTGATAGATGGCAATGGATGGTGATGGATGGTCGGTGTTTCCTGGGGCGATGTTTGCCATGTCTGCTGACAAGCGCATGACTTTAGGTCGGTTTTATTCTGTTTGCCGCGCGGCATAGCACAAGCAAACTAAACGTAACAAGGCGCAGAAACCAATCCTCAACAAGGACAACATGAAAGCCAATAAGCATCCGAAGTTGTCTTGCTTTTGGATAATGGTCACGCACTGGCCAAGGGCAGCAGTTATGAAATGCCAGCCCCAGGGTGTGCAGGATGTAGCAGCGTGCGAATCTTCATTTTGTAAGGGCCTTGTGTGCACCTTCAGCTTCGGCCTGTGGCAAGTTGTGGCAGATGGTGATCGTGACCATCTAATCCATGTACATGGCGTTTTTGATCTGGCTGGCAACGGCATGACTCGCACTGGGAACGCAAGTTGCCTTAGCATATCGCGCGATGTGGGTCCAAACGGGCTTGCCATGGGTTACAAAGAAGTCAGTGTTTTTTTGGGGTTTGCTGTACATCCTGCTTCCTTTCGAGATTTTCGAATGCCTCTCGCCCCGTGGCAGATGTTGGATGCTGATGGATGGTGTCTGATGATGGTGCTCTACATGGTGTTGTCTGATATTCTTGCTGAACGGCGTATGGCAAGGAGAACGCAAGTCCGCTGCAAAGGATGCTTTACTTTCACTGGGGCTTCTCTGGCTGACTCTGGCTTGCTCCAAGTTGGTTTGTTTCTGTGGTGGCTGTGCATGTTATCTTTCCTTTCGTTTTGTATTTGGGAAAGAACGGGGGAACTCAAGCGAGAAGGTGGCGAAGGCGCGGAGAAAGACAGCATGCGTACGAGCAGACAAAGAAAAAATGCCACAGAAGATGACAGCAACCTGCCACACACGCCCGCAAGCTAGCCATCACAAGTACAAGGCAGCAGGCATCAATGAGCGACAGCAGGAACATAAAGAACCAGGTGCAAAAATACTGATGAATATTGAGGCAAGAACCGCTGGATGGAGATCGTCTTTGAGCAACGGCGCTGGATGGATATCGTCATTGAGCAATGGCGCTCATTGGAGGAAGCCAAACAAAAGAAGGCGAGGGCCGGGTGCAGAAACCTCTCTTCAACAACCACAGCATCACAGCCAAAGAAAGCTATCATTATCCAATGTGCTCTTTCAATTTTTGCTGGGGGTGCGTCGGGGACACGTTGGCGAGGAGAATGCCTTATGAAATGCTTGTCCCAAGATGTAAAGGCATCTTGCATGTGTGAATTTTCATTTTATAAGGGCGCTTTGCGCGCCGTCAGTCTCGCCCTGTGGCAGTTGTGGGACGGTGATGGATGGTCATGGTCATCTACATACTGTCATTTCCAAAGAATTTTGTTGAAGGGCCTTTGCACGGAGCATGCTTATGAGTCACTCCGCCATGGGTCGCCACAAGCTGGTTTGTTTCTTTTGCCTTGCGCGTTGTGCTTCATTTCGTTGTGTACTTTAAAGAGCTAGGAAACTAAAGCAGAGGCGTGAAGGACGGCGCTGAAACGCTGCATGCACGGCAGCGCATGAGGAAACAAGCCCTCTGAGATGAAAGCAACCGCGCCTCACATGTGCGCACTCTTGTCTTCATAAAAAACAGTGCAAGGAACGCCTGAGCGACAACAGAAAAATTCACACACAGGTCAAGAACTGACGGAACATGTATGAAAATGAGCAGCCACTAACCGAAAAGCATTGAACAGCATCAAAAATGGAAAAGAAATACAAGCCAAAATCAAGAAAATGACAAAACCTCTTGCGAACAAGCACAGCATTAAAAGTAAAAAGACAGATGTTATCTGTCCTTGTGGAGCTCATTCTGCACGCAATGGCCAAGGGCAAACCTCTGAGTTGCGAGTCCCAGGGTGTGCTGCGTGTAGCGGCATGTGAGCCTTCATTTATGGCTGTGCTTCGTGCACCTTCAGTCTCGGCCTGTGGCAGATGTTGGATGCTGATGGATGGTGTCTGATGATGGTGCTCTACATTGTGTTGTCTGATATTCTTGCTGAACGGCGTATGGCAAGGAGAACGCAAGTCCGCTGCAAAGGATGCTTTATTTTCGCTGGGGCTTCTCTGGCTGACTCTGGCTTGCTTTAAAGTTGGTTTATTTCTGTGGTGGCTGTGCATGTTATCTTTCCTTTCGTTTTTTATTTGGGAAAGAACGGGGGAACTCAAGCGAGAAGGTGGCGAAGGCGCGGAGAAAGACAGCATGCATACGAGCAGACACAGAAAAAATGCCACAGAAGATGACAGCAACCTGCCACACACGCCCGCAAGCTAGCCATCACAAGTACAAGGCAGCAGGCATCAATGAGCGACAGCAGGAACATAAAGAACCAGGTGCAAAAATACTGATGAATATTGAGGCAAGAACCGCTGGATGGAGATCGTCTTTGAGCAACGGCGCTGGATGGATATCGTCATTGAGCAATGGCGCTCATTGGAGGAAGCCAAACAAAAGAAGGCGAGGGCCGGGTGCAGAAACCTCTCTTCAACAACCACAGCATCACAGCCAAAGAGAGCTGACAGTATCCAATGTGCTCTTTCAATTTTTGCTGGGGGTGCGTCGGGGACACGTTGGCGAGGAGAATGCCTTATGAAATGCTTGTCCCAAGATGTAAAGGCATCTTGCAGCCTTGCAGCGTGTGAATTTTCATTTTATAAGGGCGCTTTGCGCGCCGTCAGTCTCGCCCTGTGGCAGTTGTGGGACGGTGATGGATGGTCATGGTCATCTACATACTGTCATTTCCAAAGAATTTTGTTGAAGGGCCTTTGCACGGAGCATGCTTATGAGTCACTCCCCCATGGGTCGCCACAAGCTGGTTTGTTTCTGTTTGCCTTGCGCGTTGTGCTTCATGTCGTTGTGTACCTTAAAGAGCTAGGAACTAAAGCAGAGGCGTGAAGGACGGCGCTGAAACGCTGCATGCACGGCAGCGCATGAGGAAACAAGCCCTCTGAGATGAAAGCAACCGCGCCTCACATGTGCGCACTCTTGTCTTCATGAAAAACAGTGCAAGGAACGCCTGAGCGACAACAGAAAAATTCACACACAGGTCAAGAACTGACGGAACATGTATGAAAATGAGCAGCCACTAACCGAAAAGCATTGAACAGCATCAAAAATGGAAAAGAAATACAAGCCAAAATCAAGAAAGTGACAAAACCTCTTGCGAACAAGCACAGCATTAAAAGTCAAAAGACAGATGTTATCTGATTTATTTTCTTCCTTGTTTCCTTGTGGAGCTCATTCTGCACGCAATGGCCAAGGGCAGACCTCTGAGTTGCGAGTCCCAGGGTGTGCTGCGTGTAGCGGCATGTGGGCCTTCATTTATGGTTGTGCTTCGTGCACCTTCAGTCTCGGCCTGTAGCAGATGTTGGATGCTGATGGATGGTGTCTGATGATGGTGCTCTACATGGTGTTGTCTGATATTCTTGCTGAACGGCGTATGGCAAGGAGAACGCAAGTCCGCTGAAAAGGATGCTTTACTTTCACTGGGGCTTCTCTGGCTGACTCTGGCTTGCGCCAAGTTGGTTTGTTTCTGTGGTGGCTGTGCATGTTATCTTTCCTTTCGTTTTGTACTTGGCAAAGAACGGGGAAACTCAAGCGAGAAGGTGGCGAAGGCGCGGAGAAAGACAGCATGCATACGAGCAGACACAGAAAAAATGCCACAGAAGATGGCAGCAACCTGCCACACACGCCCGCAAGCTAGCCATCACAAGTACAAGGCAGCAGGCATCAATGAGCGACAGCAGGAACATAAAGAACCAGGTGCAAAAATACTGATGAATATTGAGGCAAGAACCGCTGGATGGAGATCGTCTTTGAGCAACGGCGCTGGATGGATATCGTCATTGAGCAATGGTGCTCATGGGAGGAAGCCAAACAAAAGAAGGCGAGGAAGGGTGCCGAAACCTCTCTTCAACCACAGCATCACAGCCAAAGAAAGCTGACATTATCATTATCCAATGTGCTCTTTCAATTTTTGCTGGGGGTGCGTCGGGGACACGTTGGCGAGGAGAATGCCTTATGAAATGCTTGTCCCAAGATGTAAAGGCATCTTGCAGCGTGTGAATTGTCATTTCATAAGGGCGCTTTGCGCGCCGTCAGTCTCGCCCTGTGGCAGTGGTGGGATGGTGATGGATGGTCATGGTCATCTACATACTGTCATTGCCAAAGAATTTTGTTGAAGGGCCTTTGCACGGAGCATGCTTATGAGTCACCCCGCCATGGGTCGCCACAAGCTGGTTTGTTTCTGTCTTCCGTGCACGTTGTGCTTTCTTTCGTTTTGCACTTTAAAGAGCTGCGAAACTAAAGCAGAGGCGTGAAGAAAGTAAGGTGCCGTGGTTCCGCCTGGTCTCTCCTCACGGCGTTGCTTGCCAACCCGAAAGCACGCTTAATTAAATAAATCCAAAAAGCTCCAAACCTATCCTGAATAAGCTCTAAACCAGCCCTGAGTAGATCATGAACAAACCCTGAACCAACCCCGCATAAACCCCAAGCAGACCCTAAATAAACATTAACTAACCCTAACCCGCTCCCCCCCCGCTTTGTGTCATGCTGGAATCCACAACAACAGATTTGATGGCCGCAAGCTCAAACTTTATAGTTTCTTATAAAATGACAGTCCGCCGCTCCATTACAAGCATTCCGAACCATCATTTTATAAGGCAATGTTCTCCAAATGTTATTAAATGACAACTAGAGTCTATACATGACAAGTTTAAAAGGAACCATGATTTTATAACCCCAACATGTAGTAAAAAAATATACAAATATTTTTTTTTTTTATGCTGACCCCGCCCCCCATGTTTTCTCCTGAGGAGATACGGGGGTTTGCCATTTTATAGCCCCCAGAAAAAGGGGCGGTTTATAAAATGACAGTTTCAAGTAGGGATCTTCCCAAACCCGTTATTGCAAAAGACTCCATTTTATAAGCAATTTCATGTTTGATTTTAACCCGGGGGGCGGGACCCTATAAGAAATGAATGGCGCCACCCGGGTGGCGCCATTTAATAAGGGATATTATAAGGGGGATACTTAAACAATGTTTGGGAAACCCCCAAAAATGTATTCCTCTAGGGGGTGAGCTGCTACTAGGAACTATTAATTCATTGCAAGTTAAAAATCTTAAAATGTATGAAACATAGGGGGGACCAGCTCATTTACTGCAGTAACCTGGATAAGATAAGACAAAATCAAATGTATTAAATATAGGGGGGACTAGGTGGTTTCTGTAAATCACTGGAAATGCATGAAAGTAAGGGGGGACTATGTTGTTTCAACCTCAAAAGCGGACGATTTCCTTCGATTGATTTCCACAGCTTCTTTCGATATCTGGCCTCAGAATCAATGGGTCCAAAGCAATTTCCAGTCGTTCTCTTTGCTTAGGCTGCAAACTATTGCAAACTCATGAAATTTCGATGCTTTAAAAACAGGACAGCTGCACACGGCTGCGAATTTCTTTTCACGATGCTTTCAAGTTTGTTGCATTTAACTTTCCAAGGAAAGCTGCAGAATTATTTGGAAGCAACAAGAAGTATTTGAAACCGCCTCCCCACCTTTTTCTAAACAAGCTTTTGAAGCCAAATACTGAAAATGTATGAGGACCACCCCCCACCTCTTCAGGTAACCTCTTAATTTTACAAAAAAAAAACATACAAAAATACCCGTTTCAGACTGGGTGGGGGCCTGGAAATGTATGAAAAAATCCCGGGTACCCCCCCCTTCATACATTTTAAGGGTGGGGGATTGCATATCTATAATAATAATATTATATATATACACAATATACATATATATTT
The DNA here is from genome assembly GCA_947184155.2 of Cladocopium goreaui. Lineage (NCBI taxonomy): Eukaryota > Dinophyceae > Suessiales > Symbiodiniaceae > Cladocopium > Cladocopium goreaui. Next base: position 24,528 of record CAMXCT020004238.1, on the reverse strand, counting down.
ATATAATATATACATAATATATATATATATATATATCATAAATAATATATAATATATACATATATATATATCATACACAGTAATATTATATCATCTCATATCAGATATATATATATATACAATTTATTTTTCATAAAGTAAACCAGCCAAACATGTGCACATCAACCAACACAGACATATCGGGAAAAAACCAGCTGCAGCGCCTGTCCCTTCGGCCTCGACCTTGGAGCTGAACCATGAAGAAAGTGGGCAGTTCATGGGAGATTTCATCTGGTTTGTGGTTTGTGGTTGAACCTACCCCGCTTTTTACAATGCTAAATCCCCCATTTGATGGTTAATATATGGTTAATATGTTAATATATGGTTAATGATGGTTGATAATAATCTGGTTGGTGGTGCAACAACCATGGATAGCAACTAGATGGTGGGGATTATATGGGACTATATGGGGATCAAAAATGGAGATTATATAGGATCATATTGAGATCTGGTTGGTGGTTTTAACCATCTTGAAAATATGAAAGTCAGTTGGGATGATGACATTCCCAACTGAATGGAAAGTCATAAAATTCCATGGTTCCAAACCACCAACCAGTCATGTTTTTTGGGGGATAAAGATGCCCTATGCATCTCTACCTTCGACTGGGCTGCTGTGTGGAAGCACCTTGGATTTTTTGTTCGATCGATTCTTGGGGATAGACACAGATATTTTCGTGCCCAAAACATGGCCCTCTTAGGGTATGGCAGGAGCCTTATAACATGGATACGCGTGCCCCAAACAAAGATGTAGCTTTGTTATAGGGATTCTTGGGGGATCTTTCGGGGGCATCTGTCACTTTGTGTTCAACGAAAAAGTCGCAGGAAAGCATCTGTTCATCTACCACTTGCAGGGGCTTGCTATATATTTTTTCCACTCAACCACTTGCAGGAACGTGGCTATAAGCAAAGTGAAGGGTTTTGATACCTTTTTGACTGGCCAGAATATGATTTTTGTTGGCTGTAAATCTTAGTCAATCTCTATTTTGTCCTGATTAACACATGCACACATCCAATATTGGATTGAAATTCCAATGAATCTGATGGGCTAATTTTTCACCATCATCCCAATTGTTGATGGTTCCACAGCCATTGTGGCCCATGACTATCATGACTATTGGGTCTTAGATTTCCAATCGTCAATGCCGATATGTCGTTTGTTCAACCCACATTTTTTAAATGTAAAGGTCAATTGACCTCCCATATTTTCCAAAAAATCTTAACTGCCCCAATGTTTCATAATCACCAAGTCTCATCATAGTTATAGTTGTCCATTTTTTCGTCACAGTAATCCATACATACAGTATTGTGTGTCTTAAATCCACTTGTTTCATGATTTAAGTCCCTATGTTTTGGCTAAAGTTAAACCATCATCACAATCTTTGATGGTTCAAACAGCTAAAACATCCCAAGAAATCCATAGCAATCCCAGTCTCCTCCTAAAACCTCCTCAAACTGCCAGTTTTCTGCTGCTTTCACTGCCATTTTCCCACATCTTCCCACGTCTTCCCACGTCACCTGCTGGTCTTCCCAAGGCCGTGGAGGACTCCGAGGACCTCGGCTGGCCGAGCTGGCTTTGGGATGGACTTTCTCGAGACTTTCCAGTGGATTTTACAGGATTCTATGGTGATTCTGGAGGATTCTCTATGGTGATTCTGGAAGATTCTCTATGGTGATTCGGTGATTCTGGAGGATTCTTTCTCTATGGTGATTCTGGAGGATTCTCTATGGTGATTCTGGAGGATTCTCTATGGTGATTCTGGAGGATTCTCTATGGTGATTCTGGAGCATTCTATGGTGATTCTGGAGGATTCTCTATGTTGATTCTGGAGGATTCTCTATGGTGATTCTGGAGGATTCTCTATGGTGATTCGGTGATTCTGGAGGATTCTCTATGGTGATTCTGGAGGATTCTCTATGGTGATTCTGGAAGATTCTCTATGGTGATTCGGTGATTCTGGAGGATTCTCTATGGTGATTCTGTAGGATTCTCTATGGTGATTCTGGAGGATTCTCTATGGTGATTCTGGAGGATTCTCTATGGTGATTCTGGAGGATTCTCTATGGTGATTCTGGAGGATTCTCTATGGTGATTCTGGAGCATTCTATGGTGATTCTGGAGCATTCTCTATGTTGATTCTGGAGGATTCTCTATGGTGATTCTGGAGGATTCTCTATGGTGATTCGGTGATTCTGGAGGATTCTCTATGGTGATTCTGGAGGATTCTCTATGGTGATTCTGGTGGATTCTCTATGGTGATTCTGGAGGATTCTCTATGGTGATTCTGGAGGATTCTCTATGGTGATTCTGGAGGATTCTCTATGGTGATTCTGGAGGATTCTCTATGGTGATTGTGGAGGATTCTCTATGGGAGGATTCTCTATGGTGATTCTGGAGGATTCTCTATGGTGATTCTGGAGGATTCTCTATGGTGATTCTGGAGGATTCTCTATGGTGATTCTGGAGGATTCTCTATGGTGATTCTGGAGGATTCTCTATGGTGATTCTGGAGGATTCTCTATGGTGATTCTGGAGGATTCTCTATGGTGATTCTGGAGGATTCTCTATGGTGATGCTGGAGGATTCTCTATGGTGATGCTGGAGGATTCTCTATGGTGATTCTGGAGGATTCTCTATGGTGATTCTGGAGGATTTTCTATGGTGATTCTGGAGGATTTTCTATTGTGATTCTGGAGGATTTTCTATTGTGATTCTGGAGGATTCTCTATGGTGATTCTGGAGCATTCTCTATGTTGATTCTGGAGGATTCTCTATGGTGATTCTGGAGGATTCTCTATGGATTCGGTGATTCTGGAGGATTCTCTATGGTGATTCTGGAGGATTCTCTATGGTGATTCTGGAGGATTCTCTATGGTGATTCTGGAGGATTCTCTATGGTGATTCTGGAGGATTCTCTATGGTGATTCTGGAGGATTCTCTATGGTGATTCTGGAGGATTCTCTATGGTGATTGTGGAGGATTCTCTATGGGAGGATTCTCTATGGTGATTCTGGAGGATTCTCTATGGTGATTCTGGAGGATTCTCTATGGTGATTCTGGAGGATTCTCTATGGTGATTCTGGAGGATTCTCTATGGTGATTCTGGGGGATTCTCTATGGTGATTCTGGATGATTTTCTATGGTGATTCTGGAGGATTTTCTATGGTGATTCTGGAGGATTCTCTATGGTGATTCTGGAGGATTCTCTATGGTGATTCTGGAGGATTTTCTATGGTAATTCTGGAGGATTCTCTATGGTGATTCTGGAGGATTCTCTATGGTGATTCTGGAGGATTCTCTATGGTGATTCTGGAGGATTCTCTATGGCGATTCTGGAGGATTGTCTATGGTGATTCTGGAGGATTCTCTATGGTGATTCTGGAGGATTCTCTATGGTGATTCTGGAAGATTCTCTATGGTGATTCGGTGATTCTGGAGGATTCTCTATGGTGATTCTGGAGGATTCTCTATGGTGATTCTGGAGGATTCTCTATGGTGATTCTGGAGGATTCTCTATGGTGATTCTGGAGGATTTTCTATGGTGATTCTGGAGGATTTTCTATGGTGATCCTGGAGGATTCTCTATGGTGATTCGGTGATTCTGGAGGATTCTCTATGGTGATTCTGGAGGATTCTCTATGGTGATTCTGGAGGATTCTCTATGGTGATTCTGGAGGATTCTCTATGGTGATTCTGGAGGATTTTCTATGGTGATCCTGGAGGATTCTCTATGGTGATTCTGGAGGATTCTCTATGGTGATTCTGGAGGATTTTCTATGGTGATCCTGGAGGATTCTCTATGGTGATTCTGGAGGATTCTCTATGGTGATTCTGGAGGATTTTCTATGGTGATTTTAGTGGATGCTATGTTGATGTGATTTTATTTCAGGTGAGTTGATGGTGTTTTTTTTCTGAACAAAAACAGGAAGATGGTTGGGGTGATTTGTGTGATCGGATCCAGAGTTCGCAGGGCAGTCGAAACATAACAGGGAAAACTGAGTGTGAAACTACCCCATGTGCTCCATGGTGCTGGTATATTTACGTACAATCTGGGTGATTTATGTCGGGTAAATGTTGGGAAATATTCCAGCACCATGGAGCATTTGGGTAGTATCACTTTTTTAAAGTAACTTTTCAGCAAGAAAAATGAGGATGTCAAAAAGAACAGTGCTGGACTGGGATGCAGTCAACGTTCGCAATCCAATCGTCAACAGAAAACATCACCAAAAAAGTCTTTGATGGTCCACTAATATCCGACAGGAATCCCCATAAACGGAGTATCGGTTCCATGCATTCCTATATATATATATATTCTAGGTGCACCAGTAGCTGCTTCAATTCCGTGTCAGTGTATCGTACTTGTACAATCTTGTAGTGTTGAAACAAAGGGACCAGAAATGCAACACGACCTGCATGATAATATAGAAACTGGTTCATCATGAGACAATATTCCGTATAACTTTTTTTCAACAGGATGAAGCACAGCATGAAGGCCAAACATGGCCAAATAAACAAGAATAGCCTGGAAAGGTGAAATTAGAAACAATACAGTATTATAATTTTACATCGTACTACAAACGACAACAAACGTAAACATAAGCATCACCATCATAATCACCACCAACATTCATGATCATGATGCTGATATCATCCCCCTTGTTGCTTCTATATCCATGCTTGTTTGTCATGCTGCCACTGTGTCAACAACTTCACGCAGTAAACCAATCATTATAATTAAGCGCTGTCAATTTTAGTGTAGATTTTATTTGTGAAAGCCGTTTTTGTTCAATCACCACCTTAAATGATATATATATATATATTGCCTTTTTGTGTGCCCCCAGGAGACATTTACAGTAAGCGATTGGGCTAGAAATCAGCGAACCAAGTCCTTGTTGAATTGTGTCGATCAACCTATTCTTAAAACCCATGGCCCATTGATGGAGATAGTGATGCTTTATCCCCTAATTATTAATATGCATTTTATTTTTTAAAAATCCTGTTCATGGTTAAAAGTGGAGAAAACTAGTATCTTTCACAGGTGAACCACTATTTTTCATGGTTTTTCACCATGGTGTTCTGATGCATTCTCCCCTATATTTCCATGCACAAGATGCGTGTCCGACTGGAGAAATCTCGGGCGAGTTACCAGGTGGACGAAGCACGAGAAATGTTGGACCTGGGAAAAGGAGTTCAAGTGTATGAAAAGTAGCGTTTTTCACTATCAAACTTTAGGCTTTAACATGGTTTAGCCAAGAGAAATATAAAACGGAATATCATTGGATATTTGTTGGAACATGTTTGGTTTAACTTAAACAATGCAATGGAGATACAATAATATGTATATATATATATTTCTTGGAATATCAGCGGAATATCAAGATAGTTTTCAAGAGATTCACAAGACAAACAAGAAAAAACTACCCCTATGGATTCAAACACTGTCTGAGAAGGTACTTAACCCCCTAAATCATACCCCAAGTACTTCCTAAGAAGGTACTTGGATCCATGGGGTATATAACATTCAAACTCTGCGTTTCCTTGCGAAATTCTCAAGTTTCAAGGGTCACCATGAGATGGTTTCATTGGGTGACTGAAGCAAAGTTCTGTTTCGCATGGTGTGACTTGCATCCGTTTGTAACCTAACATATCTATGTTAAACAAAAAAACAATAGATTACCCATGTTCAGTAGATGATTCATTTAAATGGTGCACATTGCACAATGATTATAATTAAGCGCTGTCAATTTTAGTGTAGATTTTATTTGTGAAAGCCGTTTTTGTTCAATCACCACCTTAAATGATATATATATATATTGCCTTTTTGTGTGCCCCCAGGAGACATTTACAGTAAGCGATTGGGCTAGAAATCAGCGAACCAAGTCCTTGTTGAATTGTGTCGATCAACCTATTCTTAAAACCCATGGCCCATTGATGGAGATAGTGATGCTTTATCCCCTAATTATTAATATGCATTTTATTTTTTAAAAATCCTGTTCATGGTTAAAAGTGGAGAAAACTAGTATCTTTCACAGGTGAACCACTATTTTTCATGGTTTTTCACCATGGTGTTCTGATGCATTCTCCCCTATATTTCCATGCACAAGATGCGTGTCCGACTGGAGAAATCTCGGGGCGAGTTACCAGGTCGACGAAGCACGAGAAATGTTGGACCTGGGAAAAGGAGTTCAAGTGTATGAAAAGTAGCGTTTTTCACTATCAAACTTTAGGCTTTAACATGGTTTAATCAAGAGAAATATCAAACGGAATATCATTGGATATTTGTCGGAACATGTTTGGTTTAACTTAAACAATGCAATGGAGATACAATAATATGTATATATATATCTTGGAATATCAGCGGAATATCAAGATGGTTTCCAAGAGATTCACAAGACAAACAAGAAACAACTACCCCTATGGATCCAAACACTGTCTGAGAAGGTACTTAACCCCCTAAATCATACCCCAAGTACTTCCTAAGAAGGTACTTGGATCCATGGGGTATATAACATTCAAACTCTGTGTTTCCTTATGAAATTCTCAAGTTTCAAGGGCCATCATGAGATGGTTTCATTGGGTGACTGAAGCATAAGGAGTGACTTGCATCCTTTTGTAACCTAACATAGCTAGGTTAAACAAGAACAAACAATAGATTACCCATGTTTAATAGATGAATCATTTATATAAATGGTGCACATTGTACAATCATCAATCAACAGGGGTTTAGGAGCCACTGCTCTAATTGGAGATTATTTTTAGCCGGAGAAGGACCTTGCCGCAACCCCGAAGTCCATGCTTTGGAAGGCCTAAACCATCCCCTTTTTATCAAAGAAATGGGCTGGTATTCATCGTGTTAACAAGAGTTGGCGTTACTACACTTGGTGGACCATCCCACTTACTAAGTAGGTAATAGATGGCAATACTTATATCATTATATCCTTGGCTATAAGTGGGATAAGTAGGGTTAATTTACTTGTACCCTCTGGTAAACTAACATAACTATGGAAAATCACCATTTTTAATGGGTAAATCCACTATAAATGACAATTTTCAATAGCTATGTTAGTTTACCAGAGGGTAACTAGGGTTACAACGGTTACAACGGATTTTATCATCTACTCAGTAAAATAAGCATAGATCAGCCACCGAGTAGGCTTTGCCACACTACCCTCTGGTAAACGTTAACAAAAAGCTATGGAAAGTCACAATTTAGTTCGTGAGCTTTCCCATGAAAAATGGTGATTTTCCATAGCTTTTTGTATGTTTACCAGAGGATATACAATACATTATTATTGTTGGATGGTTTAGCTGTTTAGCTGTGGAAATTGGGTTTCTCACCCAGTTTCTACAAAAAAAAAAAACCTTAAACGGAAACTCTCCCACTGCTTCTCCATGTTTCATGTGGATGCCCATGTCACGGATGATTTTTATATCCCCGCTGCGCATTGGGTATCATAGCCATTCAATATATTTTCCAACTCGGTGGTATGTGTGAAAGGTAGTATCAAAAGTTGGTGCATGTTTATATTCCCGTATATTCCATCTAGTACTGCAAGATTTGCAAGATTGGATATTATTGTGTTTATTTAGTTTTGCCAATCTATCCATGAAATAAACCAGTTGACCGGACCTAGTTGTAAACCAAGATAAACCTCTCATAATTCAATTGTAAGCCCCATTTTGTTGGTTTACCCCAATCTTAATGGTTAAATCACTTTTTTATCAATTCTGAATCATCAGTCGTGCTTGCTTCAGCCACCATGTTCCTCCTCGTGTTTGCTGGTTGAATCACCAATTTTGGTGGTCTTATCCACCATCCAATGATGATTCTTCATTTTTCCATTAGATTTTTCCCTATACATATTCTTTTTTGGTGGTAAAACAATCAGTTTTGAAGGTTCAAGTCATGTTATATTCTTATAATCATCATTTTGGTTGGCAAAATCACCATATTTGCTAGTTAAATCAATATTTTCATGGTTCAAGTCAGTTTTTGTCCATCATTTTGAAGGTGATATCCGTGATATCCCCAATTTTCCTGATGAAATCAGCGGTTTTCCTATGGTTTTCCTATGGTTTTCCTATGGTTTTCCCCATGGTTCCGTTCACGTTTTCCCAGCTTCAACGGGGCTGAAGTCACCGAGCCGCAGGGATCTGGAGCGGAAGCGCGCGCGGTAGCCCAAGGATGGGCCGCCCAAATCGAAGCCTTTGGTGACAGCAACATCAGGACCGGGATATGTATATAATGGGGATAGAATGGGGATAGAAGCAACACACTGAAATCTATGGGTGTCTGAAAATGGTGTAGATTTATTTATATGTATTTATTTATTCATTCATTTATATATATATATATATGTGTGTATATATATATATACAATGTGAGGCCCCCAAGATAGCTAAGTTGGTTACTTGAGAATTTCGTAAGGAAACACAGAGTTTGAATGTTATATACCCCACGGATCCAAGTACGTTCTTAGGAAGTACGACTGGGGTATGATTTAGGGGGTTAAGTACCTTCTCAGACAGTGTTTGGATCCATAGGGTATATATATATACACATATTTGTTGATTCATTTATATGTATTTATTTGTTGTTCATTTATTTATTTATATATATATATTCATTTATCTATTAATTCATTTATTCATTCATTCATTCATTAATTTTATTTATTTATGTATATATATATATATTATTATATTATATTATATATTATATTATATTAAATTATATATATAGATATAGATATTGTCTACTTATAACCTGATAGCAAATGATCACGCAGGATGTCTTTGTGCCTAGTAACCTGGCATAGCTTTCATGTGGCGCCTCCAGGCCATTGGTGAAATCTGGTGAAATCTGGTGAAATCTGGTGAAATCTGGTGAAATGATGTGCAATTTCAGCAGGAACGCACCTGTACTTCAAGTTTGGGCACTGTGGATTCCAGAAAAAAACACATAGAGCTCCTACTCCTTTTAAATAAATATTATAATATATATATATATGTGCATATATATATATAACACAATATTCACATGTGCATACATGTATTTATATATATATAGTTATAAAACGTTTATGATTCATGTCTGTATGTATGTCTGTCTGTCTGTCTGCCTGTCTGTCTGTCTGCATGCATGCATGTATGGATGTATGTAATGTAATGTAATGTAATGTAATGTAATGCAATGCAATGTAATGTATTGTATGTATGTATATGATTTTATATATTAATAGGTATGGAAAATGATAGGGAATGATTAGATTCAAGCTGACAACTGATATATATATACATAGAGAATATGATTGGGGAATATTCCATAGAAAGTCTCTAATTTCCTTCCTGGTTAATCAACGCAGAAGTGGCCAAAACAGCTAGACGATTGGAGGTTTCCTGCAGATTTCCTCCTGCTATGAACCAAGAAGCTTGAAGGCTTGGTACAATATCTTGGTTTTAGATCAAAAAACACCACACTTTACCCTCTGGTAAACATACAAAAAGCTATTGAAAATGGCCATAGAAATAGTGAGTTTTCTCATTGAAAATTGTGATTTTCCATAGTTATGTTAGTTTACCAGAGGGTAATGAATTGGGGATGGGTCAAAAGCCTGGTTTCCGACGGTACACCAAAATAGCTGGTACCAAAGCAGAGAATTGATCTCCAAACTGACTACGGGTACCTGCCCTCCCAACAAACATGTCAGTGTCATCTCCTGCCACAGCGCGACATTTTTTTGAATAATTTTAATATTGTGATACCTTTGAGCTTCCATATCTTCCCTTTTGCTCGATGTGCCACTTTTTGTTTGCATGCTCAATCTCATACATTCTGCCTCGATCTTCAGCTGTCAGACAAGTCCCCAATGAACTGACTCTTGATTGTCGACCAACATCTCAAGTTCACCGTGCAGCTCATTGAGACCTTCATGCTGTCTCCAAATGTTCTTATATATATATGATAAAGCATCGTTAGCCGAAGTTATAAAGCAACTCACCTATCCAGGGTCTCCCCACATTGTATGATTCAATATCAATGAGGCAGTCATGGTCATCTACCTTACCAGTGCTCAATCCTGGTCACGAACAGGAATCCCAGTGAAAATGGCTTGTGATAATCCTCAGGGTAGAATGACATAGAGTATAACAGCCTATAATATTCTCACCCAACCATATTTTATGAAATTTACATCTCCATATGGTAGATAACATCAAAAAGACCACATGAACCTACAAATTCATGGTGAAATCCCAACCAAAATCGGAGAACGAACGGTTTTTGTAGCATCTTCCCATGCCAGATTTTGTAGCATTATCCCATGCAAACCATAGGAAACTAACCAATCCCACTGTCCCTCAGCCAAAAATTATCTGAGTGTCAGGCTCTGATATTCATCAAACCTGTCGGAATTAGGTCGCGGAAGGATGGCGGAAAAGTTTGCGCTTAAAAAAGCTCCTACTTGAAGCACCACCTACACAATTTTGTTCCAGGATCCAAAAAACACGACTATATACATATAATATTATACATATATATATATATACATCATATTATACATATATATATACATGTGCATGTATATGATTAGGAACCAACCTAGTGAGACTGATCAGCCTCACAACCAACCTTGTGCATCTTATGGAGTGGCACTTCTCACATTTCAAACTTCCCAGGATATGACATGAATCTGCATGTCCCAACATAACAGTTGCAGTTCCGACATCACTTCTCGATTTGCGCTGATCATCGCAAGGTCAAACGACAACATGCATTGGTGTTCGAAGTCGCAAGATGAATGTCATGTTCAGCTTAGTCTTTAGTTTATTTTTTCTAGTTGAGATGTTGCTTTCTGATTCAATCACCTGATAGTTTTCTTCGGTAAATGCATATAATTCATCCACTTTGATCACTTTGGTTGTTGGCTCAATCATATACATATATATATATATAAACACATATATATATATATATATATTATATGTATAACACATATATATATACTATAATTACACATATATATATATAAATTGTTGTTGATTAAATCACATATTTCTTTCCGGTGACATCCCCATTTCTTGGTGACTTCTCCAGCTCTTTCCGGCCTGGCCATGAGCACCTTCTGTTGTCGGTCGAAGCGGCGGCAAAAACCTTGGAGTTTTGGCGACGCCAGCGGCGCTAACGTCATGGGGGATTCGTCATGGTCACGGAGTTCTGAAATTTAACATAGCTATGGAAATTTAACCATAAAAATTGTGATTTTCCATAGTTACGTTAGTTTACCAGAGGGTATATATATATGTATATATGGGATATATATGGGATATATATATATTTATATTTATATGGGTATAACCAGGTTGGTGGTTTTAAATCTAGTTGGTGGTGCAACAACCATCTTGAAAAATATGAAAGTCAATGGGAAGGTTTTTTCCATATATTATGGACAATAACAGTGGCATAGTCATGGGATATATATATATATAATATGATATAATTTGCATAGTCATGGAAAATCCATCACTTTCAATAGGTACTGTGCATCGAACTAAATGGGTCATGAATGGTCATGACTTCCACATGTTAAATAACCAGAGGGTATGTGTAAATCCCCATCCAACCATCCCAGAAACCATGGAAAAAAACCATGGTGTTTAGTATTGGGATGGGATGAAAGTATGGAGACTTGTGGATCTGTCTGAAAACTATGTATTACCATTACTATGTATATATCAGTAATGATATAATACAGTATAACTATATATTACTATGTATATACTATGTATTACCATTCTAATATATACAGTAATTACTATGTATTAGCATTCATATATATATATAAATAAAAAAAAAGGGTTATATACTGTACTATACAATGTCGTGCCCCAGTTCGATAGCTAAGTTAGTGTATAAGTTCAATAACTGTGGTTTATGATACATATAACGAACTAGTTTTCATGGTGTTTATAAGCCAACAAACATAACTGGGGGGGGGGCCACCACTTTGTAGGGGGCAAAACATGGGGAAAACATGTTTTATGGGGATAAACATAAAAAACATCATGCAGCATGGGAATTCTGAAAATGGGAATTATATTCTGATAGGGAAAAATGAAGATAAAACATAATAAAACACTGTTTTGATTATGATTCCGAACTCTGTCAATAAAACATATGATAAAATGAAACGAAGGATAAGACATAGGATAAACATAGGAATTCTTAAAAATCATAAAACAGTAAATTATATATATATATGTTAATAAAACATCGGATTAAAAAAAAAACAGAGGGAAAATTGAAGATATCCTATGGTTTTTTTAAACATTGACAGTTAACTGACCCTGAAAAAGAGCAATAAAGTGAGTGGAAACTACTCTGACAAAACCCCTATCTGGCAAGGTCTATGTTAGTTAATTGGAGGGTATCATGGGAATATGATGAACATAACCATAGGAAATTATAAGGAGTTTAAGTATATTGGGATTAAGATTGATTTGAGGGATTAAAAATGATCAAAGATCCCAACAACAACAACAACAACAACAAGAATTTATAGAGCTAATTTGGGATTAATGGAGAAAAACTAACCATCAATACATGTTCAAAATGGTGATTTCACCAAATCACGCTTTCGGACTTTCTCATATCCAATAGGATCCCTGTATGGTATATATATATATGCTAACATTGGGGGTATATTGATGGTAAATGTTACCATATATAGCATACATGGATCCTATGGGTATCTAAGTTTCATATTAAGTCCCCATTAAGTTTCAATCATGAGAATGCATCGGGGATATGATATGATATAATGGAATATAACCAACGACAATAGGGATATTAGGATATAACCTAGGTTATATTTGTCATAAAACAGACTTACTTGGTGGTTCATCCGCAGAATTTGAAGTAGGTTAGTTCACACTGGTTTTTGATATGGATTAATCCTACTTATCTGAGTTATAACCCGGAAACAACTACTAAGTGAGATGAGCCACCAACTTAGGCAACTATGGGGCACTACCATCCGTGTTCCGTGTGTGAATGTGTGACCTTCAACCGCAACTTGGGGATGGTTTGATCAACATTCTCCCAGATGTGTGATGATTTTTCAGTTCAAAATCCACAAGTTTCCCAGAAAATCCCAGATGTTTCATGATTTCCCCAGATAAAATCCTGATTTTTTAGATTGTTCATGTTAAAAGCCCAGAAAATCCCAGATTGTAAGGGGCGGTTCCTTAAGTCCTGGATCAGTCAAAGGGTTTCAACACATGGTCAGCCGGTCAGCCCTGAGGGCACCACTTTGGAAGTCTTTCTTGGCATCAACGACTCCTGGCGGGCGGATTTCGTGCAGACGGAGCTGACTTGGCTGGAGTTGTGCTACAAACAGTTCTAAATTGGCTTATTTCATGATATATATATATACATACATATACATACATATACACATTATATAACCTTGGTTATAGGAGTTATAATTCCATGTATAACTCTTAAGTGCCATAAGTGTGGGCAAATAAGCCAATGCCTTTGCTGGAAAAAAAGACGCTGCAAGCTGCGCAGAGCTCCTTGCTGCACCTTCGAACTCACCAACTTCACCTGGGACCGGCAGCAGATCCGTTTATCTGCTGGAAACATGTGTATCTTGATCTGTTGGATGTATATATATATGTATAATATTATATATATATGTATAATATTATATATATATATATATGTATAATATTATATATATATATATTCATGATATGTTTCTTTGAAAAAAGAAAACATATATGTAATATATTTTTTATATGTATCAAATATCATAAATACATATTATAAATTTACTATATTATATATTATTATATATCATACACGCATCTGCACGTCAACCACAACTTTCGGATTTCAAGGTCGCTGGCCTTTAGGGGATGGCATCAATTGCATCACGGCACAACATCCTGACCTTGGAGATGCTATGTTTAATAATGTTTCATAGTGTTCCCGTGTGCAGTGAATCATTTATGTATACTATAATATACGTATATATATATATATATAGTTATGTAAAATGTTGCATAGTGTTTCATATATGCTACACAAATATTCATCTTGGAGATGGTGTGCAATGCTTTTCAAAGTGGTTCGGCTTTACATCAACGATCTTTTTGGTGACAGATTTGACATGCATCATGGGGATCTCGCCAAAGCTCACCCGAAGGTGGCCCTTCCCAATGAGGATTTACTAAGGGTGTATAAATCCCAACCACGAACAAGGGCTGCAACAATGGCTGGTTGGTGGTTGACCGGTTGACCTATCCCTCTGAAAAATGATGGAGTTCGTCAGTTGGATGATGACATTCCCAGTATATGGAAATTCATTGAAAAAATGTTCCAAACCACCAACCAGATGGGTTCACACATAAGATGAATCTTAAGCATTCCTCATACCATTCGCTGCTGGAGTTCACACAGGAGTTCAGTTCAGTCTTACGCATCCCCATGACATGGTTTCATTCATTCAATGCTTTCAGGGAAAATCTACAGGAAACTCCAAACAACTGGTGCTAAACCCCTATGGTTTCCTCTGGTTTCCTCTTATGTTTTCCTCTGAAAAGCCAATCCATTTTGACAAATCCAAACCATGTTTTTTCTTTCAATCCTCCCAGCCCCGCGATCCAGCGATCCTTACCCTCTGGTAATCTGTTACAGTTCGCTATTGAACATGGCCCGTAGAAATAAATGATTTACCTATTAAAAATGGTGATTTTCCATGTTTTTTTGTATGTTTACCAGAGGCTAACGCACGTTAGCTGAGCCTTCGGACCCCCAAGTCCACCTTCAAGAGCCGACGTCCCGTGACCTCCGATGTCAAGGCTTGCCATGGGGTACGATGGGATGTAGCCATGGTAAGTTCAGCTACAGTTATGGCCATGGCTACCAGTTATAACTGGTTATTTTTATGGGATTATACATTCTATAAATGGGGTTATAATAAGTACTTATAACTGATAAATGGCCATAACTGTATTGTTCAGAGAACAAATAGAACAACATCTGGTTAATATATATATATATATATATACTGTTAATGATGGTTAATATATGGTTATGATGATGGTTAATGATGATTAATAATATTCTGGTTGGTGGTTGAGCCTACCTCCCTGAAAAATGATGGAGTGAAAGTCAGTTGGGATGATGACATTCCCAATATATGGAAATTCATTTTTAAAAAAATGTTCCAAACCACCAACCAGTCATATATGTACCATATATGTACAGTACATAGAAAAAAAGACCCATAGCTTAAAAGATGAAAACATGTTAGCGTCATATTGTTCATTATTCAAAACCACATTTCCATGTACAAAATCCATAGTCCCATCGTAGCTGTGGCAGTTTCCCCATCCTCCGTATCTGAGCTGAGAGACAGGTTTGCTGATCCAGTCCAAGCTCTCACAGAACCTCAGAGAGACTCAGCTGGACAGCTAGGATGATCCCAAAATCGAAAAGTTTCAGGTACTGCAGGGTTTAGGAAATGTCCCATGGCTTGGGGATTTCTTTCACACTAAAACTTACTGTTGGAGATTAACAAAAAACAATCTTTGGGTGATGTGAAAAAATGAG
This sequence comes from Cladocopium goreaui, assembly GCA_947184155.2. Taxonomy (NCBI): domain Eukaryota; class Dinophyceae; order Suessiales; family Symbiodiniaceae; genus Cladocopium; species Cladocopium goreaui. The sequence continues at coordinate 8,872 of CAMXCT020004238.1, read as the reverse complement.
GACATTTAGCAAGCCCAGAGTCTAAAAAGCCTCCAAATACCCGGTGAAATGGGGATTGATTAGTGGATTTAGTGTCCAAACATAGGGGATTGATTCGTGTATGGATATTCCTCCAAATACCTCAAAAACTAGTAATGTGGGTAACAAGAATGCCATAAACAACCCATTTGGGAATGGTTTATAACATTTTATACCACCTATAAAAATTGTGATGACTGGGGGATAGTTTATGATTGTTCTCCAAAATGGTGAAATGGGGATTTAGTGTCCAAACATGGTGGGATTGATTGGTGTATGATTGGATATTGGGATATCATTGGGAAATAAATAACTGGTTGGTGGTTTTTCGCCTACCCCTCTGAAAAATGATGGAGTAAGTCAGTTGGGATTCTGACATTCCCAATAAATGGAATTTCATAAAAGTCATGTTCCGAACCACCAACCAGATAACTATCTACCTCAAAAGTAGTAGCTGCTACCTCCGATCCCTCGAAAGAGGTGACCTTTGAGGACCTTCAGGGGCCCAAGAAAAACGGGCCATCGAATGCATGGTGACCCTCGGTTTATCCATGTATCATCTCCCTGAAAACCATTCAGTTGTATAATTGTGTAACGGAAGATCACTCTTGAACAAAATCTGTTCATCCAACATGTCATAGTTCACAATATTTCATAATATGTCATACACAATTTATTTTTGAAAAGTCCAACTGTCCATCCATCTCAATACATGGGCCCAGTTTGTTGCTTCCAATCATCCCATGGCCACCGTTGACCGCAGGCCTGCAGCTTATGGGCTACACGAGGGTAGTTTGTTTGTTTCAGCCCCGTTAAGCACAAACACTAGTTAACCTAGTAAGAAGTCAGAAAAAAACAACTTAGCTAACAAACTGGGGCACCAGTTTGTACCTTTTTGTGTGTTTTTAAACGTTTGACGGCTACATACACTTCAGTTGATGTCAGCACGGTTGTCGCGGTTGACTGCTGGTTTGGATTGGTGCTAAAAGGGATTTTGGTTCCCCAAAATGATGACATCCCCAAAACAGAGGGGGATCCTCAAAGGGAATTTCAGGGTCCTAAAATGGAGGCACGTTAGTACCATATTTTTGGCCATATAAATTGTGGGGATATTCTCTGAGTTTAGGCCTTACATAGATCTTCTACTGTTTTTTTGGTAGGTACCTCCAATAAATCGGAACCTGAAATGGCCAGGTGACTCAAATCCAAAACCAATAAGCGGTTCACCACCGGTTCACCATTGTCTAAGATAAGCCATTGACTGCGTCTGAAAATAGACCCCCAACTTCTGTCACTCTAACACAACAGGATCTAACAGGCCTGTTATGATGGCCCCCCACAAAACTCCTCTCCACGTTACAGTACCTCCCCCCTCATAATAAGATTATCTACAGATATCTACAGTATATATATATCATTATATTCATATTCTATTGAATTAATCAGCATATGCCACCATCAACACGGTCTATTTGACGGTGTTCATGAAACTTAGACCCGTATTCGAGGAGGAGGGGCCACGAAAACTCCCATCAACGGCCGGAAAATGTACAGGAAACCAGGAATCCCAGAGGTTTTTTTACCAGCAAACATGGAAGTAAAATGAAGTAAATACTGATCATCGTTCAAGCAGCTGAACCAAGTCCATGGTATTTCCAGACACGGAAACCTCAATTACCATCCATTGTCCAGATTAAAACATGAATTGTCCATCAAAAACAAAAGTTAAGCCTGATCATGTCTGATCTTTTTCATTCTTTTTCCACAAATCATACACCCTATGGATCCATGGCCACTGTGAAGGTACGGCTAACCAATCGTTGGTGTTGAAGTACCAGCACATGACTGTGGTTGACGGCGCATGATCTGAGGCGCGGAGACCGCTGTAGGACTGAGGCAAGCAACTCTGGAGCTGCTCGACCGCAACAGGCCCAAAGCGCCTGGTCTCGTGCAGCTGCAACTGCGGTCCTGTGAAGAGAATGGTGGCATCAGGTTCCCGGTCAGCCTCAGTGAGCCACCTGTTATCCGGGCTACCAGTTGCCCATAGACGTTGGCCAGGGTCATAGGCAAGGATGACCTCTGTGCAATTCCAAGTGGCACACATCAAGCCTCCGAGGCTGTTCATGTCCGCCTCATCCAAGTAGACAACACTGATGCGCTTGTCGCGCAACAGTCGATAGCCAGAAGCCTCACGCGCCTGGTGCTTGCACCCCCTAGTCATCATACCCCAGTCATACTTCGCTACAACTGGATCCACCAGGACAGAATGTCTTTGTTTTCCTGGTGCTAAACGTGGGGAATTTTCGGGAATGATCCACCGACGAACTGGCTGAAGAATCATCCCAGCAACCCCCAGCAACCCCATTCCAAACCCATGGACTCCTTACGTATAAACTCACCAGTAAGTCTTTCTCATCCTTCCCAACCCAATCGTATGAGTCATCGGAAATCCCATCCGTGTCATTTCTGGGGCTCCACATTTCTTGCACCAACGTCGACGTCCAAAACGATTCGCCCGGACCGGACCCAGGAACTCTTCAAAGTCCACCGTGCCCGCACCGTCGAGGTCCAGCCTGATTTTTTAGCGGAAAAGATGGGCCCGCTTCACCAGCAAAGTCCATAGCCCATAGGATCCATGTAAGGTATATATGCTAACATTGGGGGTATATTGATGGTAAATGTTATATAGCATACATGGATCCTATGGGATAGGAAATTGGACGATTTGAACCACTGAAACATTGGGATTTCACGAGGCACACATAGGGATTGATAGAGTTGATTCTCTGATTGGTGATGGTTCATTTCTGGTTGGTGGTTTCAACCTACCTACCCCTCTGAAAAATGATGGAGTGAAAGTCAGTTGTGATGATGACATTCCCAATATATCGCTTTGGGGTTCATGGTCGATATATCGATCATAACTCAGGGGCACGCCCTCCGTGTGGCTGGCGGAAAAAAAAACATCCGGATGGATTTCTATCCTTTTCTCACCTTCCGAAATAATAGACGTTTGCTATCAACAGTAAGGATTTAACCCATGAATAATTATGACATATGAAATAGTGCTTCTTACCCAAAGTTTTGATGAGAACAAACCTAAAATGTTTAGTGTTTTTCGGGGTATAATGAGATATCAAAGACATACCACACATATGATATCTGGGTTGTCCATGGATGGGGTACTGTATATCCCAAAAAAACAATTTCAGGTGGGTGGGGCCCCATAGTGAGCCAAGTTGGCTTTTAACTCCAATGTCACACCAGGGTTTATGGGGGCATATAGCTATTGTTAATGGGGACTATAGACTATAGACCAACTTTTTTTCCTGGGAACCACCACCCTGTAAACCAGTTAGCAATCTATTTGGATGTGCAGTCCAGGAATTGTTTTTTTCGCACTCATAACCCACACATTTCACTGAGGTAGACCTGCCATATATACAACTGGAATGTCATTATAGTTCTTACTTACCCACTTATGGGTACCATTCCCCGGATTCATCTCCAAGTATATAGAAAGCCCATGAATGGCGACGTGGCTCATCCCACGAACAAAACCAGTTCGTAAAATCCCTACTGATGGATTAGTGGGATGAGCCACCGAGTAGTAAACAACAACAACAACAACAAGAAGAACAACAACAAGGTGGCTAGCCAGAGATATAAGCGAGTTCCTACTTTAATCATCAGAATAGTATGAGAAGAATCCCGCAGCAAAGACCATCTCTGAACGCCCAGAGCCCATGCTCCGTGCTGGAAATGTCATCCCCAAACGAAATGCATCGGTTCAGGCCACGCAAGTCACCGTGTTTTTTCCTCCCTTGGTCGAAGTTGAATTTGGTTGACACATGGCTATGAGTCAAAACCCTGGTACCTAGTGAACCCCAAAATAGCTGGTAAATGGATGTTCATCCCACTAAAAATGGTATTAATAGGTATTGATCCATACCCACATGGTAAACACGAACCTCCGACCTAATAGTGACACGAACCTGATGTGCTCCAAATTCTGATGGTAAAACTCAATGTTTAATTTATCTGCAGGTACTGTACTTTACCATAGCTAAGGAAACCATGACCCATTTAGTTCGATGTACCTATTGAACACGGTAAATTGTCCATAGCTCTGTTGAATCACCCGACGGTGTATATACTAAAGTCCCATCAATCTCCCAGTTAGATAGACACTGAAAGACATTCCGCATGCTGACGGGAATGTGTAGACCTACCATCACTATCTAAATCAATTCCTGCTCCATTTTCCCCATTCTGATTGGCCAGTATCCCCAAGTTGATTCCCAAAAAACTGCTAAGTAGTCAAGCACAAAAAACATCTGATCTCCGAAACCCTGCAGATCTCCGAAACCTGTTATCTCACTTCCATAATCGGCTGCGGAGGCACAGATCGAAGATGGTTCGGATGTCTTCCAGATGCAGCTTCACCGTCTGAGGTTCGCGGGACGACAACGGGGCTAAAAAAAGACACTTCACGAATCCCATGGGAAGAGATGGGGAATTATAAGATATTATACCTGCTGGTGGTTTCATAAGCTTTTACAAAACCTATAGTTAACATTAATAATGGTAACAAAAACCCATGACCTTCTCTGGTTGGTGGTTGAGCCTACCCCTCTGAAAAATATGAGTTCGTCAGTTGGGATGATGACATTCTCAATATATGAAAAACAAAAAATGTTTCAAACCACCAATCAGTATAAGTACGTATACTATGGAATCATTATATATAGAATCTATGGAATACTATGGATTATTGAATGGGAATATATGCTGACTATACTCTTACATGGGAAAGACACTATATATGGGAATAGGGATTCTTTCCTGGATGGTCATGGCGAGCCGATAGAGCTACGAATGTCCCACCACCTTTAAGTTCCTCAGATGGGCTATATCCAGGGGACTTTGACCACTGGCACCTGAAAACTCACTGCTGGCACCCGAGTATATCCGAGTTGGTTTTGATGATGTTACCAGTGGTAATTGCAGCTTTCTGTTTTTCCCCACATTGACGTGTGGGGTTTTTGTTTTTAGTTCTGTATCCGCTCCTCCTCCTCCTCGTCCTCCTTCCTTCCTTCCCGTCCTCCCTCCCTCCCTCCCTCCCTCCATCACTCACTCTCACTCACTCACTCACACTCACTCACACTCACTCACTCACTCACTCACTCACTCACTCACTCACGCACACACGCACACACGCACACACTCACACACGCACACACTCACTCACTCACTCGCTCCCTCGCTCCCTCGCTCCCTCGCTCCCTCGCTCCCTCGCTCCCTCGCTCACCCACTCACTCACTTCACTTCACTTCACTTCACTTCACTTCACTTCACTTCACTTCACTTCACTCACTTCAGTCACTCTCACATCCCTCACTCACACACACCACACTGGCATCACTCACTCACACTCTCACTCACTCACTGTACATGAACATACATACATACACACAAACTCACCCACCATCACCGCTCCATCACTCTTATACTTCCTCTTCCCTTCTTGCTCTTCTATGGTCAGTCTAAGTCTAAAGAAGTTGGTAACATGTGGGGTTATCCGGTCCTTTAATTTCTTGCTTGCGGGTACATATACAGTATTAATTAACATATTAAGCAAGTGGACGTAAATTGGAATATCTCAATAATAACGTGAACCCCGGATTAGGAAACAGTCGTTGATTCATTGGAGGTTTTTTGAAACACATGACAGTTTTCTACTAAAATGATGCTCCACATGAGACAGCCCAAGGACATATGTATATATATATATATATACCCGGCTTTGACAGAGGATTTGACTGGGGGTAATTTGACAGAGGTGTCCAACACATTTTGGGCAAGTGACTACTATGCTGAATCCAAAAAAATCCGTAGGAATCATTTACCCTGCGTCTCCTACCCATTCCTACCCCTTATCTTCACCTGTCAGATAGGCCCTGGTCCATCTCAGGGCGAACCACGGCGAACCACTTCGAAAAACCCCGCGGCTAATTTTCCACATACGTCGATTGTATCCCTGGTTTTGTGAAAGTGAAATATAAGATCATATAAGTAAGGTTAGGTTAATCCACTTAAAACTTATAACTAGTAGGGTTCAATCCGTTGTATAAGCCACCAAGTACAAGATATTCTACATGTGGAGGTGCCTGCTGCAAGCGACGCACTTGGAAGGGCGAATTCAGAATCTCCAGATACACCGACCGTCGCCTGAGTTACGTGCTATTTCTGGTGGAAGTTCTGAGCGGAAAGCCCAATAAATTGGCCCAATAAAATGTTGGGAAACCCAATGATTGAAAAAACATGTGCTACATGTTGCTTCGATTATGGGAAGGTATGGATCATTCATGGGAGAATTTTGATTTTATGATGGGTGAAAATAACATATGATCTATCATAAAATCAAAATTCTCCCATGATAAAATTATTTGCGGATGGTTTCGTCCATAATAATAAAAAAACATGGGATAAATATGATGAAACCATGCGCTTTGAAAAAGGTGCCGACAAAAAAACTGGGAAAAAACTCCTAGCAATGGGATGATGGTTTCTCTTTCTACGGTAGGTATAGCTAGGATGGTTTACAGCATTGTTTTGTTTACCGCAGTACAATTTTTGGTTCATCATACTTTTGGATAGGTTCAAAATAAGTTCAAAACCACCATTTTTGGCAAGTCACCGGGCTATCCCGTTCATCTAGATGAGCTTTCTATGGAGTTTTCCTAAGTCATGGGGGTACCCCTGTTCATCAATAGATGACACCTTAGGATACTGGAAGGTCTTCATGATAATGGTTCATTTATATACTGGAGCTATCTATCCATTTATAGATCAAAAAATAAATTCTTAGCTGCTTAGTAGATAATCCCATTGATACCAAAACTGGTTGGTGGTTTCAACCCTTCTGAAAAATATCAGTCATGGGATTATTATTATTCCCAATATATGGAACAATAAAAAATCTTCCAAACCACCAACCAGATAACCAGAAAAGACTAAAGGATTAAGCTACCCATCCAAGATTGGCCTAGTTAAAATATAAAGGGAGTTTCCACCTTTTCCGCCTTCCCAGCGTCCCTGAAAAGACTCATTCCGAGCAACAGCTTGCCACTGCCGTCCGGGTCCGCGGCGGCAAAAATCTGAGACAAGGTCCTGTGGAAGAAACGAGCCATGAAACCTACAAAGTGGGGCACCCGTTTAATAGCTAAGTTGGCAAACATAATACAGTTTCACCAGGGTTTATGGTAGTTATAACATATTATAACGAACGACAGTAGATGGACAAAATATTCAAACCCTGCAACACGCACTATGTTGAACCCCCGCACCCCCAAATCTCAAGGTTTCAGCGCGCCTGTTACCAAAAGTGATGTTAGGGGTTTGATTTCTTTTGCCCATTGGGGCTAATGATATGCACTTCAGATTACATTAACATTGAACTTTGGGGACAAGGGGGGTTGTACCGGATAGAAGAGGGGTTTGAATATTTCATAATATTTCGTCCATCTACGGTAGTTACCCTCTGGTAATTTAACATAACTATGGAAAATCACAATTTTTAATGGGAAAACTCACTATAAATGGCCATTTTCAATAGCTATGTTAAATTACCAGAGGATAGATGGGGTTATGTTCACCCACAAACAGAACGTTTGTGGGCCCCACCCGGTTTGCGAACTGGAAAATCTCCGTTTCATGGGGATTTCAGCAGCGACATGTTTGTGTTTTGGTTGGGCGATTTTCCATAGAAAATCACCATTTCCAACAGGCAAACTAGCAGTTTTATCCTCTACAAATGGGCAGTTTTCATAGCTATGTTAAATAACCAGAGGGTAACAGGGTAACTACCAAAAATGGGAATAAAAGTGGATACTCCAATAGAATCATCACTGGATGATGTTCTCGTTGGGGGATTTTTCATGGGGTATTTTCATGTATGTTCAAGTGGCTACTTTCCCAAGTGGGCTGTCATGATTTAACCATCAATTTTCCATCGGGTTCTTAAGCAACAAAAGTAATGATATGGTACGGACATAATGGTAATGACATACAAAGTGGGGCCCCCAAGATAGCTAAGTTGGTTTATAAGTCCAATAACTATGGTTTATGGTATTTATAACTATTGTTACTGGGGCCTATTGTTACTGGGGCTTATAAACCAACCTATAACTGGGGGGCCTCACATTGTAGCTATTAACCGATTAATCCAGCATTGGCTACTTGGAGGATTATCCCACATATCACAACTGGTAGGTAAGCATAGTAATGTGCCACAACTATATGTGGCATAAGCCACTGTTGCTGGGGACGTACGGACTTACGGACTCACCAGGGTTATGAGAAAAAAAAACCTTCAAGATCTCGGGCATTGATAAATAGGTATCCGGGATACTAAACCACTGGTGATAAGGCTAGTGGTTAACCACTGTTTTGAAACCAGCTAGGGATACCAATTCTGATTACAAACTGGACAAGGGATTTCAAACTGTTCTGTAATCCCTATTTTACTCCCATTTTCCAAACTGGAGTACAAAAATCCCCAAGAAACAGGAGGGCTTCGGCTCAATTACCAAGTTATTGGGAGATCATGGACTTCATCAATGGTTATGAACTGGGGATTATAATGGGACTAAAAAAGGTGATTATATGGAGATTATATAGGATTATATTGAGATTATATACTGGTTGGTGGTTTTAACCATCTTGAAAAATATGAGTTCGTCAATGGGAAGGATGACATCCCATATATGATGGAAAATCAAACATGTTCCAAATTCCAAACCACCAACCAGTTATCATCCCCAATCAATATATACACACGCCTATATAATCA
>CAMXCT020004237.1:0-42606 GCA_947184155.2 Cladocopium goreaui | reverse complement strand
CCTGAGTCCTCTCCGCTGCTGCGGCCTCCTTGGCGGCGGGATCAGGAAGGGACTTGTCGAAGAGGTGAGCGAAAGGGTGATCATGAACCGTCAGCTTAACTTGAAGTTCTTGAACATGATCACATCCGAGATATCGACCAATGTCAGTGGGGACATCCATATCGATTCTGGATCCTACTAACTCCCATCCTTTCGGCATCGACTCTTTAGGACCTGACATTTTGAAGTCATCTACATACACTACCAAGAGGAGCTTCAATTCAGGATGAAAGAACACTGATGGCCACCCTTCCGGGTCAGGCATTATGAACCCCACCGCTATGAGCATTCTTTCGCAGTGAATTTCCCAAAGTCCCCCCGAGTCAGGGTGACCATATAAGGCGATGCGAAGGAGCACAACGGGGCGTCTGAATTTGCCTACCTACCCAATGTTTGGGCCATCTATCAACTGGAAGTTCCACCCAGGTTTCAATCCCTTCCATTAGTGCTTGAGTATATGCTTGGACACCATCATTCTGTTGAGTTATGTGTCCGGGTTGAGAACCATATGCATCCACGGCCTTGCCAGCCTCCATGGTGGCAGGTGATGAACCTAGCTCGGAGAAAAGAGCGACATCGGCATTCTCGTCACGGACGTTATTGCCCTGGAACACTGTTCTACCCTTAAATTTCCTAAGCTTGTGGCCCAATGGAAGTTCACTACCCTTTTCAACACAAATCTCGAACACTTTTCCAACATGTACTTTCTTCCCTTTCTTTTTGGCACCCTCGGAGACTACGCTCCATTCTTGCACGGTATCGTACAACCAGGCAGTTTTCTTGACGAGCTTATTCCACTCAATGTCAAGAGATTCCTGAGCTTTAGGGTTGGACCTTATCTCCTTCTTGTTGACTGGCCGGGCCACAAGAGTATTGATGATCTTTTCCCCGCTCATTATACTAACCCGGGCGCACTTAACCCGATGCCTATCTTGGGAATACTTACAAGTGGGCATGGTTGGAAAATCATCTTCTGAGTGATATGCATGATGGAGTTGATTGATGATACTTGCAACACCCTTCTTGGATTTCTCAAGTCTTGCAAGTTCTTGTTCGGCTCTAACGGCTCGTTTCTTCTCAGCTCCATCTCTGGCTAACTTCATTTGTTCTTCTCTGATTGCTTCTCTTCTAGCTTTCACGGACATGGACTGCCAGACAAATGATGGGATGTCGATCGGTTTACTTGATCCCTTGCACCTTCTTGTTTTGAATCCGTCTGCGCTATAATACTGTGGGTCATCTCTTCTTATCTTCTCCACATCACCGGTGGAAGGATTGATGACTTCGATTAGATCCTTATCCTTCGGATCATCCCCAGGGATAGCTTCATCTACTGTTATTTCCGGTTCCGTCCTCTCGCGAAGGTCAATGATGTCCTTATGGAAGATCGTGAGCATGACCTCACATGGAGCGATGGTCTCGTTCCAGGCCTCGTATTTTGGCCAGAGGATGAAGTTTTGGTCTAAGATGAACCAGGCATCGTCCTTCCTATGGCATGTTGTCCGATAGGGATACTCCTCAGTCGAAATCTTGCTGTTGGGAGATATGTAATGGTCACAATCTCTTCTCACATTAACGTGACAATCAGCATATTCGTACCATCCCTCTCGATCTTTTATATGTCTCATGAAAGGTAGCCATGTTTCATCGTGGACAGCATGGGCAGTAGATAATTGGAAACTTTCTTCCTGGGATTCTTCTTCATCATCATCCATTTTAGCGTCCTGATCCTCCAAAGCCGGCTCTTGGTTCCCCAGAGCTTCAGAAAGTCCCGGGTCATCTTTTCCAAAAGTCGTTCGGCCTTGGAGAGGAAATTGCGTATCACTCGGTTTGTTGATCTTGATTACCCGCAGGATTGATGCAGTACCATTGGATTCATTTTCAATAAGATCCTTTGTAGGTACAACCATGAATTCTTTTCTCCACATGAATTCGGGGTGAATGGCATAGCCAAGGAATAAACCAGGGCTCGATGTTGGGTCGAAACGAAGTCCATCCTTGTTCTTCTTTCTTGGTTCATTCCAATAGTCGACAAGACAACCAAAAGGAATGAGGGGACCGTCAAATCTCGACCCAAAACGTAATTCCCATGGTGATTTGTCTCCCCCCGTTGCAATGACGTTCTGCATGAAGCACCAATGTCGGGCAGCATGTGGCCAGTGCCAATGATTCAAACCTGCCTGGAGCAGATTGACACGAGTGCCTTCAAGGACTGACCGAACCGCTCTTTCGGCTTGGGCGTTGGACTTGGATATGTAGTCCCTACTTAAGACATGACGGCACTGAAGGATCTTCATTGCTGAGATCAACTCGGGTGCATTGTCACTGTAGAAAACTCCTATCTTATCTTCATGTCCAACAAAATGTTTAATTGGCAAGATGGCAGCATTGGTGGTTCGTCTGGCATTGGGGTAGACATACATAAATCCTGTTGCTATGTCCTTCACTACGAGTGCACTTTTCTCTTCATCGATTCCCAACTCATCTTCATCTCTGGTGACAATAAAATCGGCAGTGATGTGGTCACCAAATTTCTCAGCTTTAACTTTGGTCGATCCGCCTACAGCTCTTGAGGGTGGCTTGAACATCTTAGCTCTGGTACATATGTCACAAAAGGGGTTCTTAGGGATGTGAGTCAGCATATGTCGAATGGACTTAGCTTCTTCTTTCAATTCCTTTTCCCCAAGTGACCTTTTGTGAGCACCATCATCATGGACGTTACTACTGCTACCCTTTGATCCTTCCACAGGCGGCTCAACCTCCCGGTCGGCATCAGGAACATCAACCTCCTCAGCCTCCAAGGGCTGGGGCTCCGGTAAATCAACATTGATACCCATGGGGTCATCACCAATGATTTCAATGTCCCCATCGGGCTCCGGAGATTGTTGAGCTTCATCTGATGCCGGGGTGGCAACACTTGGTCTAGGCTGAGTTGATGGAGTGGAAATCGTCTTTGAATTATTTGCAAAGTAGGGTACGTAATCTCTGACAACTAACTCAATGCGTTCCCCATTTGGTTTGACCATGTAAGGAGGTTCACCTTTGGAGCCTCTCCATATGAAGTCGTAACCATCATCAATGCATCTCATCCCGACTGAAATTACAGGAGGTGAGCTTCGAACAAGATATGGGTCAATGGTCTTGCCTAATTTTGGGACAAATACTTTCCCTTGTTTTGATGACGAACTTTCACCATTGGCAGTAATCATGCGAATGGGATTGTTGGAGTAGTATCCATAGTCATCTGGCAATTCGCTATCATTGACAAGATCTTGAGCGCTCCCCGTATCTGCAATCCAGTCAAGTTCGAGGTTGATCGCTCCCTTCACGTCTTCTCTACATTCCGCAGGGGTGGCTTTGATTCCCTTTGGGATACATTCATTGCAACCAAAATCTGTGTCACATAAATAGGCACATTTGCATTCTATTCCCCGAAGGCAATTGGAAACAGATCCTGCCAACATGGTACCGGTCAAAGCGGCATCATTCACAGCGAGTTGATCAACTTCAAACTGATGTCCCCATGGAAAGGTAACCTTATCCTTGGTGACTGCGTTTCCAATTGGCCTCAAGTTCCCTCGGACTTTAACATGAGATACGTCCGGCGAATCATCAAAACGAATCGATGGACAAAATACTCTTGGTTGAGGGATACAAAATGCCTGAGACACGGATGCAAGCATGGATGCGACAAGACAAACTGCGGCAGGAGACGGCTTAGATGAATTGGCCCCGGATCCTTTAGACTTCGGGGATTTCGGGCTCTTGGGGCTCTTAGAGCGGCTAGAGCTTCGGGATCCCTTCCTTTTCGGGTTCTTGGGATTCTTCTTTTTATTTTTGTTTTCGCTACTGGCCGAACGGGCAGGAGTAGCTTGTCTTGGCTTTCCCACTGAACCCTCATGAAGGAATTTGCAATCAGCTCCTCTATCGCAACGTCCCTGTTTCCAAAATTTGCAAATCTTCTTACCTTTCCCCTTTGGTCTGGGAGAACCAGAACGTTCATTTGAGCGACCTCTGGTTTTGCTGGGTTTGCGGCTTCTATCACGTGGCTTGGGGACTTCATGCTTGTAAGTACAGTTGTCCTTGCTACAGCCTCCCTTATTCCATGCCACACAATACCCCTTGGGAATGAATCCTGTCTTGCCCTCGACTGCGGGAGCGGAGGGACGACCGGAACCCGAAAGACCTTTGGCAACTCGATCACGATTTGCCTCCAACCTCTCACGGTCAAGGTGGCGTCGCACGGCAGAAACAAGAAAACTGTAGTTCCGTTTTTCGGTTCCTTCATCAGCTCTATGATACTCATTCATGTCATGTTGGATGGCCTTACAATTCTTCACTTGTTTGTAGAAGAGTGTCTCCAATACACTTACTTCGGGAGTCTGGACGATACCAGCCAACACTTGATCCCAGTTTGAAATGAAAGACTTCAAATTCTCCCCGCGCAATTGGACACTGAACAGATCTTGAAGGGCATAGGTTGCTCCGTGCTTGATGTTGGTACTAAAGTGGTCATGCAACATGAACAACACTTGTCTCCCTCTTACAATCCGTCCAGCGGTGGCTTCAGTCTCCTTGAAGGTATCTACCTTGCGGGCGAAGTCACCAGTGATGATATTGGTGAGTGCAGAAAGTAATTTTGCATCAAGTGTCGCAAACGGCGCAACCTTCCGGAGCGCTTCAAGGGTCTGTTCTTCTTTCCAAGAATCACTTACCCACTTGAAAGCACTGTCGGGATCAGTTGATGCTGCTACGACTGCTTCTCTAGTCTTAATTCTCCAATTGCGATAGGTTTCTGCCAATGGGAATGCTGGAATTTTTATGGTGTCAGCTTCCTTGACCTTGGGTTTGTCGTCATGCCTTGGATCAATGTAGCCACCTAGAAACTTGATCATTCTTCGCCTGAACTTCTCATCATCATCATCGGGATCATCATCACCGTCATCACCGCCGTCAGGAGGATTGGGACCAGCCCTACCCTTTCTGGGCGCCTTACGGTTCCTATCCCCTTCATTCTTATCAATCGGATCAGGTGGTGATGGTGGTCCACCTCCCCCGTTCCCTCCGTTGCCATCTCCTCCATCCCCTGGATCGTCCCCATCAGGTGCATCATCGCCCCCCGGCTCGAAGTACTCCATCTCGTCTGGGCCTAGTTCGGTCGGGGCATATTGATTGGTCGGCGCAGGGGAATTGACACTATCCATGGGATGGTTATCTCGGCGACGATTATTGGCCTCTCCTCCCGAAGGGCGTTCCTCAACGGAAGACCTTGCAACATCCGACTCCTTCTTCACTTGAACTGGGTCTCGATATGATGGGTCATGATAAATGATTTCAATACCATCCCTTTCATATGTCTTGGCATCAGGTGAAGTAAAGTTGATCGGCGTTCTTGCAATTGGAGGTCGGGCTACATTGGTCGGAGGTGCTGCGGGTGCAGCCTTGCGGGTCGGTGGAACAAATTCGAAATTTGGGATCTCCGTTGATTCATGGGTTCCGGCTGTCATAGTCATGGCGGCAGTTTCGACAATAGGACTTGGACGAACCTGAGCAAATTGGGAATCGAGCATACTTTGCAGTTTCAGATTGTGTTGCATCTGTACTTGTACCATGTGTTCAAGCTGTGTAATGCGCTCATTCTGAACCCTTCTCTCTTCCTCAGCTGCTCTTCTCAACTCAAGGATCTCTTGCTCCTTACTTGATAGTGACTGGCGATGGTTAGCATCAATGACACGTTGGTAGGCTTGAATTTTCTCATTCATTTGAGCTTCTCGGAACCTTACGTGTTCGTGCGCCTCATGCTGTAAGTTCTCCCTATACTGTGCTCCCATTCTCAATACTTCTTGTTCTTTGGACATCATTGCATCTAAGGCCCTCTGACTTTCAATGCCCTCACGGACTCGCAATGCTTCCACCAATTCCTCAGTCTTTGCCGTGTGGACGGCTTCAGCGTGGGCTTCGGCCTGGGCCAATACTTCACGATGACGGAGTTCGGCCGTTGTTTCCACAAGGCTTGTCACAGCAGGATCTTGTGCATGAAGGTGCAAATTCTGCTCGACAAAATTCACTTGAGGATTGTCAACATGAACATTGTGTTGGAACGTATTATGGACATTCATCTGGTTCAATTGGCGAGTCGGTGGCCCACCCTCCCGAGCGGCTTGGGGGACAAAACCACGGTGACTGAATCCCACATGAGAAGGCACAACTGCGTTACTCAAATGTGGAAGGTGGCGTCGACCCCTTAAGCTTCTGGATTTGTCGGAGCTTGGTGGGGTGCTGATGTCATATGAGAAAGGTGAGTTGCTGATAGGTAATGTCCCCGGGTTAGCCATGGCTGCGTCAGAGGTATCTACACGCCCGGTGCCCTCGGTGGAAGAACCCGAGGGGGCAGACATCCTACCAAAGGAGAAGTAAGCTTACGGCTGATAACCTGTTTTACAGGTTAAACAACCTGAAAGCATCAGCAAACGCGCTTGTTTTGCTTGAGTGAGCCATGAACACAACGTATAAGATGAATTACATAAGTATGTACAGGGATATACACTAAAAACAGAAGGAAAACAAGGGCCGCTGAATCACCTGGCCACAGTTGGGGATATGCTTAACACCATCCTGATTTGACAACGTTTCGCTACGTTTAAAACGCGACGTTTACAACGCCACTGGGCACGCGAACACCCATGGAGCTGGAGCCCCGCAATTGTTGCACCGCCTCATCTGGGTCCAACATCTTGGTGTTGATTTTCCCACAACAATGACGGAACATGCTGGTTTTTTTTACACCTAGCCTGGTAAAACAAACAACATTTTTTGTAGGTATTATACTTAAATGGTGTTATACTTAAATCAGGTATTATTTCAGGTATTTTCCTTATATTGGTATTATACTTAAATGATCTTAAATGCATTGTATCGGAAATTCCTGATGTGTCAACCAGCAGAAAGGGGGAGATGCTGTGCGCGTCTTGCCTGCCAATTTCCGGTTGTCGTTGGGGACTGGGGCTGCTCACAAATTCACACAGTATATTGATGTATATTGTTTGTATATGTTCCACCCTGTTCTGAGCGTTAAGCATTTGCATGCATTTGCATCAAACCTAAAACCCTGTCAGGAAAAGCTAGAAACTCTAACAGGCCAACTTTGGTATGACACCAGGGTATATTTCATTTGTCAGCATCCTCCCAGCTCAACACGGCATACCCGGATACGAAAATCGCATAAAATCACCATTTCACCGGGCCCCATGGCTGTCGCTCAGCTTTGTTGTATTCACCACAACTCACACCTCAGCGGGTTGAATTGGCGAGCTGATGTTGCCCAAAACGCCCAAAATGCTCTCGAAAAACCAGACGTATATGGCACATATATGGCACCTTCATCTTTCCGGGGCATGCTCCGGTTCATACATAAATTTCATCCACAAAATTAAGGGTGGGTGTCCTAATGCTCACTTATCTGAACGTGCCACCATGGGGCGGGTCTTGATCTTGGACACCCCGGATCGATTCACAAGGACCCATGCTTTACCGAGACAAGCGCTGAACAGACCGGCATCGGTTCTCTATGGCTTCTGGGCCTCCCGCATTCCCATTTTTCCTGGGTAAAGTGCATGGGGACCAAACATGATGGTCTGGCCATGTATGAAACATCGCTCTAGGATGCTCCAAGGAAAGCGCTGGTTCTGTGTGAACAATCATCACAAGTGTTCAGTCTTTTCGGGTTATCCTTGACTTGTAGTTGAAGCATACGCAAGTTTCTGGCATGCATACTTGCAACTACACTGGCACATGCCTGGCATATTGACTGGCTGACATTTGCCGCGGTGTGCATAGTCACCAAAAAAATAACTGTCAAATGCACGACCTTTTATCCACACATATACATATATAATATGTAATATATATACACCAGCACCAGATAGATAGATAGATAGATAGATAGAAAGATAGATAGATAGATAAATAGATAGATAGATAGATAGATAGATAGAAAGATAGAAAAATAGAAAGATTAGAATGATAGATTAGGAAGATAGATTAGGAAGATAGATTAGGAAGATAGATTAGAAAGATAGATTAGAACGATAGATTAGAAAGATAGATTAGAAAGATAGATTAGAAAGATAGATTAGAAAGATAGATTAGAAAGAAAGAAAGAAAGATAGATAGATAGATAGATAGGTAGATAGATAGATAGATAGATAGATTAGATAGATTAGATAGATAGATTAGATAGAAATATTAGATAGATAGAAAGATAGATAGATAGATAGATTAGATAGGTAGATTAGATTGATAAATTGCATAGATAGATTAGATAGATAGATTACATAGATAGATTAGATAGATAGATTGGAAAGATAAGTTAGATAGATTAGACAGATTAGATAGAATAGACAGATTAGAAAGATTAGAAAGATAGATAAGAAAGATCGATAGATAGATAGATAGATAGATAGATTAGAGATAGATTACTGTCAGTGCCGGAATTATAGAACGGAAGTTGAGGAGTACGAAGGTACGGTTATTTACTGTACCCTGTTGTTCTATAATTCTGTTTTCCTCGGAAGGTGTGAGGAAAAAAAAAACGTATCTGAATTTACTCCTAACTTTTTTTGTCGTTCTATAATTCTTGTCGGAGCGCTGCTGTTCTATAATTATGTTTTCCCCCATTTTTCTCACATTTCCCATTTTCGTTCTATAATTAATGTTTCCCGGGCCCCGTTCTATAATTAATGTTTCCCGGGCCCCGTTCTATAATTCTTGTCGGAGCGCTGCTGTTCTATAATTCTGTTTTCCCCCATTTTTCTCACATTTCCCATTTTCGTTCTATAATTAATGTTTCCCAGGCCCCGTTCTATAATTAAATTTCCCGACTCCGCGCGGAATCGGAACCCGGAGGAGTACAAAGGTACGGTATTTTACCGTACTTTTGTACTCCTGGCTCCGTTCTATAATTCTGGCACCCGCTGTAGATAGATTAGATAGAGTAGATAGATTAGATAGATTAGATAGATTAGATAGAGTAGATAGATTAGATAGATTAGATAGATTAGATAGAGTAGATAGAGTAGATAGATTAGATAGATTAGACAGATTAGAAAGAAAGATTAGATAGAAAGATTAGATAGAAATATTAGGTAGATAGATTAGATAGATTAGACAGATTAGATTGATTAGACAGATTAGATAGATTAGATACATGGATTAGATAGATTAGACAGATTAGATAGATAAGATAGATATATAAGAAAGATAAGATAGATTCGATAGATTAGGTAGGTTAGGTAGATAGATTAGATAGATAGATTAGGTAGATAGATTCGGAAAAACACATATTAGATAAATAGATAGATTAGATAGATTAGATAGATAGGATAGATACGATAGATAGGATAGATTAGATAGATTAGATAGATACGATAGATAAACTAGATAAGATAGATAAGATAGATAAGATAAATAAAATAGATAAGATAGATAAAATAGAAAAGACAGATAATAGCAATAAGATAGAGAAGATAGATAAGACAAATAAGACAGATAGGACAGATAACAGAGATAAGATAGATAAGATAGATAAAATCGATAAGATAGATAAGATGGATAAGGTAGAAAAAAAAACAAACAACATTGATAACATAGAAAATATAGAAAACATAGAAAACATAGAAAATATAGAAAACATAGAAAATATAGATAAGATAGAAAAATAAATAAGAGAGATAAGATAGATTAGATAGATTAGATAGATTAGACATAATAGAGATATTAGATAAATTAGAGAGATTAGACAGATTAGACAGATTAGATAGAATAGATAGATTAGATTGATTAGATAGATTAGACAAATTGTCAGATAGACAGATAGACAGATTGGCAGATAGATAGACAGATAGATAGACAGATTGATAGATAGATAGACAGATAGATAGATAGGGATTGTCTATACTAGTCGTTTCCTGTATTTTTTGTCAAAAAGGAACGCAGTTTGCCCAGTTCGAATTTGTCAAAGAATTTATGGTGGGGAGATAGGTGAGCATAGGTGAGCCTTTTGGATCCTTTTGGGTTAAAAAAAAAAACGCCGTTTTAAATGCTTTAAAGATCTTCAAAGATCTTCAAGGACAAAAAACGCCGTTTTAAATGCTTTAAAGATCTTCAAAGATCTTCAAGGACAAACAAAGTCAGTTCTTGGGCTGTTTTTGCGGGGAGATTTCCACCGAGAATCCGTGGCTTGGGAGGTCGTGCTTTCCTTTGAAGCCAGACGCTCCAGTCTACGGCGCAGGACTGCGGCCTGGATGTACTCCTGCGGCCATGTGCACGATAGATGTCGGTGTCTAATGGTTTCTACGGTTTTTTTTGCGGATTTTTAATGGATTTTAAATGGGTTTAAACACCGCAACTCTATGGTCAAAAGATGCTTCTGCGTGCCTATAGCTCGATGCTGAATGTTTCTGCATGTTTCTGCGCCACCTGTGCCTCAGGGATTCTCAGACAGCATTTTAAATGCTACCATCAATCCCAACAAGTACGGAACACACGCCTTGGCCATATCCAACACAGTGGGAACCGTATAATCGATTGGAGCTTCGTATTGGTTCACTCCAAGCTGGCCATTTTCAATGTTGCTGGCGCTCATCTTCGCCTCCATTCAAATCCTCCAGCAGGAGCTCTGGCTCCCCACTCACTTGCACGGCTCTGACGAAGTGCAACCATGCTAATACCATATCAAAGGCAAGGGGAAATCGTCATTTGTTTTTCTTCAGGGTATGGGATGCCGTATATTCAAAGATTTTCCACTGCCAATGTGTGGTTTTGTCTGAAAAAAGGGGTGTATACTCCAAACTGGCTACTAATCATCAAATTTCAGTGTGCCCTATTTTCAGGCAAAGCAATCGATCTTTCCAGCTAGACACTATAGACACCATCTTTTTTGTTGCCTGCGAAGCACCATGAATCGAAATGACTCGAAGCACCTGGATGCGGCTAGCCGTCACGCATTACCTGAGTCCATCTTCACCAGTTCGGACCAGTTGGGCCCCAACTATGGTGAAATCATGTGAATGGGTATTGAAATGTATTCATGGCACAGGCACAGGGCGACCATGGCCATGAAACTAGTTCTTGGATGTTGGTATGGAGGTAAATTGTCGTAGATTTGTGGGGATTAGCGTCGCGACATGTTCCAGACTTCAAATTGTGTTGCCCATCTTACCAATCAGTGCACGATTCCAGGCAACTTGTGAGAATTACCAACTCAGAAACAACATCCACAAAATCAAAATTGATAGCAAGCCTAACCGTCATTGACAGGGTTGGCCCGCCAGGGAGGACATTGTAATTTGCCAAATTGATCTTCCACATGCTTAGTAAGTTGATTATAACCTGCTCTGTGCAAACGCGTCTGCAAACACAACCCATGTGCTAAACATTCCTAACTATTTGCTACCCATTATAATTATCATTTTTGGTTCCAGTATTTGGGGATCCCCATGGTACACCCCTACCATTTGTGGCTTCTTATTGTGTGCGTGTGTGTCCCTTGGGGTTATATTTAATATACATACATACATACATAACATAACATAACATAACATAACATTACATTACATTACATTACATTACATACATACATACATACATTACATACATACATACATATCTATATAGATATGAATATATATATATATATACAAGGAGGGCCCTCAATGAAGAGGGCTGAAATCAGCGTCCGTTAGCGACCCCAAATTCAGACCTTTTGCACACACAGCACGAGGCCCCACGTATAGGGTCACAGCAGCGGCTCCCCCCCCGCACCCCCAGGATCAATGTTGTTTCCTGGTGTTAATCACTGCAGCAGCCAACTTCCAAAGCGTCAGGTCTTCACAGCAAGACATTTTCGTCAACCTTGATTCCGGGGGGTGCGGGGGGGGGGGCCAACATGTGGCCGGAAAGGCCCTTTGAATTAGGAAGAAACACATGTGCCGTCACGGCAGGGGGCACATCACAGCTGCAAGATGAAATGCTTCACTGGCCGTTGGCGATGTCAATCTTTGCATTGGCTCCACTGCAACACTAGCATGCTTCGGTGTGAAACTACTAAGCACGACGTCACAACTTTATATTGGCTCTGCCGCAAAACTACTATGCTTCTGTGTGAAAACTACTAAGGGGAATTTCAAACTTTGTATTGGCTCGGTGGCAAAACTCCTAAGGAATTGTTCAATGGACAAAAAAGGAAACACTTTCTTCTATTTCTTTTCAATTGGCAGAATTCCTTAGTAGTTTTGCGTCCAAGCCATTGTGATTTCAATTTCACGGGTTAGTAGTTTTTCATGCGTGCATGAGCTGTGACTCTGCCGTGCCAATGCAAAGTCTGCGAAAATGGTTGGAAGTATCCTTATAGTAGTTTTTTGGGGCCACAGCAAAAACAGGTGCCAAAGCACGCAAAAACGTGTTTTTGATGCCTTGGGAGACAGCAGTCGTTAGGTAACCTGCCGCGTGTGACTTCACCACATTCCTGTCTGACTCCTTTAGAGACAGCAGTCTCAAGTGCTTCAGTGAGACATATAGTTTTGAGGAAGCTGCTGCTGACTCCTCGGGAGACAGCAATCACAAGTGCTTCAGTGAGACATATAGTTTTGAAGAAGCTGCTACTGCTGACGGGTCATTTTGAAGGCCAGGAGCCACGAGAGGTCTTGGGTGCTCAGCTTGCCCGCCGATTTCAGGACTCTGCGTCGTTTTTTCTCCCGGCGCAGAGCTGAAACAAAAAGATTGAAAGTACAAGTGGTGCGATGCAGGTGCAATGCAGCTTCACCAAAAAAAACCTGAGATGGGAAAGATGAAGGTGCAAGGGGCACGATGGAATGTCAATACAGCTTCACCAACACAAACATGGCACACAAGGATGAAATTGAACCAGCCTGGGCCTTGACTTCTCGACTGGTTTGCTGCATCTGGCGTTTCAAGGCCTGCCTTTCAGCTTTCAAAGCAGCTATACGGTCATCCATCCCGGGCACATGGGCTACAGCAGCACCTTCCGCAGCATCCCTTTCCATACCAGCGGCGGCAGACGACATGGCTATAGATATAGTCAAATTGTGTTTTCTGCGACGGGCTGTGAGCCGTGCTAGCTGCAGAAGCCATGCCGTCTGGACAGCTTCCATGCCAATTTTTTCAAACTGCACAACTGGAAGATAGTGTGACAAAACATGGCCGGTGGGGGCCCAAAACTGGGGGCTTGAAAAGTGATGCCAAAGGGACTCCCGTACCATGTACCCCCATAGTATTATGGAAAAAAAATCTGTCCTATAGTGCCACCCACGTCTGCAAATCTGTTGGATCCACCCGGAGCGGCAGCATCAAAGAAAAAGAACCTTATACGCGTGCGCCATTTGGCGTCGCGCTGGCCAAACGCACTGCATCTGCTGGGGTGTCGGCCTGTCAGGCCCAGGCCAAGGCACTCCTGCACCCATCAAGTGTTGAAGCGCTTTGTGCACTTGACCTGGGCCATTGCAGCCCACTGCATCGAAGCTTTTCTGCCATTGCCGAGCTGCCCAAAATTCGTGAGGGGCTTGCATGCACTGCCATAGCCAGGCCAGAGGAGGCACTAAACCGTGCTCTGAATATGAGCGCAACTCCTGGCGCTTCCTTTTCAAATATTGTTTAAAAGGGGAGAAGCCTTGCAGATCAAGCGGCTGTAGGTAATCCGTTGTCTGCGCTGGGATATATATAAGCTGCAGCTTGCACTTGCGTGCCATTGCCATGACCTGCCGTGGCAGGTGTGCCGGCGCACAATCAAGGAGTACAACGCCTTGTTTTGACGGAAAACTTTTCAGCACTTCTGCGATCTCTTTGAGAATTTGGGCACTGTTGGCAGCAGAGGTCCAAGCGGACTTTTGCCGCAAAACACGCAAACGAGTTTGTGGCAAAGCGCGCTGGGCGCGCAAGAGCTTCTTCGTGAGTTTCACCTGGGTGCCAATGAAAAAATGAGGCAACTTCCCTTGGATGTGCTTGCAGTTGCAAATCACGCTGACATAAGTAAGTCCACGCACCTCGAACATGTTGCTTCAGCACCTGTGCATGCGGCTGTTTGCCACCTGCTGTCCGTGGCTTTGCCGCACATCCAATAGGCGGTGTCATGGTGTGGCCGACGCTAGTCTCATCCAGATTTATAAAAAGTAGCTCCCTGTCTGCGAACCTGCTGTGGCAATAGCAGATGGTCCGCCAAAATGTCATGACCTGCTCGAGCGTTGCAGGAAGTGAAAGACAAAGCCTTATTATATATAGGGTCCCCAAATATAATTCCGAGGGAAGAAATTGATTGAAAATGGGGGCCTATTTTTGGTGCCAGATTCTGGCCCCAAAAATGGGACCGCCCAACCGGGATTAAGTAGGCTTATACAGGCATGAAACATGAGGGGGACCCATTTTTGGGGCCACATTCCGGCCCCAAAAATGGAGCCACCCAACCCAAAAAAAGAAGACAAAATGTTGTAAGTTGGCTGGCCCGCGCCTTGTCGCGCAGTACAGCGGGGTCTCTGCTAACAACTTGCTTCAGCACCTTCCGGCGGACGCCCCACCGAGCCCGCCAGCGCTGCACCCACTTATTGACCATGCGTTTGTTTGGCACACCCATGTCCAGCTTCTGGCCATGGAAGGCCTCCTCCCACTTCAAAAACGTGTCCATCGCAGAAGGTGCTTGACAATGATTCGTATTGCAGTCATAGACCCACTGCTCCGTGGCTGCTTCGGCCAGGAAGGCTTGCGCTTTGCGTGAAGCTGTGTCATCCAAAGCGGTCAAATCTGGCAGCGGCGTCGTCAGCAACATCTCTTGGATCAAAGCTGCCGTGGGTACCCATTGCTGCCATAGGATATCGTTGTCAAAGCACAAGCCATGCGGAGAGTCAAATCCATGTTAAAATTCGACAGCATGTAAACAGCTACCACAGTTTTGCGGGCTGCCGCTCCAAGGCCGGCACAGTGCAACCTTTTCCGTTTTTTGGCATTCTGCCGATAAGCCGCTTTCAGTGCTTTGCCGTTCTGCACCAAGGCTTCCTTCAAGTCTGACACCCTGGCATCAGATGTGCCTTCGGCCACACCACAGGGCGGCTGCATGACTGACCGCAGAAAAACTATCTGTCGGCAGACTCATTGAAAACATTCGTGTCATGTCAAACCAATGCTGTCTGATACAGCTGAATTCGAATGGAAGCAAGGAAGATGACCTAATGAGTGCGGCCAAAGCATGGCCTCGGCATTTCAAAGCATACAAATTCATGTCTGGCTCATGCAAAAAACAAAAACTATATTGCTGTTGCATGCAGTCAGCGCGGCAAGACTTGATTCATATGGCTGCGTCCAGGAAAAAACATCGAGGAGAGGCGACCTGTGAGGAGCAGGCAAGACCGAACAATGATGATGAGCCGTCCAATCATGTGGGTTTGTGTTATGACACTGTTATGGAAAATACACTGCTGGTTATCTCTCCACATCATGCAGGTTTGTGTTGTCACAAGGAGGGCCCTCAATGAAGAGGGCTGAAATCAGCGTCCGTTAGCGACCCCAAATTCAGACCTTTTGCACACACAGCACGAGGCCCCACGTATAGGGTCACAGCAGCGGCTCCCCCCCCGCACCCCCAGGATCAATGTTGTTTCCTGGTGTTAATCACTGCAGCAGCCAACTTCCAAAGCGTCAGGTCTTCACAGCAAGACATTTTCGTCAACCTTGATTCCGGGGGGTGCGGGGGGGGGGCCAACATGTGGCCGGAAAGGCCCTTTGAATTAGGAAGAAACACATGTGCCGTCACGGCAGGTGGCACATCACAGCTGCAAGATGAAATGCTTCACTGGCCGTTGGCGATGTCAATCTTTGCATTGGCTCCACTGCAACACTAGCATGCTTCGGTGTGAAACTACTAAGCACGATGTCACAACTTTATATTGGCTCTGCCGCAAAACTACTATGCTTCTGTGTGAAAACTACTAAGGGGAATTTCAAACTTTGTATTGGCTCGGTGGCAAAACTACTAAGGAATTGTTCAATGGACAAAAAAGGAAACACTTTCTTCTATTTCTTTTCAATTGGCAGAATTCCTTAGTAGTTTTGCGTCCAAGCCATTGTGATTTCAATTTCACGGGTTAGTAGTTTTTCATGCGTGCATGAGCTGTGACTCTGCCGTGCCAATGCAAAGTCTGCGAAAATGGTTGGAAGTATCCTTAGTAGTTTTTTGGGGCCACAGCAAAAACAGGTGCCAAAGCACGCAAAAACGTGTTTTTGATGCCTTGGGAGACAGCAGTCGTTAGGTAACCTGCCGCGTGTGACTTCACCACATTCCTGTCTGACTCCTTTAGAGACAGCAGTCTCAAGTGCTTCAGTGAGACATATAGTTTTGAGGAAGCTGCTGCTGACTCCTCGGGAGACAGCAATCACAAGTGCTTCAGTGAGACATATAGTTTTGAGGAAGCTGCTGCTGACTCCTCGGGAGACAGCAATCACAAGTGCTTCAGTGAGACATATAGTTTTGAGGAAGCTGCTGCTGACTCCTCGGGAGAGCAATCACAAGTGCTTCAGTGAGACATATAGTTTTGAAGAAGCTGCTACTGCTGACGGGTCATTTTGAAGGCCAGGAGCCACGAGAGGTCTTGGGTGCTCAGTTTGCCCGCCGATTTCAGGACTCTGCGTCGTTTTTTCTCCCGGCGCAGAGCTGAAACAAAAAGATTGAAAGTACAAGTGGTGCGATGCAGGTGCAATGCAGCTTCACAA
Organism: Cladocopium goreaui; assembly: GCA_947184155.2. Taxonomy (NCBI): domain Eukaryota; class Dinophyceae; order Suessiales; family Symbiodiniaceae; genus Cladocopium; species Cladocopium goreaui. The sequence goes on along the minus strand of CAMXCT020004237.1, from coordinate 25,797 downwards.
AAAAAACCTGAGATGGGAAAGATGAAGGTGCAAGTGGCATGATGGAATGTCAATACAGCTTCACCAACACAAACATGGCACACAAGGATGAAATTGAACCAGCCTGGGCCTTGACTTCTCGACTGGTTTGCTGCAGCTGGCGTTTCAAGGCCTGCCTTTCAGCTTTCAAAGCAGCTATACGGTCATCCATCCCGGGCACATGGGCTACAGCAGCACCTTCCGCAGCATCCCTTTCCATACCAGCGGCGGCAGACGACATGGCTATAGATATAGTCAAATTGTGTTTTCTGCGACGAGCTGTGAGCCGTGCTAGCTGCAGAAGCCATGCCGTCTGGACAGCTTCCATGCCAATTTTCTCAAACTGCACAACTGGAAGATAGTGTGACAAAACATGGCCGGTGGGGGCCCAAAACTGGGGGCTTGAAAAGTGATGCCAAAGGGACTCCCGTACCATGTACCCCCATAGTATTATGGAAAAAAAATCTTTGTCCTATAGTGCCACCCACGTCTGCAAATCTGTTGGATCCACCCGGAGCGGCAGCATCAAAGAAAAAGAACCTTATACGCGTGCGCCATTTGGCGTCGCGCTGCCAAACGCATTGCATCTGCTGGGGTGTCGGCCTGTCAGGCCCAGGCCAAGGCACCCCTGCACCCATCAAGTGTTGAAGCGCTTTGTGCACTTGACCTGGGCCATTGCAGCCCACTGCATCGAAGCTTTTCTGCCATTGCCGAGCTGCCCAAAATTCGTGAGGGGCTTGCATGCACTGCCATAGCCAGGCCAGAGGAGGCACTAAACCATGCTCTGAATATGAGCGCAACTCCTGGTGCTTCCTTTTCAAATATTGTTTAAAAGGGGAGAAGCCTTGCAGATCAAGCGGCTGTAGGTAATCCGTTGTCTGCGCTGGGATATATACAAGCTGCAGCTTGCACTTGCGTGCCATTGCCATGACCTGCCGTGGCAGGTGTGCCGGCGCACAATCAAGGAGTATACAACGCCTTGTTTTGACGGAAAACTTTTCAGCACTTCTGCGATCTCTTTGAGAATTTGGGCACTGTTGGCAGCAGAGGTCCAAGCGGACTTTTGCCGCAAAACACGCAAACGAGTTTGTGGCAAAGCGCGCTGGGCGCGCAAGAGCTTCTTCGTGAGTTTCACCTGGGTGCCAATGAAAAAATGAGGCAACTTCCCTTGGATGTGCTTGCAGTTGCAAATCACGCTGACATAAGTAAGTCCACGCACCTCGAACATGTTGCTTCAGCACCTGTGCATGCGGCTGTTTGCCACCTGCTGTCCGTGGCTTTGCCACACATCCAATAGGCGGTGTCATGGTGTGGCCGACGCTAGTCTCATCCAGATTTATAAAAAGTAGCTCCCTGTCTGCGAACCTGCTGTGGCAATAGCAGATGGTCCGCCAAAATGTCATGACCTGCTCGAGCGTTGCAGGAAGTGAAAGACAAAGCCTTATTATATATAGGGTCCCCAAATATAATTCCGAGGGAAGAAATTGATTGAAAATGGGGGCCTATTTTTGGTGCCAGATTCTGGCCCCAAAAATGGGACCGCCCAACCGGGATTAAGTAGGCTTATACAGGCATGAAACATGAGGGGGACCCATTTTTGGGGCCACATTCCGGCCCCAAAAATGGAGCCACCCAACCCAAAAAAAGAAGACAAAATGTTGTAAGTTGGCTGGCCCGCGCCTTGTCGCGCAGTACAGCGGGGTCTCTGCTAACAACTTGCTTCAGCACCTTCCGGCGGACGCCCCACCGAGCCCGCCAGCGCTGCACCCACTTATTGACCATGCGTTTGTTTGGCACACCCATGTCCAGCTTCTGGCCATGGAAGGCCTCCTCCCACTTCAAAAACGTGTCCATCGCAGAAGGTGCTTGACAAAATTTCGTATTGCAGTCATAGACCCACTGCTCCGTGGCTGCTTCGGCCAGGAAGGCTTGCGCTTTGCGTGAAGCTGTGTCATCCAAAGCGGTCAAATCTGGCAGCGGCGTCGTCAGCAACATCTCTTGGATCAAAGCTGCCGTGGGTACCCATTGCTGCCATAGGATATCGTTGTCAAAGCACAAGCCATGCGGAGAGTCAAATCCATGTTAAAATTCGACAGCATGTAAACAGCTACCACAGTTTTGCGGGCTGCCGCTCCAAGGCCGGCACAGTGCAACCTTTTCCGTTTTTTGGCATTCTGCCGATAAGCCGCTTTCAGTGCTTTGCCGTTCTGCACCAAGGCTTCCTTCAAGTCTGACACCCTGGCATCAGATGTGCCTTCGGCCACACCACAGGGCGGCTGCATGACTGACCGCAGAAAAACTATCTGTCGGCAGACTCATTGAAAACATTCGTGTCATGTCAAACCAATGCTGTCTGATACAGCTGAATTCGAAGGGAAGCAAGGAAGATGACCTAATGAGTGCGGCCAAAGCATGGCCTCGGCATTTCAAAGCATACAAATTCATGTCTGGCTCATGCAAAAAACAAAAACTATATTGCTGTTGCATGCAGTCAGCGCGGCAAGACTTGATTCATATGGCTGCGTCCAGGAAAAAAACATCGAGGAGAGGCGACCTGTGAGGAGCAGGCAAGACCGAACAATGATGATGAGCCGTCCAATCATGTGGGTTTGTGTTATGACACTGTTATGGAAAATACACTGCTGGTTATCTCTCCACATCATGCAGGTTTGTGTTGTCACAAGGAGGGCCCTCAATGAAGAGGGCTGAAATCAGCGTCCGTTAGCGACCCCAAATTCAGACCTTTTGCACACACAGCACGAGGCCCCACGTATAGGGTCACAGCAGCGGCTCCCCCCCCGCACCCCCAGGATCAATGTTGTTTCCTGGTGTTAATCACTGCAGCAGCCAACTTCCAAAGCGTCAGGTCTTCACAGCAAGACATTTTCGTCAACCTTGATTCCGGGGGGTGCAGGGGGGGGCCACATGTGGCCGGAAAGGCCCTTTGAATTAGGAAGAAACACATGTGCCGTCACGGCAGGTGGCACATCACAGCTGCAAGATGAAATGCTTCACTGGCCGTTGGCGATGTCAATCTTTGCATTGGCTCCACTGCAACACTAGCATGCTTCGGTGTGAAACTACTAAGCACGATGTCACAACTTTATATTGGCTCTGCCGCAAAACTACTATGCTTCTGTGTGAAAACTACTAAGGGGAATTTCAAACTTTGTATTGGCTCGGTGGCAAAACTACTAAGGAATTGTTCAATGGACAAAAAAGGAAACACTTTCTTCTATTTCTTTTCAATTGGCAGAATTCCTTAGTAGTTTTGCGTCCAAGCCATTGTGATTTCAATTTCACGGGTTAGTAGTTTTTCATGCGTGCATGAGCTGTGACTCTGCCGTGCCAATGCAAAGTCTGCGAAAATGGTTGGAAGTATCCTTAGTAGTTTTTTGGGGCCACAGCAAAAACAGGTGCCAAAGCACGCAAAAACGTGTTTTTGATGCCTTGGGAGACAGCAGTCGTTAGGTAACCTGCCGCGTGTGACTTCACCACATTCCTGTCTGACTCCTTTAGAGACAGCAGTCTCAAGTGCTTCAGTGAGACATATAGTTTTGAGGAAGCTGCTGCTGACTCCTCGGGAGAGCAGTCGCAAGTGCTTCAGTGAGACATATAGTTTTGAAGAAGCTGCTACTGCTGACGGGTCATTTTGAAGGCCAGGAGCCACGAGAGGTCTTGGGTGCTCAGTTTGCCCGCCGATTTCAGGACTCTGCGTCGTTTTTTCTCCCGGCGCAGAGCTGAAACAAAAAGATTGAAAGTACAAGTGGTGCGATGCAGGTGCAATGCAGCTTCACCAAAAAAAACCTGAGATGGGAAAGATGAAGGTGCAAGTGGCATGATGGAATGTCAATACAGCTTCACCAACACAAACATGGCACACAAGGATGAAATTGAACCAGCCTGGGCCTTGACTTCTCGACTGGTTTGCTGCAGCTGGCGTTTCAAGGCCTGCCTTTCAGCTTTCAAAGCAGCTATACGGTCATCCATCCCGGGCACATGGGCTACAGCAGCACCTTCCGCAGCATCCCTTTCCATACCAGCGGCGGCAGACGACATGGCTATAGATATAGTCAAATTGTGTTTTCTGCGACGAGCTGTGAGCCGTGCTAGCTGCAGAAGCCATGCCGTCTGGACAGCTTCCATGCCAATTTTCTCAAACTGCACAACTGGAAGATAGTGTGACAAAACATGGCCGGTGGGGGCCCAAAACTGGGGGCTTGAAAAGTGATGCCAAAGGGACTCCCGTACCATGTACCCCCATAGTATTATGGAAAAAAAAATCTTTGTCCTATAGTGCCACCCACGTCTGCAAATCTGTTGGATCCACCCGGAGCGGCAGCATCAAAGAAAAAGAACCTTATACGCGTGCGCCATTTGGCGTCGCGCTGGCCAAACGCATTGCATCTGCTGGGGTGTCGGCCTGTCAGGCCCAGGCCCAGGCCAAGGCACCCCTGCACCCATCAAGTGTTGAAGCGCTTTGTGCACTTGACCTGGGCCATTGCAGCCCACTGCATCGAAGCTTTTCTGCCATTGCCGAGCTGCCCAAAATTCGTGTGGGGCTTGCATGCACTGCCATAGCCAGGCCAGAGGAGGCACTAAACCATGCTCTGAATATGAGCGCAACTCCTGGTGCTTCCTTTTCAAATATTGTTTAAAAGGGGAGAAGCCGTGCAGATCAAGCGGCTGTAGGTAATCCGTTGTCTGGGCTGGGATATATACAAGCTGCAGCTTGCACTTGCGTGCCATTGCCATGACCTGCCGTGGCAGGTGTGCCGGCGCACAATCAAGGCGTACAACGTACAACGCCTTGTTTTGACGGAAAACTTTTCAACACTTCTGCGATCTCTTTGAGAATTTGGGCACTGTTGGCAGCAGAGGTCCAGGCGGACTTTTGCCGCAAAACACGCAAACGAGTTTGTGGCAAAGCGCGCTGGGCGCGCAAGAGCTTCTGGGTGCCAATGAGAAAATGAGGCAACTTCCCTTGGATGTGCTTGCAGTTGCAAATCACGCTGACATAAGTCCACGCACCTCGAACATGTTGCTTCAGCACCTGTGCATGCGGCTGTTTGCCCCCTGCTGTCCGTGGCTTTGCCACACATCCAATAGGCGGTGTCATGGTGTGGCCGACGCTAGTCTCATCCAGATTTATAAAAAGCAGCTCCCTGTCCGCGAACCTGCTGTGGCAATAGCAGATGGTCCGACCTGCTCGAGCGCTGCAGGAAGTGAAAGACAAAGCCTTATTATATATAGGGTCCCCAAATATAATTCCGAGGGAAGAAATTGATTGAAAATGGGGGCCTATTTTTGGTGCCAGATTCTGGCCCCAAAAATGGGACCGCCCAACCGTAGGCTTATACAGGCATGAAACATGAGGGGGACCCATTTTTGGGGCCACATTCCGGCCCCAAAAATGGAGCCACCCAACCCAAAAAAAGAAGACAAAATGTTGTAAGTTGGCTGGCCCGCGCCTTGTCGCGCAGTACAGCGGGGTCTCTGCTAACAACTTGCTTCAGCACCTTCCGGCGGACGCCCCACCGAGCCCGCCAGCGCTGCACCCACTTATTGACCATGCGTTTGTTTGGCACACCCATGTCCAGCTTCTGGCCATGGAAGGCCTCCTCCCACTTCAAAAACGTGTCCATCGCAGAAGGTGCTTGACAAAATTTCGTATTGCGGTCATAGACCCACTGCTCCGTGGCTGCTTCGGCCAGGAAGGCTTGCGCTTTGCGTGAAGCTGTGTCATCCAAAGCGGTCAAATCTGGCAGCGGCGTCGTCAGCAACATCTCTTGGATCAAAGCTGCCGTGGGTACCCATTGCTGCCATAGGATATCGTTGTCAAAGCACAAGCCATGCGGAGAGTCAAATCCATGTTAAAATTCGACAGCATGTAAACAGCTACCACAGTTTTGCGGGCTGCCACTCCAAGGCCGGCACAGTGCAACCTTTTCCGTTTTTTGGCATTCTGCCGATAAGCCGCTTTCAGTGCTTTGCCGTTCTGCACCAAGGCTTCCTTCAAGTCTGACACCCTGGCATCAGATGTGCCTTCGGCCACACCACAGGGCGGCTGCATGACTGACCGCAGAAAAACTATCTGTCGGCAGACTCATTGAAAACATTCGTGTCATGTCAAACCAATGCTGTCTGATACAGCTGAATTCGAAGGGAAGCAAGGAAGATGACCTAATGAGTGCGGCCAAAGCATGGCCTCGGCATTTCAAAGCATACAAATTCATGTCTGGCTCATGCAAAAAACAAAAACTATATTGCTGTTGCACGCAGTCAGCGCGGCAAGACTTGATTCATATGGCTGCGTCCAGGAAAAAACATCGAGGAGAGGCGACCTGTGAGGAGCAGGCAAGACCGAACAATGATGATGAGCCGTCCAATCATGTGGGTTTGTGTTAAGACACTGTTATGGAAAAACACTGCTGGTTATCTCTCCACATCATGCAGGTTCGTGTTGTCACAGTATTTCGAAATGGCTACTTTCAATTGGTAAAACACTGGTCGGTAAAACCCATTTCCAATTTCAATCATTTCACAAAAAACGTAGGTGGTACGGTTACCATTACCCATAGGATCCTAATGGTGCTGCTATATATGGTAACATGGATCCCATCAATATACCCCAGTCATGTTAGCATTTTTCTACCAGAAAACCATGGATCCGTCATGGGTTATGGGTGGAACCCATTAAGATACCATTAATACACCATTAACCATTAGTATACCATTCTCGTATATTCCATTAATCACCAGGACATCACCAGGTCATGGGTGGTTTATGACATTGTTTTACCCACGTCATTGCTGCTAATCTACGCGTAACGCGTCATGGCTGTGACTGGGAGGCCTAACTCACCGGGACTCCTTCGACGGTCTTCTTTACCCCCCGTCTGCAGCCCAGGAAGTGGTGGGAAAAATGTAGGGAACATGGGGATTTCACTGGGAACAATGTGGAAAATGGTGATTTTACTAGGGGAAAGCGGGAAAATGGTGATTTTACTAAGGGAAATGGTGATTAAAATGTGGAACATGTGGGTCCAACCAGAAAAAAGAAGGATATCATGGGGAGGCAATCAAGCAGCTTATGGCGGATTTACCATTCACAAAATGTAGGGTTAAATAGGCATGGAGATACGCCAGATCATCGGGGGATTCGGAATGATTATAGGCTATAGGGATTATTCTGGGGACATTATGGATTTATAGGGCGGCTATATATATATATACATATATATATTATACTAGTAGTACCGCACAAGGCGGTGGCGGAAATTTCAAAAATAGCAGACCTATACGAGAGGTTGGTTGTTGTGAATCACGGATGGCAGAGCGAAGCCACTGACTCCATCTATTTATCTAGCTGTCTCTCTGACTATTTATCTATCTGTCTGTCTGTCCATCTATCTACCTATGTATCTATCTGTCTGTCTACCTATCTATCTATCTATCTATTTAAATATCTATCTATCTATCTATCTATCTATCTATCTATCTATCTATCTATCTATCCGTCTATCTATCTATCTGTCTATCTGTCTATCTGTCTATCTGTCTATCTGTCTATCTGTCTATCTATCTATCTATCTATGTATCTATCTATCTATCTACCTATCTATCTATCTATCTATCTATTTAAATATCTATCTATCTATCTATCTACCTATCTATCTATCTATCTACCTATCTATCTATCTATCTATCCGTCTATCTATCTATCTGTCTATCTGTCTATCTGTCTATCTGTCTATCTGTCTATCTGTCTATCTATCTATCTATCTACCTTTCTATCTGTCTATCTATCTATCTATCTATCTATCTATCTATCTATCTCTCCCTTTTCATCTGTCTATCTGTCCAGCTGTCTACCTGTCTATCTGTCTATCTGTCTATCTATCTATCTGTCTACCTGTCTATCTGTTGTGCAGTGTCATTCAGTGTAATGTAGTGTAGTGTAGTGTAGTGTACTGTAGTGTAGTGTAGTGTAGTGTAGTGTAGTTGAAGATAGTGTAGTATAGTGTAATGAAGTGTAGTGGAGTGTACTGTAGTGTAGTGTAATGTGATGTAGTGTAGTGTAGTGGAGCGTAGTGTAGTGTAATGTAGTGTGGTGTAGTGTCATTCAGTGTAGTGGAGTGTACTGGAGTGTAGTGTAGTGTAATGTAGTGTAGTGTAGTGTAATGTAGTGTAGTGTAGTGGAGTGTAGTGTAGTGTAATGTAGTGTCGTGAAGCGAAGCGACATCTGAACCTCCAAAAGTGGTCCGAACCCCTAGTGTTTTGAACATTTTGACTTCGAAATGTGCTTCGCGCCACAACGGCATGCACTTTTTCGACATCTGAACCTCCAAAAGTGGTCCGAACCCCTGGTGCTTTTAACATTTTGACTTCGAAATGTGCTTCGCGCCACAACGGCATGCACTTTTTCGACATCTGAACCTCCAAAAGTGTTCCGAAACCCTAGTGCTTTTAACATTTTGACTTCGAAATGTGCTTCGCGCCACAACGGCGTCACTTTTTCGACAGCTGAACGTTTTGACCGTCCAAAAGTGGTTCGAACCCCTCGTGTTTTTAACATTTTGACTTCGAAATGTTCTTCGCGCCACAAGGCCGTGCACTTTTTCGACATCGCAACTTCCAAAAGTGGTCCGAGCGTGGTGTGTTTTGTGCATTTTGACTTGAAAATGTGCTTCGCGCCACAACGGCGTGCACTTTTTCGACATCGCAACTTCCAAAAGTGGTCCGAAGCTGGTGTGTTTTGTACATTTTCACTTCGAAATGTGCTTCGCGCCACAACGGCGTGCACTTTTTCGACATCTCAACTGCCGAAAGTGGTCCGAACCTGGTGTGTTTTGTACGTTTTGACTTGGAAATGTGCTTCGCGCCACAACGGCGTGCAATTTTTTCTCTCATCTGGCCAGCTGGCTCCGCACCCGCCGCTCTAGCGAGCCTACTTTTCGACCCTCCGGAGCCCCAAATCATTGGAAAAACATAGTGTTTTTCGCGACTTTCCTACCTTTTCGCACATCTGCATCTTCTTTCTTCTGACTCTTTCTCTTCTACTCTTCTCTCTTCTAATCTTTCTCTTCTCTCTGCCTCTTCCCTACTCTGCTTTTCACCTGTCCATATTGTCGGAAGTTTGACTTCTAAACTTCCTTCGATTAATATATATATATATATATATACACATTATATTGCTTATACAACAAAGCCTTGGAAATATTCTATGAATATGGATTAAGCTTTGAGACGTAGCGCACATGTTTGATGTGTGGTGTTAATCGTCCCCATTTCACCCGAATTTATAGATAGATAGATAGATAGATATATATATATATATTGGTCTTTGGTTTTGATTTCGCAGTGAACTGGACTGTGTTTTCATTGGGTTGCTTGAAGGGCAAGAAAACTGTGAAAACTCAACGTCTGAACGTTTTTTTGTTTGAAATCTTTGAAGATGTTTTGAAATCTACCCTTTGGTAATTTAACATAGCTATGGAAAATGGCCAATTTAGTTCGTTGATTTACCTAAAAATGGTGATTTTCCAGTTCGCTATGTTAGTTTACCAGAAAGGATTTGCAATTAATTTGGGTTCAATTGCAATTAATTTGGGTTTTGTTTTTTGAATATCCCTTAGGCTTTTGATTCCATGTAATTCTTGGATTTTCATCCACATGCACACCAAATGTGTACAGGTATTGGTGAAGCCCATCAGCGGTCCATGTGTTTGACAGAAGGGATACTGTGAGCCCCACGCGTTTCTGAATCTTGTTGTTCTTTGTCAAATTGAATTCACAATCCCCGCAGACACAAATGAAGTGACCTTTAAGTGCGCCTACAGAATAAGTGGTAATTAGTAGACCCAGCTCCACTGTGTGATTTGATTTCACATATCACATGCAGGGACTCAGCTTCAAAAAATAGGACTGGTATATTGCAGGAATCCTTTCGGATCCGGACCCGGTCCCCCACCAGCAAATCCCCACAAAAACAACGAACAAAACGCAAACAGCGAGGGAAGATAGTCACATGTGGCCCAAAGTTTTGTTTTTTTGATTTTCTTTACTGTATTTTCCGCGCGTTTAGGCTCCCAGTGGTTTTGGATCGTGGAGTAATTTTTGAATTGTCACAAGACGCGCAAGACGCCCAATTTCACCGGATTTGTTTGATTTAATCATGTGACTACTTGCCTTTGAAAACTCGGTGGTGTTTCTCACATGCTTGACACACCCCGCATGGACATATTGGCTGCATGTTGTGTTCCAGTGTTTGTTAAGTCACTGGAGGAGCTTTTTTACTTGTTCGGTAGGGAAGCAAAATTGCCTGACAAAAAAAATGTAATTGTTTCCTCAAAACGTGCCAAATACTCTTGCCAACATGAGTGAGTTGGGCTGTGGTCTCTAGTTTCAACCGATTACAGGCACACACACACAGACACACACACAACCACGTGGCAGCAAAGTGGCAACAAACCCATATCTATATTTTATTTGAAGGACGTATGTATATATACATATCTCATATATCATATATATATATACATATGTATATGCAAACGCGATCATATTTGCAAATATACTAATATATTATGTATGTTTGTGTGGTACTGAAACTTTTTGCACATGAGGTACATTTTGCACCAATTTTGTTCAGGGTGTAATGACTGTGGTGAGCTGTTTTTCTTGTTTGTACTCTCAAAGAAGTATTGAGCCGATGCTGCCAAGGATTTGAAGACTCTGCACTAGGCTACTTCATGCTATTTTTCTGCTTATGCAATAATTCTTGCACACGAGTGTAATGTTCTTTGAGGAAAGCAGTTGTCACTTCATAGACTATTTAGGCACACAGTTTGAAAAAACGCCAACCATTTTCAAAGAACACACTTTCCCAGGAAAGTGCAGCATCACTTTCAGAGAGGGCAGCAACTCCGTGACAAGAGTGCAGTAAAGACCAGCTTTCAATGAGCCTTTCAAGATATACAGTATCCACACAGATAAAAAGCAGAGTGTTACCTTTCAAATTCAGTCCTTTGACATACAAGTCTGTTGCCATATGCAGTAGATATTGTTTCAAGACAGTCCAGTTTCTTCCCTTGAGAAGGTGCAGCATATTCTTTAGATATAATCTATCAACATATCATGCGCATTGGTAAAAGCGTGCCGCTTGCTTGTAAGAGAGTGTCGCATCGTTGTGTGCAAAAAAATGGCTAGAAGAGAGCAGCATTTCTGTGAAAAGAACGCGGAATTTCCTTGAACATGATGCAGTCTATATTGCCTTGAGTTCAGGGAGCCCTCAAAATGTGCGTCATTCTTCCGAAACGACAAGCATTCCTCCGAAAGCAAGCGCCATCCCTTTACTAAAACCTCTCCCGTAACATATATATATAATTATAAATAGTTAAATGCATATACATGTAAATGATGTACATATATGCATATCATACATATATCATACCTCATATATATATATATTTATATATGCAACTGTTCCATGGACTTTTGAAAAACGCAATATTCCGCTAATAAACAATGTAGTAGCACTTTATGCAATTTTACCCTTGAGAGTTCTGGATTACAATACTTCTTTGAAAGAGTACCATTGACCACATGTAGGCATGTTTTTTTCAGGAAACTTCTTGGCAAAGAAGTTGAGGAAATAAGCTTTAAAAGATAATGGCGGAAAGATTGTTCGTGTGAAAATAAGGGCCGCACCTCTATTGCTCATTGGCTATTGCGTTCGCACTTTTTGCCCTGAGAAACCCCCAGGCAAGCATTGCACTGGGACTGGTTGGGGCATAATCGTTGGGTTACCAAAATATTGTAGCGCGATAGAATAATTAAAACACAACTAGTACATAATGCAACAGATACGGTCCGACTTAGTTGATGAGTTTCCAGCTCATCAAGTACCGCAATCTCATGAGTATCCCATGCACTGACTATAGTTTATTTCATGCTCATTAACGAGTGGAATCTTTCCATCGTTTGGTGGAGGTGGGTACTTTAAGCGTTGGGGATTCCAGCGAAATTGCAATAAACCCAAATATATAGCAATTCAGAAACATCGATATGGTAGATCTTGGGTTGCAAAAATGTGAACCTGACTTCCACCAAAGTCGTTTGACTTTGGTAGATCTTCAAATGCAAAAGCAAATATGGTAGATCTTGACCCTTCGAAATGTGATAGCAAGATCTACCATATTTTGCTGGGATAAGGAACATCTACCAAAGTCAAACGACTTTGGTAGAAGTCAGGTACACATTTTCGCAACCTGACTTCTACAAAATCTTGTTTTTTTTTCAGACTAAAATTGTTGCTATTAATTTGGGTCTGAAATTTCCCAATTTTCCACCAAAGTCGATCGACTTTGGTAGATAATTGGACCCTAATTAATAGCAACAATTTTCCAATCAATTTTCAGGACTTCAAGTGGTAAGATTTCTGAAGGGTGTTTGTGGTCACTAACCCTGCCAAACATTGATAACAATCTTGAGGACCATGATTGCCCCATATTGCTCCAATATTGCTATTGTAGATCCTGATTTTTGCTAGATCCAACCCAACTAGACAAGCTACATAATGGGATGCCTACTGACTGCGCTGCACATAGCCTCACAGAATTCTTCTGTACAGGCCTGTGATGCGATTGACCATGTTGAGCAATTTTCAGACATTACATGTGTTCCATCCAGAGTTTCACTTGTTTTTGATTTCACGGCATGGGCTCGTATGGACACGTATACGGCTAGCCACTACGCGGCTAGGCCCCCAAGACCAAAGTTATGGAGCAAGCCTGTATGAAGGTGAGGTGTGCCCTTCCAAATTGCAATATTTCTTGGCAAAAATGCAACAAATGATGCACCAACAAAAAACATCGCAGCCAAAGCTACCACTTGCTTGAGAAGGGGTCGCGTTCGCATAAAGTGCATGTCCATGAACAAGTGCAGTATTCATTGCACGTCCATTTCTCAAAAAATAGGGCTTGCTCAAGAAGTGCCATATTCTTCAAGAACATGTAGTGTTTACATCAGAAAGTACCGCCAACAAGTGGCACGCTGTAGTCCCATACAGCAGTCTTTTTGAGAAGTTGGGTGCCTTCAGAAAACACATTGTTTCTTCAGATCAACGCAGCAAAAATGCAGTATATCAGTACGCTATGAGGTGTGTCTTTTTGCATTCTTTTCAAAAATTCAAGATCCTCTGCGAAGGAGCAGCCTCAACATTGAGAGCCTATGTGTACAACGCAGCGTTTCTCCAAAGGGGTATCTGTATCCTTTTTAGAACGTATAGCTCCATAATTATGCGCAGCATTTCTTTAGTGCAGTGCACATACACACATATACGAAAGAAAGAGAGAGAGATAGATAGAGAGAGAGATATATATATATAATTACATATATACATATGTAGTGTCATAATATATAATTTTGACTTGCCAGGGGCAGCATTGCAGGCAAAGCAAAGTTCCGTTCAGAGAGTGTCAATTCTCTTAAGGTGTTGGACTTGGAGGCTTTCTTTCAAATGTGCTATATTCCTTGGAGGGGAGGTGCCAACCATCAAGGAAAACAGACAGCATTCCTAAATACATATTTAAATGTGGTTCATTCCAATCACATACAAGGGCCAGAATAAACACAATGTGATTGTTGCAAAGTGCAATATCCATAAAACTGAATGTTGTGTATAGTGCCCTGTACCTATGATTTAGGTTGTTCCAGGAACCTGTAAAGGTTTTGGAGCAATCTTCACTGTCAATCCTGTACTTATGATTTGTTCTAAAGGTGGTCCTGATCTTACACTATGTAGTTCCAGTGGTTTCAACATTGAACATTTCCAAATGAAACATCGGACAATCTTCAATCAATCCCTTACTTTTCACTTTCTGGGGACCGTCCAGGCTTTTAATCTACTCTTGAGTTTCAGTGGATCAAAGATCGAATATTGCCAGGACAAAGGCTTTGAGGGACACTTTCACCTTAAGTTTTGAATCCAGTGAACTTAAAGTGCTTGACAGCTCTTGAAGAATGTTCATTATACAAGGGATAGAATATTACCAGAAAAATTGGGAGAAGTCTTGCAGTTTTTTTTAAAAAGAAACTTAGCATCCATGAGCGGCCTGATTTATGCTACGTAGGGGATTGAATATTTCAATGAAACTGTCGTAGAATCTTGAATTTTCAGCGTAGCGAGCTTCGATGTGCTTTTAAGTCCCTATACATGGCCGAATGTACGTTAAGCGCAGGATTTAAAATCTTATAGCTTATGTTGAATTATGTCGAAACAATACTCTATCTTCAAGCTATTGGAACTTGAAAGTAGGTCATTTCAATCCCCTAAGTATCCAAAAGTAAACAATTTGGTTGCATGCGCTTTACCTTAGTAAGACAAACAAATCTGACGCAGAAAAGGCCGCCAAGAGAATCGCATATTTTTCTGTATGCATGTAATTAATATATATATATATACCTATTTAAAATTATATATGTATATATGTTATACCGACACATATGTATATAGTCTATATGAGAGAAGTTTTTTGATGTCCAACACTGACACTGAGGCCCAAGACAAAAAAAAATGTATAATTATCATATACAATATGTGTGTATCACACTGCAATGCCAATTATATCTGCACATGAAGATCAACATCACATATGTCAACATATATATATATGTATATGTATTTGATCTACATGGCCCAAGGCACATTCAAAAAACCAGACCCAAATTAATTGCAATTGAACCCAAATTAATTGCAATTCCTTCAGAGGGTATGTCAATGTATTATGTTAATGGGGTTGAACTTTTGATAAGATTCTAATAGGATTTTAATTGCATTTTCGTGGGTTTGATTGACATTAAATGAGATTTAGTGAGATATAAAAATATCATAATGAAATATATATATATATATATCAGTTTAAATGGGATTTTCATGGGAATTTAATGGGATTTTAATGGACATTTACGGATATTTTGACGACCGTGACCGACGTCTGACGTCGCACGCACCGAGGCCTGTCTGTGACTGCGCCTCGGCTGGATCTGGGTCAAGTTTGGAAAAATTGGGGTATGATATGGTTTACCCTCTGGTAATTTGTTACATAGCTATGGAAAATGACCATTTATAGTGGATTTTCCCATTAAAAACGGTGATTTTCCATAATAGTTATGTTAGTTTACCAGAGGGTAATGGTGATTAATGGTGAGTAATCTGAATGAGATGATCTAGTGTTGCTTGTGGTTATGGATATGATGAGTTTGCTGGTTGGTGGTTTTTTGTTCATGGCTGGATGATTTTTCCATTAATATTGGGAATGTCGAATCATCCCTGTTGAAGGTTACGAAGTCATATTCTTCAGAGGGTAATCGTCAACCACCAAGCAGTTATGGTTAAAATTCCCAGAATGGTTAACCATAACCACCATTATTAACCATTATTAACCACCAACCAGTCATTGAATGACGTACTCCTCCAATAGTCAAAATCCAATTGTTGGTTGGTGGTTTAATATGGCTTAATGGTGATTAATGGTGAGTAATCATGGTGATTAATGATAACTTACTCTGGTTGGTGGTTTGGAACATGGTTTTTATTTGCCATAACAAAAAAAGGGATGTCAACCTTCCCATTGACGTTCATATTTTTCAAAGGGGTTGAAACCATTGAATGTTACCCTCTTGTAAACAGCCACATAACTATGGAAAGATCCACCATTTTCTAGCTGGGAAAATCCACTATTTCGACCGGGCCATTTTCAATAGCTATGTAACAAATTACCAGAGGGTACCTCGTGACCAAATTCATGACTCAACTCACTTATCAAGTAATGTTTATTTATTGTTTTTTTGGTAATGAAGACACATTAAGTCAAACAGTGCTGAGTGAGATGATCTAGCTTTGCTTGTGGTCATGGATATGATGAGTTTGCTGGTTGGTGGTTTGGAACATTTGGATTATTTTCCCATTCAGTTGGGAATAATAATCCTAACTGGCTTTCATATTTTTCAGAGGGGTTGAAACGAGGGGTAAGTCAACCACCAACCAGTTTGTACTTCATTGGAAAATGGGAGGAGAATTATTGCTCGACCTGAGTCGCTGGTTACAGTACCATCCGGATCCCTCCGGTCAACATGGCTGGAAAAATCCCCAAACTCAATGGGGCAAGTTCAATTGCCATGGGGCTGATGAAGCCGGAGAGGATTAATCCCTAGTATATTCCCATGATATTCCCACTAATCCATGGTTATACCTCCATGTTTGATGGCAAAACTCCATATATTATCACATATATATATACATATATACATATATACATATATACATATATACATATACATATATACATATTTACATATATACATATATACATATATACATATATACATATATACATATATACATATATACATATATGCATATATGCATATACATATATATATATACATATACATATATACATATAGACATATATACATATATACATATAGACATATATACATATATACATATATATAATATAATATATATATATATTGTCATTTTATTGCCATATTTTTGTGGGTTCTCTGATGGTTATTCTGATGGTTAGATAACGGCACCCGTCCCAACTTTGCCAGAGGCCTGCGGCGTACTTGGCGTCAGGGCAGATGGGTAGCTGGGCGAGCTGCGCGCGGCCATGGTGAACTGGGAAAAAATAGAATGAATAGAAACTACTATATACCAGTAGTCATATTTAACTTATGTCATCAAGGTATACCAGTTAATTACACCACTAGTATGTCATATACCCGGTATATCCCGGTATATAGTATTTAACCACTTATACCCGGTACCCAATATATAACCACTAGTATATATACCAGTTTATACACTGAAGAGGTACAACCCTTAACAAATGGGAAAACATACCCAATTACAGATGGTACCCAATTATAACATATACAGATTATACCCAATTATAACTTTTCATTTTCATATACAGATGATACCCAATTACAGATGATACATTATTTATAAAGTTAAAATCAAATGTTCAGAAATTGCAATTATATACAGATATAGCCCTCAACAGGTATAACTGTCTGATGTCATCTTATTTCATGATACCTAACTAGTTGCGGGAGTCATTTCATCCCATGTTTGGCAACGTTGAGGGCACTGTGAAGATCTAAAAAAATTTCCTGCTCCCTGCCATAATTTTGTTGAAACAGCCAAATTCAATGGATTCATAAACCAGCTTCTAGATGACTGGGGGGCATCACCTTGTGTATATATATATATATATATAATTTTATATATACATACTGTCTATAAATATACATATATGATCATATATGTATTTACATATACACAAACATCTACTTCTCAGGGTATTTTGGGTATCCAAATGTGTCATTTTGCCAGTAGCTTTCCCCCATCTTCTGAGGACCCCGGGCAGCAAGGCGTACTTGATGCCTTGCGCCTGAGGCTGGGATCCTTGGTTTCATGGAGACAATTGAGCCATTCAAAATATCCCTGGTTGATTGGTTACCCTCTCGTAATTTAACATAGCTATTGAAAATGACCATTTATAGTGGATTTTCCCATTAAAAATGGTGATTTTCCATAGCTATGTTAGTTTACCAGAGGGTAGTACCTAAATTAGTCTAATTTACTGGGCATTATAATAACCAGTAGGGAAGCCTATCAACCAACTGGTATAATGAGATGGGATAGGGGTATTGCTGTCATGGCTCAATTGAACCTTGAAAATACCATGGTTGATTGCTATAGTTAGCCATACATGGAGGTTGCTAATGGGAAAATCACGTAGAAATGATGATACTGATGGATTTTCCATACATACCCCTGTTGATTGGTTATTACTACCTGGTTTCATGGGGATTACATGGGATTACTCTTACTCATAGTAGGGGAACCGATCAACCAACTATAATGAGATGCGATGACTCACTTGATGATAGTTATCCCCCAAGAAACGAGAGACAAAAACGATGTCGCCGCGAATTCCTCTTGCTATATTTTTTTTGGGATGCCAAATTAGGAATCATGTAGTACCTGGATTTTGGATTGGTATACCAGCATTTATATTTTGATGTGTTCGGATTCCTTCTGCTGAGTTTTCCAGACAAATCAAGTGGATTGCTGACAGTTGATGGCTTGACAATTGTATAGTTCGGGCCATCAACACTGGGCGGCTAGTGCGTCGTAAAGATCGGGAAGTAGTCAACTCGGAATCCGATAATATTTCAACCCTGGATTAACAAAGACCTAAGCTGTTGAATTGGGACGGTACCATGTAAGTATTTGATGATCACTATTTGGGGAGTACCTCCCTTATTAATAAACCATGGTCTATTAATCCGGGGTTGACATGATATTATCAAATCCTTACCGTATGTCATTCCCGATGGGTTTACAGCAAAGAACGAGTTGCCAAGACTTTGCAAGATTTGTGGAGAGGATGTTCCCTGTGGGTATATAAATAGTATACAATGTTTATGCATGTTCATGGGCTTCATGTTGGTTTCCAGCGGGATGTCCCCATCATGTCACTGTCAGTCAGAATAAGAGATCCAAAGAACTTCTTTCTGTCACAGCATGGGTGACCCATGGCAGTGTCATAGTCAATGGGGGTTCATGTTCTATGAAACATGTGTCAATGGGAATTTCAGGATTTCCTAAAATGGAGGTACGTAAACGTACCAGATGTTTGGCCATATGAATTCTGGGAATATTCCTTGAAATTTAGGCCTGACATTAATCGGCGGCCTTTTAAAAAAATGGAATCGGTCCCTCCAATCTTCATCGGTTCCGCTTCGTCATGGCCATATAAAATGCCATTGATTAGATTAACCAATGATTAACCAATGATTAACTTACCTAGCTATAAAATGGTGGATCTTTCCATAGTTATATGATGTTATATGACAGTTTACCAGAGGGTAGATTCTATGATAGATCATCCAAATGTTCAAGTGTGATTGAATGGGTAATTGCCTGTAAACCCCTTCATGCTCTCGGTAAGTTTCCTGAAATTAGTAGAAACTATTTGCCAGCAGTTGTGCTCACGATTTTCAAGGTGTTCCCCTTATTTCAATATAAAATTTACCTTAAATAATAAAAAATAATTATAATTACTATTTATAAATTTATAAGGGTAACTTAAAATTATATACCTTTAGTAAAATTTGCCCTTATTATTATTTACAATTTTACGATTGACCTTAAATGGTGAACTGGATTGAAATGCTGGTCTTGGAGTCTTGGACCTCCAACTTTTTAAAGAGGCCATGTGTTTTTTTCGGCGTGGATTCGGTTGATACAAAACGAATGTGAAACATATGGGGATGGGTCAAAACCCTGGTACCTATTGAACCCCAAAATAGCTGGTAAATGGATGTTCATCCCACTAAAAATGTTGACCCATACCCATATATGTAAAGTTTTTTAGTATATAGGTACTTTGGTCCTGATTAGTTTGTCTCTTCAGGCAGCACATTGTGCTTGACCTTGGTTGAATATACATTCAAAGAAAGGCGCTTATCAGGGAACTTCTTTGCCAAGCGCATTTTAATTGATGTTTATATTGGGGCGACGCTACAGATTGGACATGATTGGACAATTGACTTCTTAGTGAAGGAATTTGATTCTCACTAGTATTATTAGGAACCTCTTTGGCGAGCACATGTTGATTTGATTAACGTTCGTATGTTGGTATTGTTAAATCGTTGATTAACTTTGCATGGTTTTGGTCCAAATGCTGCTTTCAGATTCCAGGTCCGGGTGTGCGCGGGCCTCTCCTGTATAATATATGTCGCACGTGTACTAATCAGTAACATACAGTTTTACTTCCCAGGGAATTTTCACTATGGGGGGCACTAGGATATGAAGAAATAAACGGTTCAATTCAGACCTAACAGTGATGTCCCCAAATCAAAGTCAGCTACCCCAAAATTGACTGCAAAAGTTTGAGGGTAGATTCCCATTTGCTCGTCAGGCGCGTCCCTCAAAAAACGGGTGTGGCGACCAGGTCCTGACAAAAGGCAAACAGCACGTACAGTAGGCCTTGGATGGCCCTGACATTTACCCTCTGGTGAACTAACATAGCAATGGAAAATCACCATGTTTAATGGGAAAATCCACTATAAATAGCCATTTTCCATTGCTATTTTAGTTCACCAGAGGGTACACTATTGTGGCAGTCGGACATGAAAACCATAATCTGAACACGAGATTTGCCCAATGCTAGAACAGGATCAACAGTTTTTGTGAGTTTTGTTGGCAGTTTTGTTCTAAAATCCAGCCATGTTGGGGGATCTATCTTCTTGAGATGTGCATTTAACATTTGGATACATTTGGAATATATGGAGTTTGTTTGTTTAAAACAAATATATAACCAACACTATTTTCGGGGTTTGGGTCAAACATGTGGAAATACCTTTTCACATCAATTAAAAACGATGGTTTAGCATGAACATCATGTGGCTTTGTTTGAGCGGTATCCCAGGATCCATTGGTTTATGCCCATGGTCGTATTGCAATGGCCATCACTGGGGGTATACCGTGTACCCCATTTTCAGACACATCCTTTTGGGAATATCGGTAATTTTTGACAGCCACCCAAACTCAAGAAGATTTAAACATATGGTACTATGTATGGGCTCGCTATATCTACAGTGACTTTAGCAACTTTAGTATGGCAAATCCCCTACTTTTTCCCCAAATATGTGTAAAATCTCCAACTAAGCACCATGGTTTTTGGGAAGTGGGAAGGGATTCCGAAACCTTCCAAGTTGTTGGCACCAATCATTTTGATCCATGGGTAAATTGCTCAATTTGTGGGGGATGATCATTTATCCGTTAATAAGGATATATGATATATGATATATGTATAATGTTGGTAAAACAATAATAAACCACCAATTTTTTAATGGTTTATGTCACCTATTTATGGTGATTTCGGGGATGGTTTATCATTACATATATATATATATATGCCCGTCAAAAAATTTGGGATTCCCATGAAATGGGATGGATGACCTATAGGTAGCCCATATACCACGTATTGATCCTCCAATCCCATCATTCTCATCATCTTACGCTTTCCAAATTCACGTACAGACAGCCATCCAGTGCTGCGTTGGTTCGCCAGTTACTCGTAGGAAAACATTCAGAACAGGCAGTGATCACCCAGCTGTCGAGCGTTTAGATGTGGTTTTTCAGATGGCCCTACAATGTGGAGGTGTCCTACCCTCTGGTACTTTAACATAGCTATGGAAAATGGCCATAGAAATTGTTGATTTACCTATTAAAAAGTGGTGATTTTCCATAGTTATGTTAAATTACCAGAGGGTGAGGCATGGAGGTAACCCCCAAGGCATCCAAGTCATGACCATGACGACTGGTTTTTTGAAACAACCGGCAGGTGACGACTGGGAAATCCATGGAAATCCCCCATGAAACATCTAGGAAATCCTGCAGATGGTGTACCACTGGATCGAGTGTATGATTTTGTTTGGCATGGTAGCAGCGCAGTTCCAGTTACCCTCGGTATAGATGGCCCATAGAAAAAGATGGTTTACCGAACTTAAAAATTTGGTGATTGTCCATGGCTACGTTAAATAGCCAGATGGTAGACATTTAATTAAACCCAGTGATAGGGGTTGAACCCCAATTTGTGAGGGTTTGTAACATTTTATAACCATGGTTGTAGCATGTTGTAGCCATTTGTGACCTCAATTGCACCCCCCAAAGTAGATGTTGTGCTTTGATTTTTGTATCTAAGGTTGGCTACTAGCCATTATCAATGTGTATTTGGGTACTATTGTTTTTGTTGTCCTTGGAACACACCTGATTCTGCATGCATGAAGCCATTGGTGACATGAAAATGGGATGAGTCCATGGCAGGGTTTGGGATAAGCCTTGTAGAAATACGATTCAACGTCCCTTTCCGAGATTTCATGTTTACGTAGGTGAAGTAGACCTTTGTAAACTTATTGGGATATGAAACTTTCCGAAAACAACTGGGTGATCATCCACTTAAAGCATTGCTGGCTTGAGCCTCCATTCACAACTATTGGGTGTGGGTCGAACAATGCTGTCCTGGTGGCCGAAAAAGGTTTTTCGACACCGTTCTGGTTGGGTAACACCGTCCTGGACTATGTTAACCCTTCGGTAACGTGGCAATGGGACATCCACCATTGACATGTAAGTACAGTTAGTTATGGCCCAAAATACCAGTTATAAGTACTAAAAAAGCACATTTATAGAGTGTATAAACCCTTTTGTAACCAGTTATAACACATAAACGGCCACAACTGTAGATGATTTTCCCATTAAATAGCAAACATCCATTGATAGGGGATTTTCCATTGCCACCTTTGCTTACCAGAGGGTATTTTTCTGTTTTAGGGATTGGTCGCTCTATCAGCAACCGCTGGATATTACACATAAGAAATGACCCAAAGCTGCGGTCCGGGGCGTGTATTTTGGCCCATGACCACATGTCATTTACACATATATATATATAGATTATATACATTGGTTTGTTTTGAAATTGGGACACCCAAATCCCATTGGGTAAAAGGCATTGTCCCATTTACCCTCCAGTAAATGAACACGTAGATATGGAAAACACACCAATCGTAGATAATTTTCCCAGCGGGAAACAACCATGGGTCCGTATCTATGTCTTAATATCTACATGAAATTGCAGGGTAAATAGCAACAACTTGACTATACAGCAAAAGCCTCAACCCCTCCCCCGTATTTTTTGGTGTTCAATTCAACTCATTGAATGTGACTGACACGTTTGACCCTTACCAACTCCTTTTGCCCCAAGAGCCGGAGTCTAGGTCTCCTGCTTGGCGAATCCGCGGCCTGCTTGAGCTGGATTGAGCTGGGAATCGGTGCCCTTAATCGATGAGATTTCTGTAGGATTACTATGGGATGTCTGAGGGATTCCTATGGGATTCCCATGAGAGTTCTATGCCCCTGATCAACCTGGTCCCATATCAGCTAAGTTGGCCGGGAAAAAAAAAGTTAAGTTGGTGAACATAACTCCGATTTCACTATGGTTTTTATAGGTGATATATCGAATAATGGGCTTATAAGCTAACCAATCACTTGAAAAAATATGCGATGCAGTTGTAAGAGCCCATGTTGTGATGCTGCCTACTAAGTGCTCCACTTAGCAGTCGAGTTCTATACTGCTGGTCTTGTGTGGCCATGTAATCCCTTCTATCCTTCTATCCTTATCCCGTTCATATGGATCACAGAAACCATGGTTTAATAGAAAAAAATGCAAAACATATTTGGGACCATGTGATGGGGATCTTTAATATGAAATATATGAACGGGGGATGGGATTATACTTCCTTTCATCATTTAAGTGGAATAACCATTGTATATTGGTAGTTTGAGCTTCAGCCTAGTCGCAGACATGTTGGATATGTACATACTGAGAGTGCCAACTGTTGGAGACTGTGATGTCTTAATACAAATATTGATATATAAATATATATACATATATACATATATATATACATACATAATCAGTGCATTCTTCCTCTTGTGCTTTGTGGCCTCGATTTTGTTTTGCTTCCCAAATTAAAAGAACACCAAAAACTGTTGTTTGCTGGATATGACGTCTTAAGTAAGTTACCATGTTCAGTGACAGAAACTGACTATGCACAAATGGCCAAATTCCTGGCTGTTCATGCCAAGTTGACGCGGGATTTTTCCGATTTCGGATCGGCTCCTTGATGCTCAAAGGGGTTTCCATCCACAACTGGATACTTCAGAGCAGAAGAAAATGGTTGCTCCACAACATTTGGGGATTCATTAGGGAAAATTGGGAGATAACTGGAATACTTGTTGTTGTTTTTTTTGGTGGGGATGTACTGTAACAGGGATATCAACAACAATATAATATGGGTGTGTGTGAACACCAACGAGATACCCAAGTACCCAAGCACTGTTATTTCAATGTGTAATATGATGATGGATGAGGGCATTGGTATATTATATATATATATGAGTCACAGTCAAAATGGTTGAAGACCACTTTAGTATTGCAGGAGTTTTTTGTCAAAGATGTGCACAGAACAGAACACTGTAAAGCGATAGGGCCCACCCCCCAAAGAGATAACCTGGGACCATACATGACAGTCCATCATACAAACTTTGCGTAAACCAAGCAAATACTGTTATGCACATTTACAGAACGGGCAAAACCGATGAGAGAAATTCAACCTGTAGTGCTCTGTTTCCTGCAGTTACCATATCATTTGGCATCGAACTCGCTCGCTTGTTCTCCTTTTTTTTTTGTGTTTTTTCTTTCTTTCTTTCGTTCTTTCTTTATTTTTATTTTTATCTCTCTCTCTCTCTCTCTCGGTTTATCTTTCTCTCTCTCTCTCTCTATCGTTTGTGTGGCAAATTTCCTTCGAACAATGTCATATGTTCGAGGGGTTATTTAGCGATAACCTTAGCGATAACTTAGCGATAAACATTTGTTGCACTCGTTCCCCTGGCCAAGCCATAGAGCCATTTCATGCAATTTCCATAACTTTAGAAAGGAAATGAAAGGACATGAATGCATGAATGCACATTGGAATGAAAATGAAAGGAACACTTGTAATGCAGACTGCACTTGGAGATGCAAAGGAAAGGAACAGACGAATTACCGGATAGATCGAGGGGATTCATGAATACAATATGAAAGGAACATGAAAGGAAGATGAGGGGAATGAATACACATGAAAGGAACATGAAAGGAGAATGAAAGGAAAATGACAGGACATGACTGCAAAATCAAAGGAATATGCATGCAAATGAAAGATTAATGAAGGAAAAATGCATGCAAATGAATGCAAAATGAAAGGAACATGAAGTGTTGCCGAAGCACCTGAAACCAACAAAACAATTCCTCGATCCATTTCCGAGCCTGTTTAGGAATGGATTTGGGCTTCATGTTGGATCTCGAATATTATGCTGATTTCCACTAAACCCTGTAAAGCGATAGGCCCCCCCCAAAAGCGATAACCATAACAACAGCAACTACTCAGATGTATATAAAGGATTTTGACGGGAGCTCACACACATATATATACATATATACATACATATATACATATATATATAACTACATATATATATAAATACATATATATATACATACATATATATATATACATATATATACATACATATATATATATATATACATATATATACATACATATAGATAAATATATATATATATATATATTATAATTACATATAATGGGCAAATTATTGACTATTTGACCGCTTTATCTACCTATTTTTGTTTGTGGTGAGGGTTGCATATCGGGAGCAACCCTTTTCAAAGTTATGGCTGGCATTTGCGGAACCAACATGGTCTCCGCCAATCTCTTCTGGAATGAATTATCCTTTTCATGAGATGCTGAGTGACCATGAAATGACCTGGAAAAGAAAGGGTCAAGCATGGTCAAACCATCAAACATCTCATAGTCCGCGTTGCTTTGCCTAGTTGGTGAAATTACACAACCGCAGTTTGATTTGAGGGACCATGAAACTGAAACGCACAGTATATACATTTACATCCAAAGTCATATCGGTTTCAAAAGTACATGTTCCCTTCAAGTCATCCGGATGCAGACTTTCTCCGTGGACCGTACGTACGATCCACATCAGTCAGAGTGTAGAGGTTTTGGACGGCCGACTTTTTACAAGTTTGAAGTGTCATTGGCAACCCGAAGAGGGGTGTC
>CAMXCT020004236.1:10846-42645 GCA_947184155.2 Cladocopium goreaui | reverse complement strand
TCAAGGATACAGGTGACCACGGTGTCCTGGCACGATGCCCTGTCCTCCACATCAGACCCGCTGTCCATCACATCTTTGATGTCTGCATTGGATATGATCTTGAAGGTAGTGGTCCCTGTCCAAAATTCGTTTCTCTTATTTGTCTTCTCGATGTTATTCCCCGCCAATCTCCAGGAGTCATGAATCAATCTCCCACTTGACTGAAACACTTGGTTGGTTTCCCTTTCATCTCTAAACCGTCTCAGCTTACATGGCAGAAAGTCAGCCTCCTTGGGGGTGAACATCTTTCTTCTTGGTATTTTGTGCACTCTCGTCAATGTTGTTTCATCCTTCCATATCCATTCATCTTGATCACATTCATTTTTGGATATTTTCTTTCCCTTTCTTGATGACGTTGATGGGTTGTAGGCTTTATCTTTTGACACTCTACCAGCAATCACGTCACCACCGGCGAACACAAGTCGTCGTCGATTGGGATCTTTGTTTTCTGTGGGATACGGATCATCATCGGGGTCCCCCGTCGGAGGAAATCCCATTGGAAGGCTACCCCATCCAGAACTGTCCCCCGTCGGAGGAAATCCCATTGGAAGGCTACCCCATCCAGAACTCCCCCCATGAACAACTCGAAGTAGCGTGTTGATCACCCGAGCAGCACCACAAGGAGCTGCATGAATGGTTGTGGGTTCATTTCCATGGGATTGATGACAAAATAGTTGACCTACCCCCACAGTTAACTGAGGATACTTCAGGACTTGAGTCTGACGAGTCGGCACCGCAGCAGCATGGAGCCCTTGTCGTTCTATTGACGCCAGGTGTCCCGGTGAGACAACACCAGCTGATTGCCTAGTAATCACCGACGGTGATATACTAAATTGACACGGATGGTATTGGAAACAAGCTCGTTCTACCCATTGATCAAAACGGTCTTGTTGTTGAACGGGTGGAACTCGATCCTCAACCTTGATCCATTTGCCATGAGACAGTATCCAGGTACTTCTCAAACAATCATGAGGCAATGATACACCAGGTGGTCGCTTTCTAAAGAAAGTTGGCGTCTTAACAACCAATATGGGATCCATACCAGGTAGTTGTTGTACTTGTTCTTTACCAGAAAGACCCTTCTGATACACCTCAGGTGGTAGAATAGGTATTTCGGTATACGGAAAATTTGGAACATCTTGAGTTTTGGTTTGAAATACTTGTCGGACAGTGGTATCGACATCCGTGGTGGGTGAGACCATATCGAGCAGATCTTTCGTACCGATGTCACCAGGGTCCAACAGGTTGATGAGCATACATGCTCTTTTCCATGCCAACGGATTCTTGAAACCTTTGGTGTGAATGTCAGCGGCCATTTTCGAGGTCACCTCATACATGAGTACGTAGTTCTCTCGGGTAAAATGTTCATGGAGGGAAGTGATGGCTATGCCATGGGTCCTCTCAAGATGCCGCATAGTGGGGTTACGACCCGACCTGACTACACCAATCATGCCCTGATTGTCATCATGAAACAATAATTTGGGCGACTTTTCCGTCAGCGTTTCCCAGATGCTCATTGCGGGCAAGCCCATAGTACGGAGGGTGACATCGGCTGCAACGATTTCGGCCTCAGGCGTCGAATGGCTTACGCATCCTTGCCGCTTGCTGCCCCCGGACAAAGGGAACCGAGTGTGGTTACCCTGGATATGCATATGAGACCCTGAAGTTGATCTCAAAGACTGAGCACACCCTGCAAAATCGGCATCCGCAAATAAAGACAACGTCAAGTCATTGAATTGGTCCCCAACACATCCGGTCATTCTTTTAGATAGGCTGGAATTCACGTAGCACATCAAGTGATACAGTTTTGCATCGTCATCAATAGTCCACTTTGTTACATTCCTGGCCAGGGAATTAATGGAACGAAGCAGATCAAAACGAGCAATCCTCGCCGCGTACAACAGCTTCATCAGCACGCTGGCAGCGTGTGGCGCTAATGCACCTCTCTCAGACTCCCCAGGCGAGACGTCTTCCCCTTGGGTTCCTTGTTCATAAAACAATGGAGCGTCCGGATCAAATTCATGAGTGCACCATGGACAAATTTTCTTGTTCTTGGGGTTCCCGGGACATGGTGCTCTAGATTTGTGCTTCTTTGTTTCTTCAGGTAGACTTGGAGTGGATACGTGTTTCAACTTCGTATCTTTTCCAACAATGTCCAAATACTTCTCAACCGACAGTTTCAACAAACCTTCCATGTCATAGGTCATGGTTGACACCGGGGTTCCATCATGAAGTTTGGTAGATCCCTTTCTCAAAATACAACCAAGATAGAGTCCTAAGTCAGTCTCGGGCTCGATGTTGAGTTTTGATCGAAGCATCTCCCAACCCTTAGTCAGGTTCTCTTCCGGTCCTGCCAGCTTTAGATCGTCTACATAGATGACGAGAAGTAACTTCAGTTTCTTATGAAAATACATTGAAGGCCATTCTTCTCCGACAGGAATGAAGTCGAGTTCACGAACTTTTTGATCACAATGTTGTTCCCACATTGTTCCCGTTGTTCCCACATTGTTCCCGAATCGGGGTGACCATATAAAGCTTTAACCAATCTTACAACTGGTCTTCGGAACTTACGAAAATCGACATCATCTGGCCATGCATCTTCAGGTAGCTCAACCCAACATGGTGGTCCGGTTAGTTTTGCTTGAATATATGCCTGAATGGCATCGGCAAGTTTTACATTGTGGCCTGGAAGACACCCATAGAAATCAGCCCATCTCGATGCCTCAAAAGTAGCTGGAGAATTGCCCAAGTCCTGGAAGAAAGCTGCCTCCCAGAATTGGTTCTTCACCTGGTTACCAAGCAAGACACCTCGGCCTTTGAATTTTCTACTAGGACTCCCCGCAGGCAATTGATAGTTCTTTTCAACACAGATACCATGTACTCTGGCCATGTGAACCTCAGTCTTGTTTGCCTTTGCTTCACGAACAACATCATCATATTCTCTAACGACACTGAAATCGTAGACTCCAGCAGCATGTTGACCCAACCATTCCTTCCTCATAGCTTTACGTGCATCATCGTTTTCCATCATTTCTTTTCGACCTACAGGCCTTGCCACTGCAGTGTTGAACATCTTATTGATATTGATTCCATTGTCATTTGAAGTAAGCTTTTCTCGATGATCACCGCAATGATTGATGCATGGCATGCATGGAAATGGAAGGAAAACATCACTGAGGCCACGAGCGTCTTGGGGCACATCGTTGGTGTCGTGCAATGTTGCAGCAGCCACCACCTTCCCCTGGTTGAAGTCATACACTTTGTCGTTGTTCCATGTGGCTTTCGGTCCGTTGCCCTTCTCGACCTCAGACCATTCGTCCCACTCCATCAAGAAGTCATCATCATCAGGTACATCAGTGTCTGATAGATCTGAATAATACGGAGCAGAGGCAGAGACCCCTCTCCCGACGGGAGAAACGGCCCTTTTCCCATACTGAAAAACTTTACCTCTTCGGACGTAGTCTTGGGACATGGCCACTCCTGAAACGTGATCGTCTTTCTTGGAGGATTTAGCTTTCTTGGCTTCTTTCTCTTTCTTCTTTTCTTCTTTCCTCTTTGCTCGCTCCTCGCTCTCCTTGATTTTCGCATCACTCTTCTTCTTTTCTTCTTCAGCTTCAATCTTCTTCTCTTCGGCCTTTGCAATCCCTTTTCTGACAGTTGGTGACATCTTCCTCCATTCGTCAGGGGTATACTTCGAAGGCCTTGGAGTAGTTGATATTCTGCGAAAACCACGTTCATCAATACGATATGGATGACCGCGAGAATTGAGCTTCACCCATTCACCATCGTCATTCAGGTATACGACCCCATCCCCAGCCTTCCCAACGGAGTAATGATCTGGTCCTCCTTCTGGTACATGAAGATCTGGATGTGCTGGCTTGTCGATACCTGGTGGTCCCAATCTTTCAGACATTGCGTCTAAGTGCCTTTCAGCCTCCAACTCTCCCTCAGTTGGTTCACGTGGGACCTTCGACGAAGGTTCACCATCACCACCATGACCATCGTCATCGTCTCCACCTTCATCAGCATCATCATCCGGTGGAGGTGGCGGTAGGATTTCTGGGTTTCCTTCAAGACGATCTTTCACTTTCAATCCTTCAATGGAAACATTGATCCTTTCATACTCTAACTTGCATGGGAATTCAAGGGGTTCCTTTAGTTCAACCCTCTCTGTGTAATGCGGAGTCCTCAGCTTGGCAATGGGCTTCTCTGCGTCATAGGCCAAGTTCTGTTTACTCCAGTCACATAGCGCCCATACCCTGTACTTTCTCGACCAATGGAGCCCGGGACCAATGGAGTATCCAGCGAACACTCCGGGGATTCCCATAGGATCAAATTTGTGTTGTTGTTCTCGTTCACGTGAACCACTGGGTTTGAAGTACACGAGGGCACCAAAGGGTATCATCTTTCCTTTGAATTCTTCTCCATGAAGTTTGCACCAAGAACTGACCTCATCGTCGTTGGGCTCGATGTTTAGTAGATGGCTGACACATCTAATGGCATACATCCAAAAGCATGGTGGAATTCCTGCTTCAAGTAGACATGTCGTCGTTGCCACGAGCACGAATTGGTTAGTCCTTTCTGCAAGCGAGTTGTGCTTTGTCTTTCCAGCCAAGGAAGTGTCCATTGGGATCTTAAGGATCTTCATTGCTTTGTCGAACTGTGGGGCATCGTCGGAGTATGCTTCTCGAATCTTACGACGGCCCATGAACTGTTTGACCGCACGTATTACCGCATCAGTGTCCTTTCTGGCAGATGGGTAAGACTGAAGCATCCCCGTATATCTATCCCTGATGACAAAGATGGTTTTGTCGTCGCCATAGTCCTGTTCAGCAATACGGCGATTGTCAACATAGTCGAATGTGATCAGGTCCCCGAACTTCGTGAGCTTGCGCTGAAAGGCTCCTCTGAACGTTTTCCTGTGTTTCATCTTGGCACGCACGCAAGACTCACAGTATGGGTTCTTGTAGCGATGAGTTAGAAGATGAACCTTCGACCTTGCTTCATTCTTCAAAGTTCCCCTCTTACTCAATCGGACTCCCCCATCTTCCTCATCAACATCAATGACATCATCGTCATCTTCACCTCCTCCATCTTCAGGAATTTCTTCAACCTCAACTTGATGATCCCCTTGAATGTCGTCAGGTGCGATGCTGGGATCGTATCCGTCATCCTCAAACTCGGCGTATTCATCGTCATAACCTGACATTTCTTCATCGTCACCTGCGTCACTTCCAACAGCGACTTCATGTTGATTGCATCTTGACTTTGTTTTCTTACGTTTCTTCAATGATCTTTTGGGAGACTTAATATCGGATCCTCCAACGGAGTCGGAAAGATCCTCCAGCTCATCTCCACTTTCTCCATCAATGACCAAAAGACCTTCTCCTTCTGACGTTGAGCATCCGTCATCAAGAACTGCCATAATCTTTTCCACACATGATGATCTCAACTTTCTCTTCTCTTGATCGACGCTCACATAGGGGATGTAGTCTTTGACGGTCATCTCGATGATGTTGCCATTGGGATCCAACATGAATGGGGTTCTTCCAGTCGGCCAAACAAATTAGTAACCAAGATCAACGCATCGCTTTCCCATGGAGAGCACAGAGGGCGTGTCTTCCAGGATGTGGGCTTCTGCTGGTTCATTGAATGCCTCGAACTTGATGCTTGAACGTTTGGTCGAACATGTCACCCCATTTGCTGTGTGGAAGTTGACGACCTTGCCATCATATGTTGGGAGATCCATTCTGTTAATTCGTGTGGATGATATGAGATCATGACCACTTCCGGAATCCAATATGAATCTCTTATCTCTCTCCTCAACAGGAACAGTGATACACATTGTGTTGCCCCTTTTACCATATCGGCCTTTAATATGCTGGACATAGTTCTCTACAAAAACTTCCCTGGACACCTCATCGTCCTCAATGTCGAGTCTGATCAGAATGTCCATACTGGGGCCGACGATGACCAGGACTTCATCAATGTCACTGTACTCACCCTTCTCATCGATCAGGATAGCCATTGCTTTCCCTCGGCTCGAAGCTAACCTGCATGAATAAGACCATTGTTCATCTTTCCTTATCTGATCAGTGGGCTTACCAACTTTACCATGACCTTTGGGAGTAGTTTGAGATTTCCGGTTGCACTTCACGAAGTCCTTCTTCACGTAAGTCTGAACGGTATTATTAGACTCATTGAATCTGACCTTCTTCTTGATCACGTTCGATGCAACCTTGTGGAACGTCCCTTCATCATCACTCCAATCATGGATAAGTGCAGGTGTAGCCTTTGAGCTCGATGCCTCAGTGTTTGGAGCAGTGTTGAATAGATGAGGATCGTGGCGTTTGTTGCATTTGTCTCCATACCGACACTTGCCCTTGGCCCAATGCCAGCATGGCTCATCAATCTTCTTGGTCTTGTTTGCAGGAGATTGACTTCTTGGAGTTCCTGGCTTTCGACCGTTGCCTTTAGCATTCTTGTTTGCATCGAACACCTTTTGGTCGTGACTGTATTCGCAATCTTTGCCCTTTCTGCATGCTTTCTTGATGAAATGGAAATGGCACGGGATTTTCTTCTTGGATCTCGGACTGGCACTTCGGCTGTTTGCTCGATCCTTTCCTTTCCCTTGACCTTTTCCCTTCCCTTTTGCATGCTGCTTAGGCTGAGGAGATGGTAGAACCGGAGCCGCATCGGCCTTGGCCTTCGCCTTGGGTGCTGCCTTCTCCTTGGGAGTAGCCTTAGGCTTTGCTTTTGGGTTCGCATCCGGTGCAGCAGCAGTCGGATTTGGCGCAGGAGCTGAAGGTTTGCCGCCACCTGCAAAATCTCTTGCATACTTTTCTCTAGCGGCTACATGCTTGTCCTCTCTAATTCTGGAGATATGTCTTTCGATGACGTCCAAGAGATAGCGATAGCTTCGTCTTTG
Source organism: Cladocopium goreaui (assembly GCA_947184155.2). Taxonomy (NCBI): domain Eukaryota; class Dinophyceae; order Suessiales; family Symbiodiniaceae; genus Cladocopium; species Cladocopium goreaui. Next base: position 35,678 of record CAMXCT020004236.1, on the reverse strand, counting down.
GTCTCCCTCCATCCATGACTCGTACTGCTTGATGTCGAACATCATAAGGCTCGAATTTCGAATCTTCTTGTATAAAGCATCACGAAGCCAATCATCAGGAGGTACATCATCCGGCATCATGTTAGATACCATCTCCATCCATTTCTCGTAGAACACTTCCAGGTTTGAGTCACCGAGATACTTCAACGATACGATGTGCTCCATAGTGAAGGCTGTCTCTCGTTGACCTGGAGTTCTGAAGTGCTCCAAGATCATAGCCAAGATTTCCCGTCCCATGACATAGGTTCCTCTTCGACTATGACTTTGTGTCCTCAATCTCAGTTTGATCGCTACGTGACGAGCAACATCACCGGCTTGGGCTATCACGTTTGACAATGCGATTGACAACTTGGCGTCGATTGACTGGTATCGTTGCCCTCCACTGTCATTCAATAGCTCGATATCGGGATTTGGTCGAATAGCCGGTTGTAACCATGCTTCCCATGCGGCTTTGTCCCCATCATTGGCAGCAAGAACAACACTCTTAATGAGATCTGATTGCCAGACCCCAAGATTCTGCTGTTTCGGCCATGGGCTAACATAGACCTTGTCAGCCTCCCGTCGTGACATTCTTGGCGCTTCTTCTGCCGTGTAAGCTGCAGTGGAGACATCATCTGCTGAATCACGTTGTGATCCTCGAACTGAAGGCAATCCCGGAGGTTCAGGAGGTGGTCCTGGACCGTTGGGCCCGAAAGGGTCAGGAGGTCCATCAGGGTCAGGCGGACCGCCCCATCCACTCGGTGGTTTGTAGTAGTCCCTCTCAGTTCCGTCAGCGATCCTATTGTCGACTTCTCTCAACAAATCAGTGATTCTTTTGTTTGATTGAGAAGGTTGTCGTTGAGGATGTACAGCATGTTCGCGATAGGATTTGGCTACATTTGTTTCATGGTTCAACTCCTTGTCAATCTGCGAGACCCAAGACTTCAGAATAGCGTTTTCACAGTTAGCCTCACTCACGTCATTCTCCAATTTGTCGATGACTAGTCTTGATGCGAGATCGTAGTTGGGAATGCCTGCAGAATAGGAAAGCGTGTCAGGGTTGACCCTTGACATGGATATTTCAGAATCCTTGAGACTCTTCCTCATTTCATCTACTTGACGTTTCATGTCCATAATCTCAGAATTCTTAATACCGATCTTTTCATCCCTATCCTGGATTTCCCCCATGAATATGCATGATCTCTCATATTGTTGAACACCACTAGCCAATACCATTTTGCGCTCATTCTCTAGTTCAGATTTCAGAGTTCGGACCTCGGTATTGGTGAGGGACGGCGCCCCTACATCCGCAACTTCAGTCAATCTCTCCTTTAACAATAGGTTCTCTTGTAAACATTCATGAATTTCATGGTCTAGGTCCTGAACCCTGATTTGAGCGATCTTAGCCTGATTACGCAGATCTTCGACAAGCATCTCATCGGGGCCACGACCGTCGGTCGTAGAACCCTGAGTCAGCGATCTCCGTAACTTCGCGTTCTGCAACTTGATCTCATCCTTCAGTTCGCAGTTCATCTTCTGCTCGTTCGCATAGAGCTCCTCATAATGCTCTGCCTTTGCGATCGAGTTTGTGCTAGCCTGTGATTCAAGCCTCAGGTGCGATATTGCTTCGGCCTCTTGGTTCCTGTATGATGCAATTCTTCTGACGGTATCATGTTCGGTATTCCGATGCTTCAGGTCACTTTCCAACTTGGCCTGATTTGCCTCGAACACCTTCTTTCTAGATTCTCTAGTGATCTCATCAATACTGCTCTCATACAGCTCGGCCTGTTTACGAGACTGAATCAAGGCTTCACTCAATAGTTGATTTCGCTCAGACAATTCATGAACTGCAATTGATTGTTGTTGGCTAATCACTTCAAGTTGATTGCTAGAGAAGGATGCCATCTCGGATCGATTACGATATTCCATGATTGAATTCTGGAAGTCTGTTTGCATTTCCTGACCTTCATTGTATAGTCGATTGGCAATATCGGTGGTTAAGACATTGGTCTGATGAAGTTGTTGAAGTCTTGCCTCCGTATTACCCAGTAGTCCTTGAAGGTGATGTACTTCATCCTTGTACTCTTCCTGGATCTCCATGCCACGTTGATGGATCCGTCGTGCACCATGTTCCATTAGGGCACCTCGGCGTTCAAGGTCTTGGATGCGCATTGTTGCACCTTCATCTTCCTGAGATGCTACCATTAGTTCTGCTTGATATTCTGCAACCTCATTTGCGGAACATAATAATCTGTTATTGAGTGCGTTGACCTCATCAAGTACATTCTGGTTGTGTTCCCGAAGATATTCAGTGAATCTGATCTCGATGTCATGAATCAGTTGATCTCTAGATGCAGCGTATGCTTCCATGTTGTTCAGCTGATTACGTAGGGATTGACATTGTGCCCGTAGTTCCTCTATCATGGCAATAGGTTCACTAGCCACAGAAGTATCTGTTGATCTCCTCTTAACACGGCTATCCCCGGTCCTCTCACCAATTCGGTCGGTCACGGCCCTGGTGGATCTGTCCCTTGGAGTAGTTCGTCCTCGAGATGGTCGATGCCCTTGACGGACAACATCACTCCGAGCACTGTTTCGAGAAGATCTAGGTGTACTTTGAGTGGATATTCTTCGCCTGTTTGATGTGACTTGCCATCCGGACTGTGTAGTTCGGGTAGAGCGTATCCCGCCACTGTCTGCCGTGTCACCAGGGGAAGATTGATTGACCTCTTCGACCGGCATAGCGGCGTTCTCATTGAAGGTAAACTGCGTGGTGCGCGAGTCTCCGCTGCCGCCTTGCATCTTTGCGACGATGAGCTGATTGGTCCTTTGCGTCCTCAATCAATTGCTCAGACGGCCCGGCTACCAGCACGCAGGCACCACTCTCCCGGCGGGAGAAGTGAGCTCTACGGCTGATAACCTGTGAACAAATGAATCCTTGTTCTGGATATCTCTGATTGGTGGTACCTTAGTGCTGGGACAGCCGAACCTAACGAAGCATTGCGAGCATCACGCGGTTGTTTTCCTCTCAGCGGGCGCTTGAGCCACAATGGGCGTCCGTTATGAAGTGCAGTGTTCATATCATACATGCACCTAGCGCCGGGTTCCCTTTGACATATTATAATATAGACATCTCTAAAGTTCTCCTGAAAGAGGAAACAAAAAACACTGCCCATCCCTCGCCTTGTCTTCATTGGTCCATTCGTAGGAAGCTTTTCCGCCTTGCACCTTGGCTCCCGCTCTTTTTCTGGGTACCAGCCGGTGTCAAACATGACTTGCTGAGAAATCCTCTATCAATGGTGTTTATAGCTGGGAAAACCATCTAGAAATTGGTGGATTGTCCTGAGTCCATCGCCTTTTTGAGGGGTCCCATATCACTTATGGGGGAGAAATCACCATGGTTTGGTAGCCATTCAACTGATAACCCCCCACCATCTCCCAGTTCGCGGTTCACCTTCGCCGTGAACCAACAAGAAACCATCAGAATTGTGGGTTTCAAAAAAACTGATGCATTCCTTATTCCTTATTCCTTACATCTACATATCTACATATATGTATATACATACAATATCATAGAATCATAGAATCATTGTGTTTCTCCTTACATTGATGATTGTAACTGATATGTCACAATATCACCAGAAACCTACGTCATTATAAAACCTTACAGCCCCTGGAAATTCATTGGCCCATCCCCAGGAAGGACTAGCAGTTTTCATTGGCTCGTTTCCAGGGCAGCTAACGATCTTGTCCGCCACTTCGAACGTCTTGTGCTTGTGGTTTTGGAGTTGTTTCCTGAAATGACAAAAAGGACATCCACCGAAGTAACGCCACTAGTTCTGTCATGTTCTGGATAAGGATACCGTTCTGAATCATTGAATTACTCACATGAATTTTAAATGTGCACATTGATTAGGCTAAACTTTACTAAACAAACGATGCACTACTGCCAGACCCAGAGAGAACCCAACAGCATCGCTGGGAGGGTGAATGGTTTCAAGATGTTCCAAGTACCACGTTTGACCCACAAAAGTCATCCAAAAACTTGGAAGGCGGAACAAGCCAAATTCAATGGCTGAGCACCATCCAAACCTTTGAAACTTCGCTGTCAATAGGAGGAAGCACACTGAGAACTCACAAAATATTAATTACCTGTTTATGTTGGTGAAAATCCTTGAAAAATCACAAAGTCTTTCAGAGGCCATTCCTTGCTGCAATCTTCTTTGGTCTGCTGTTGTTTTTGTCAGTTGAGCAGTAAATACCCCTGTTCATCCTGTTCATGGCAACATGATTTTTCACGATCCAGGCTTTACCCGCTGAAAATCTTGAGTTGAAAATCGAAAACCAGCTATATGTTCTGAAATGAGTTTTCGCAAGGGAGAAATCAACTTAACTTTGCCCAAAAACAACGATTTACCCTGATTGACCCCATCTTGTCTCTCAATTTCAGTGGAGAAAAATGAGGCATTCAGAAAAATCATCAACTTCTGAGGAGCCATTCACTCCAAGCCCCCACTTGGCAGCCCGGCTTTGTAGCAATCCCTTTGCGACTCTCCGCTTCACGGTTCATGCGCTGAATCAACTCCTGGCTGGAGTGTCATTGGTTCATTGCTTCATCAAATTTCAAGGTTGATAAGTTGATCAGTTGATTCCACTTGGAATTGGATGAACCGTTCTGAACGATCAGTGCAATTTCATGAAATCTCCTTGTTTTCCAACCCTTCCAACCGTTCCAACCATTCCAACCGTTCCAAGCCATCACCGAGCAATAGCCCTTCAGCCCGAGCCGTCGCCGTCAAAAGATGCTCCTGGCGTCGCTCTTTGATGCCATCGTTGACGCCAGCCTGGCGTGTTCATGATCAGTTTCATCCCAAAAAACATCCACCATGGCCACCATGGTTTCTGAGTGGTGCTTAACAGATGTTTAATATGGGGATGGGAAGACTTTTCAAAATGCTCTGGAAATTAAGATGGTGACCATGTCAACCATTTTGGAAATTACAATCCTTGGACGTTTACCACGTTTACCACAATGCCTTCCAGAGAAGGATCTTTGGTCGATGAAAAACAACGCCCCTAAAAACACATTAGTCAGTTGGTTGGGAAAGTCATAGCTCCGAAAAGCTCCCCATTTGAAGGGAATTTCTGAGTAACCAACACGTCCGAAACGCTCCGACAGTTGGATGAAACTCCAGGTGAAGGTTACGACATCCCATAAATGGGGAAACTAGCCATGTCTACCAGCCAGTCCCCAAAAATTCTGACGGTCATAATCCTCATTTGCTGGTTCTATGACTCTAGTGACTCATTTGTGTGGTGCAAACTTTAGGTGGCTGAATCCCATAATTTCTATAATAGTGTCTATATGTTTCACTCCCAACTGGCATGTCAGTCCAACCCTCAACCAGGTGGATCATTTCGAAACCAAACCTGAGAAGTTCAGCTTACAAACCACAAATCACAAGAGCTTAGTCTGACTGATTACTGATCGATTTTCCCCAAGTCCTGGTGACATCTCATCTTTCTCGGGACTTATTTCTTGCCGAGATTTACCAGGTCTACTGGGTTATCACCATCAGTTGCTGGCGAAAATCAACATTTCTGTAGCAGAAATGGTCGCTGATGTCACATCATATCCACTGGGGTTTGAGCTATCATTTACTAGAGGTTGAGCGACCTTCACAGCTCTTGGATATCCCCATGATTTTTTCGGGTTCATGTGTTCTCTTTATGTAACCGCATTTGCAAACCACCGTTATCAAGGCGAATGCATTCCCCTTCGATGAATACCTCAGAAAAACTCACCAGACCATTCATCAATGGGAATTTCAGGATCCTAAAATGGATGTACCTACCATATATAAGGCCTATGAATTCACCAGTACCCAGGATCATCATGCCATCAACACCTCCATCATGCCATCCGCATCCTTGTCTCCGTCCCTCAGCACGGGGATATTTCGGACACCCAACAGACCCAACAGACCCAACAGACCCATAGCCGCCTGTAGCCTCTGGTAAGCAAACATTGCAAACATGACAATATGATGAGAAATAGAGAATCTCTATGTTCCATAGGAAAAGGATGAATGGAATTCAATGGACATGGGCTGGGGCTTTTGTCAAGGTTTCTTATTTTCCAGAGGGTACTGTCAACCAAAGATGAAAATCAACCCCTGATTGGGGTACTGTACTCAGTACGGGGGCCAAGTCGAATAAGTATTTTGGTACCACAGATGATCACGTTGTCGGCACGAAAACAATCAACCAGTGGCTTGACATCCATCGCTTGACGAGCATGGCTGAAAAACCATTGGAGTCAATATGGCTATGAAAGATCTTTCAGTTTATGTACAGTCACCTTTACCAAAAGAAGCCAACTCAGCATTTTGGGGTGTCAGAAACTTGATCTGATGTATTTTCAAGCCCAAAAGTTGCTGATTATTTAGACCAAACGCTGCTGATTGAGCCTTCCAGGAATGCCTAGGATATCAATGTCTTTGGTGTCTTGGGCATTTGGAGGTTTCCTAAAATAGGGAAAATCGGGGTATGTACCCCGAAATCATCCATGTTAGATTGGTCCATTATAAACCATCCAGCGAACTTGGGGGCCCCACGACTAGAAAACCCCACGAATACATATGAATAGCATAGTTATCTAGTTCCCATATAAGGTCATGGCATATAACTATGGTATTCATGGTATTCATATAACTATTAATATATAACTATTCATAAGGTCAGTCATCGCTTTAGTTCCCCATTATCCACCACAAAGCATGGCTCCAATGGCGTCCCTGCTCCAGTGGCGTCTGTGACTGAGGAGCCAGCTCTACAGTCGCCGGGTTCTCATTTCCGGCAACCCTGCAGGAGCCATGGCCATGGAAGATTTGAAAGGTATCTGTGTATATATATATATATATCATATATATATACATATATATACATACACATACATATATATATATATATACATATATATATACACATACATTTATATACAGGTATATACAGGTATAGATATATTTATATATGTATATTATATCCTATATGCAGGGTTTCACATGAGGCTAAACAAGACCAATCAGCCATGGCTGGTGTTTCGATCAAACCATTGGCCAAAGGGACGTAGCTCCAGCGACGACTTTTCGATCTTTTCGGACGTCCTCTGAAACGAAAGGTTAAAATTCAAATGGAAGTGTCCTAAAATGGGGGTACCCCTAGAAAGACATCCATTTATCGATGGAGAAATTCCAAAAAGGAAATAAACCATTCAGCGAGCTTGGGGTACCACCATGACTATGGAACCCCCCAAATGGTTGCTGCTTGAAGTTGAGACTTGGGACTATGCGCTTGGATTCCTGGTCGCCACCACCAGCCCGACTGGGAAACACCCATCCAACATTGATCGCTTGCCGAGGCACTTTCCGAACTTGCCATCGATCCAAGGATGGGACATGACCTGTGACGAGAAATCTGCAAACATGGCATCGCGGCATAGAGCGACCATAGCGACCAGCTCGAAACATCATGGCATCGCTTCATCGAAACGGTCATTGACTTATCCTCTGGGAATCATGTTCATGGTAGAAATCCCTGAGCTCAATGATTTTCCCAAACCTCCATTTTTTTGGTGGATTTCCCACTGCGAGGTTTTTTGTTTGCCGAAGGGTTGGTTCCATGACTTTCAAAAGATTGGCATCTTCAGTTACCTGAAACTGGCTAGATCCGCGACGTCCCAACTTTGCCTCTTTGGAGCTCATTCGGCTCTTCTCACTCTTCTCAAGCATCTTGCGAATGTATTCCTGGCAGCTGGGCAGCTGGTTGCGAATGCATTTTTAAACGCTGAACAATGACGCGATTTCTTTGCTTAATCGTACCCATAGGATCCATGTATGCCATATATGGTAACATGGATACCATCAATATACCCCCTTTATGTTAGCATATATACCATACATGGATCCTATGGGTTAAACAATTGAACAGGCTCGCCTCGCAGACGGGATGCACCCGCTTGGGGATCCGAACTTCTTTGTTCCTGGCCAGCTACATCACTGGGGGTCATGCTTGGTTTGGTAGTTCTGTGTATAAAAATATATGAAGGAATTACCCTCTGGTTATGACTAACAGTTCGCCATGGTATAGAGGGCCCTAATCGAAATAGATGGTTTACCTAGCTATAAAATGGTGGATCTTTCCATGGCTATGTAACAAATAACCAGATGGTAAGTATGGCTAATTTTTGCAATGCATATGTCATGTAGCTACATGTCGACATGTACTTCTGTATGTTCGCTGGAAACAGGAATGGCAGCATGGCACCGTGGCACCACTGGCAACGTTTGGTGACTTTAAGTCACATCTTTTTTGGGCAACAATACCCAAATTGTACGACAACATAGCAGAAAATTCAGTTTGTGCAAATGATGTTGGGTTAACATGTTACTTGCAAACATGTAACTTAGTGAGCTCAGAAAAGAACAACATCTCATGTTTCCATTTGAAGGATTTAAAAAACTGTCTGAAATGAGTTCTGAAATGGCTTCTGCCTTTACAGAACAAAGTGTAGCAATTAGTAATCAGTGGGACCTTCCAAAAATATGGCATTCAATCCTCCAAGAAAAGATTTCTCCGCGCCCAAAGCCACGCTCCTCACATCATTCTCATCTCTAAAGGGGAAACGGCCTGGGTCACAACGAGGACGTCAACAAGAAATCTAAACAAAGGATCGGTTGAAAGATGTTGAACGGTAAAGGTTCCCTTGAAATTGCAAAATTATAGAAGGAAACCATCTTTCAATATGATTCTTTGAATTGTTCTATATCATTGCCTTTATCTATATTTTGTTTGCAGGAAACCAGCTTTTATCCCGGTGTAGAGTGACCTAACGAAGAAACTGAGGATGTACAACGCTCATATACTCAAGACTTTCGGGACAAACAGGCTCTGAACAAGGGTTTCAACCTGATGATAAGCGCAATACCACGCTTGTAGAACTTGCAAACAAGACTTACTGACCCGAGAATTCATTCTCTTTGACAGCCTATCACCTTGACAGTCATACTAATTCTAGGGTACAATAGGCCCAAATGATTGAAGGCTAGTACAATTTTTGTACCAATCTACCAACATTTCAAGTCTTCTTCGTCCGGAAACATGGTGTAACAGTGTGAAATTCCCCGGTTCAGAGCAAGGCATGAAAGAAGGCTGACAAGAAAGAAGACAAGAAGTGAGACAACCAGAGACAACGTAATGAGAAGGTGGACCTGGCAACAACCAAACGGACACCTTTTGGGAAACCAAAAAAGAACTCCAAAACAGCCCATGCTGTGACAGGTATCTTCCCTAAGTAGATAATCATGTAGATATCAAAGTTGGATACCCCAAGGTCCCCCATGGATAGTCGTGGTCACCGCTCTTTTCTGAGACCGCAACCGCTCACCAAGCCGTACATAATGACACCCATCGCCCAGACATCTACCTGGCCCCGGAGCAACTTATCCCGATTGGAGAAGGCGTTGACGAATTGACCACAAACAATGTAGTTTTTTTCAAGAAAATGCTTGATCATGTGGGTCAATGAAATCAGTATATCATCGGATTGTTTCATAATATCAAACTTATAACTTATAAATATATAATATATATATATGATCGTATATGATTGTAAACCAGATAGATATGTATATATATATACACACCTGTATATTATATATATATATATCATGATTCCTACAGTGATCCGGTTGGTCTCACCTCCAGTGACGGACTTTCCCATGATCAAAGCGTGAGTACTGGAAAAAGTTCCCCCGTGGATTAAGCAGAGAATGAGAATATCACTGGGAATATCTGGGGAATATCTGATATTGATGAAATGAATCTTCAGTGGGAATATTTATATATAATATATATATATATTGATGATGTCATAGAAATTCATATATAATATATTCCCACATATTCCCACCGAAGATATATAAAATTCCCATGATCGCCACCCTATGTTTTTCCTCATCGCGAGTTAATGCGCCTTCTGCCCATAGTCACGGTCGAAAAACTCCGGGGACCAAAAAATCTTGGTACCAACCTGGCATTCCATGCGGTCCCAGACTTGGTCCGGAATTGTACCAGTTGTACCACTCATTCAAACAGTGCCCTAGGAAAATATTCCAATTAAACAGGTGGATGACTATCTGCATTACTATGGTAACAATGTGCATTGGGCTGTTTTCTCAGTTTTACAACGTTTTATATCTCAATTCGGGTGGCAGACCCACTGGCAATCGAACTGGCAACCGAACTGATGAAGCAACTCAGTTCCAATTCCAATTCCACGAGTGCAACCCCATCCGGAAATGACCATCACCCGTGTTTTTGCCACTTCATTTTCTATGTGGGGCGATCAAGTTGCTGAAAACAGCCCTTAGTCACCTTTGAACCTTTGAATGATGATGATGAACTTTCCAGCCCACATTTTTGGCGGTGTCATTATTCAATGCGGTGTTCCAAACGAGTGGAAAGAAATCCCTTTGGCATCCAGCATCAATCAACAAGCAAGGGGTAGTCAGACAGTTTTTTGCGTCAAAGTATGGTCAACACCTAAATTGAAATGGGGGTACCCCCAGTTCTCATCCATTTTAGAGACATCCCATGGTGCCATAAACCATCCAGACCCCATTGGATAGTCTTGGATGGTCTCCAGTTCCAATCTCAACCCGTCGCAACGGCTTAAATTCCGTTGCTAACTCATGGCTATGTACCCTATTATCCTTATTTACCCTTATTTCAACTTGTGTAACATGACCATAACATGTATGAAATAAGTGTGTATAATTATACCAACATATGAAATAATTAAGTACCACTATTAACATGTGTGTATAATTTAGAACTTACCAACCGCGACTGGATCCCTGGCTCGCAAATGACGAACTTTTTTTTCGTCCGAGGAGCTCCGGAGGACATGCGATCAGAGGGATTCGCATTGCAGGCCTCGCGGAAAAATTTATCGCAGGGGGAAAAAAAATGGAGGTGTAGTCAGGGCGGGGGTACCTCCAGTTAGTTCTCATATTTCTCATCCATAAAAATAGATGGAGAAAATCCAAAAAGGTGCCATAAACCATCCAATGCTCGCTCACTTGGGGTACCCCCATGACTTCGAAAACTACCCATTTTTGGTGGGATGATGTTTTCTTCGAATCCCGCAGGCCCAACGTTGCGCTTTTGAAGTGTTCAGAAAGAGGGATTGTGGGATCAGACAAGTAAAGTTGACCCAACTCAAGGAACGCCAAAAACAGAAAAAAGGTCACCCCAGCAAAAAAATGGGCATATCACCAGCGGAAAACATGGAGAAATTGGCCAAAGAAATGCATGGTGAACCATCAAAACTGTGACATATGAATGATTTTGACTGCCAATAGGGGCTTCTCCAACCAACTCTTAAGAATTTACAATTGTTTGGCGACTACCAACCTGGTTACCAGCCGCCCAAGAAACTAATACTGCCGTATGTAGGGGACTGGAATACGACTTTCCTCGTGGAACTTCAGAGTGCCTATGTTCGTTTGGGGGACCCGGACGGCCGGACGGATTTCTGAAGAATTCGGATGTGTTTTTGAGCATATGATCATGGTACTGGTACTGTGAGGAAAGGCAATCACAAACCTTCTTAGGGTTGGATTCCTTGTGGTTAAATAATGTTAAATATATAGACATCCCCCAAGTAACATGGACCCTGCCAGATAGGATGCGGGAAGACTACCTTCCTGCAAAGTGGGTGATTCGTTGGGGTCTACGTTTTTGGGGATCTATGTTTTTTTAGGGGGAAGGAACCCTACTATGAACCACCATTTTTTGCTATGTACATCCGCAAAAAGAAAATCTTGGAAAAATAGTTGCAAAGACATGTGCAACTCCCAAACCCATCAAGTTGTGCAAAAAAAAATATGTCAATTCTCCAAGCGACAGTTCCAAAGTCGGTGAGCACAATCTTGCAGTTCTTATCCGTCATGTTCTGACATGGGAGGTCGCTAAAGGCGGATATGAGGATAGTATCACGGATATATCACAATGTTTTTTATACCAAAGATACATGTGCATATATATATATATCATATATATATATCATATATATATATATCATATATATATATATCATATATATATATACATACCAAATATGTTCATTGTATCACTAAATATATCACTGTGGGGGGACTACACAGTGATCCTCACGCTGACAAGATCCCGTAGCTTATCGTAGGTTTTTTTTAAGCCCTCACACCTATTGTCACGTACCAATCATCGGGGATTTCCTGCGGCCATTGGGCCATTTAAAAAAAGAGCATTGCAGGTTACATCACATAAAAGGTTGCCAAAACAGTGTTTCCAGGATGTTAGTTCGATGATATCTGCATCATATTTCCAGGTTTCCCACTGTTCTATCTATGACTTGGGGTTGCTATACACACAAATGCCTGAAGTTTGCGTGCAATCCTGGGCCAAGAATGGCTGATGAATTGAGTAGTTTGAAAATTTCAAGGGACTCGCAGATGGTGCACAGAACCATAGTTGAAATGCAATCCTGATGGGGGTCACCTCTCATACATGTATATTATATATATATATACATTCATATTAGTACCGATGTATAGATACAGATATGAGAGATTAGATTCTTAGATGTTAGAAACTTGCAAGTTGCTTCCCAAACTGAGCTAAGCCTTAGCCTATTTGGGGTTCATGCATCGAATCCTGGGGGGCATCTTGATGAACATCCCATTGGTATTTTCCGCTCATCCAACTGATCCAGGAACGCGACCTTCAATTGATCTTCTCAGCAAAAGAAATAAATTGTTTGTGTCACCAATTGGCATCAAAACTGCCATCAAAACTTGGTTTATAGATGGTTTATAGATGTTTATAGTCATCCAGCCCATTGGAAAAAATAAGCCATGATGCCCAGTGGTGCCATCGCGCATGGGAATTCCCTCCCTTTTTTCCCAGGATTGATGGGAGCGCCGTCCTTACGATCCATCAAATAGTTGTCTCCCTTCACGTCTCTGTGTACCACATTCCTGGAGACGTGAACGGAGACGTGAACGGGGCTGGTACCACCATGATTTTCTTCTTGGAAAAGCACCAAAAATATGTTTCGATTGGTTGGTTTTCTGGAAGATCCAAAAGAAAGACGTGCACTTGATGAGAAAGTTGTGATTTTTGGAGACTCTTTTTTCAGGTGAACCGACTCTTGTTCATCAAGGCTTGCGGCTTGTTCATCAGTCGACGCAAACTGTGTTTTTGTTACGATGTTCTGAATTTCAACTTGAGGAAAATGTCGAAATCGGTCACTCTCCAACTCGCTAAGTCTTGTAACTGATTTTTTAGGGTTACAATAAGCATGATTTGTTTCAAATGTCAGGATAATGTGGTTTGCTCCCCAAGTCTGACTGGTGTTTGTAAGGAAATATGCTGCGCAAAGGACCGATGTAATTTTCTACGGTGGGGAAGAGAGAGCCAATAGAGACAACAGATCCTCGCAAATGGCATCTGAAATGTGCCGATCAAAGTGCGGATGAAGCAACAAATCAGACTAGCACCAACTCAGATACGAACCAATCATCATGGGTATGGGTCAAAATTGGATACCCCAATAATTGGATGGTTCACACTAAAAATAGACTAAGCCATCTGTGGTACCCAGGGTTTTTTGTTTTGACCCATACCCACTGGGAACATCCAATGAAACATGTGAACCTGACATCTGATGAAAACACTCACCTCACCCCACCTCTTCCAGATGCTGTGGCCCAGCCGGGTAATCTCGTGTAGAAATCGAGTTCGCACAGACGACTAGCCCTAGATACCACCAAAAAACGCACAAGTGGATGATCAGAATATGATTCTCATTGGATTAAGCACCACAATGTGACCAAATGACAAAAAATGAAATACAGATGTGTACAACAAAAAACATATATATATATACATATACTATATATGCCATATATATATATACATATGTATCTATATATATATACATATGTATCTATATATATACATATGTATCTATATATATACTATATATATATATACACCATGTATATAAATATACATAATATGATATATATATAGAGTATATATTTTATATCGTAGTTCCAAGCATCCTTGGCTTTCCTGTGGCCCCACTCACGCGCCGTCCCTTGCGCCTATTGTGCAAGTAGTGAATTGAGCTCGCCATCTGATACCTGCAAGATCCAGTGAAAAAACGATTCGTTGGGATTTTAGGTCCGCGGATTCTTCCAGAATATGTATATAGGTATGGTACATATGTATATATATATAGTATATATGTATGTATATATGTATGTATGTATATATATATATATACATAGACATATATGTAAGGGAGTATCCATAACCACAGCTATCTCGTGTGGAGGTGCCTAACATCATCCAGAACTTGCACCAGGTGAAATTCGGACAGCAATGGTGTCCTCAAAATTCTAGGGGACGTCCATGTACCAACAATAATGCTGATAAGAATTAGAGTTCAGCAGATCGTGAAGAATCGGAATGGGTGTAAATACTAGCTCTGTGGTTATGTGGCTGTGATCCTGGAATGGCTCCCAGGCTTTCCTACGTGAAATATCTAGCTTCATGGGCCGGGTTTTCGATTTTGCTGCTTTTTGCCCCAAAAATTGTTTTTTTCGATTAAAAAAACAAAAACTGGTTGTGACTAGCATAAACTAGGATACAGTATGTATATATATATATATGTATATTTTGATTTATTTATTGGATAGTAACTAGTATAACAGCAAAAAAAACCATAGAATAATGGACCAACCATCATTTATCAGTTACATCCACTTTTTCAATGCCCACCTTTTCATGGTGAAAATCCCTGCCAAAACTCAACCAATAGGGATTTTGATTCCACGTGACTCTCCACCCCAGATCCACGCGACGCATCGCGACGCCAGGTGCGCACGCTACGTGCACGACATCATGACAATTGATTTGGCCACGCTCCTGTGCGGAAGAATGTCATGTTGGATACATGTTGATTTCTCTGAAAATGTTGGACCTATGAAAAAATAGGATATACCTGATATGGCCTAAATTTATAGCAATTTCATAAATTGATGTTCTTCACCAGTGGATCAGTGGATGTTTTTGTTCCCCAATTCCAATTCGCAGTGGCTCTTTGTGCGCATCTTTTTCTTGCGGTCGGAAGGAAAAGGGTCTTGCGGCTGATCGCGGCCGATCATTTAGTTCACTTCATAAAGTGGTGAATATATGAAGTGAATACCTTTGATATTATGGGATCAATTATGATACATAAATGATATTATAATACTTATGATACTCAATTATGGGATAATATCATAATGTTTGGTGAATATATCATAATGCTTAGATTACCCAGTTCGGAAGTATGGCAAAAGACTGGTGATTAGACACGATTCCTGGGGTGCACATCCACGCTCCGCAATTTCTGGTGCATTTGTCTTCAAGCCCCACGCGGTTAAAATGGGGGCATCAAGCTTCACACAGGGCATCAAGTGTCCATGATGTTAGTCATGTTTCCTCTCTTGTGCCATTGCTAATTTTTTGCTTATATACTGCATCATCTGGGTCACCAATGGGTTGTTGTTGCTGGGCAGTTTTGCAGGAAAACATGTTTCTTCCCAGCAAGTATGGAAATATAGGTGGATCCTGAAAATCTTCCCCCAATGCTGGGAATGAGAAGTGGCATTATTCATAGCTCCTCCTGATCAGCAAACATGAAAGCATTGCCTCCGGGAATTGTTCTTTGCCCAGGAAACCATAGGAAACCTCCTAGAAATGATGCCAAAACCTGTAGGTCTTCACTTTTTCTCATTTTTCTCCACCCATTTCTTCCATCTGCGGCCAATGCCCAAGCCATTTCTTCCCCGCATGGGGGGCACCTTCAGATGTCGTTGCAAGCCCTCTACCAGGTCACCACCATCCAACTTGTCCATGACGATACACACGAAGCACCTGAACAATTTACAGTCCAGGTGCAACTCATTGGATTCAGAAGAGAAAATGTCAGACGGAAAAACCCAGCAGGGGAAACCCTATAGTAGATTTCTTTAAGCCTATTAATCTGTGGAAAATTACTGTGGAAAAGCCCAGGCTTTCCAAGTCGTCGAAAGTTTCCCACTTTCACCAGTCCAGTGGCTCCAGTGGCATCCTCCCAAGAAGTCGCCGCTTTTGAAAAAAGGGCACCTTTCGTAGTACACACCATGCGACTTGACGATATTGGGATGATCCTTGGTACGGTGCCTAGCTGGCAAACATTGGCAAACATCATCTGGCCAACTAGTAGGTCTTATGGATATGTCATGACAATTCATGTATATAGTTGGATATAGTTGGATATAGTTGGATATAGTTGGATATAGTTGGATGATGTTGAATGATGTTGGATGATGTTGGATGATGTTGGATGATGCGGAATGATGTTGGATGATGTTGGATGATGTTGGATAATTTTTTTAATCAACTTGGAACTGGCTAGCCTTTGGCCTGGTGATTGGATTCTGCTCACCATTCACCATTTGTGGGATGCACATCCTGCTGGTGCTGGCGAGGGGAGAAAATCACTGATGTTTCCCCGTGGCTCAAAAAATCTGTTGTCGCATCTCAATGTTCAAAAAACCAAATGTTGAATTCACACGTCGAAAACGATGGGATTTCTGCAAAGAGTAGACCCTTTTTCAGCGGATGCCTAGGGACACATCGGACACATCCACAAAACACGAAATGTTACTCTCTGGCGATTTCACCTATGGAAGCCATGGCCCATTTACTTTGATGATGAACATGATGATTTGCCTGTTGGAAAATGGTGATTTCCAGTTCGCTACGTCAAATTACCAGAGAGTAAATCCTCAAAATGTCCATCTACTGGGGGGTGCGGGCCCTACTTTGCAAATGGGTGAAACTTCCTAGTTAGATTAATGGAATATTTCTATATATGTAGGATTCGAGTCGGCTTATATATGAATTATAAACCACGGATCCGAAAAACGTGCCGGCGCATCTTTTCACGGGGTTTCAGATTTCTGGATTTCTGGGGCGCCAGGCCATAAGTTGCAGCATCTCAGCTTCCTTCTTGATCGCTTCAACGGGTGTTTCTACCTACACGCGACCATCTTGGCCAGATCTTCGTTGGCCAAATCCCTTTTTGAAAGAAACGTCATAGTCCCAAACGCCTGCAGTCCTGAAAAACCAACCTTGAAGAAAATGAAAACATTCAAGCTTTGTCCGAAACTTTGCTTTGAATATCCTCTTTATGTTAAACTAGTTATATATATATATGTGTACCCAAAAACACCACTCCTTTCTGGGAAATGGAGGTTTTCCAAATCATGGGGGTACCCCCAGTTCCATGTGATTTTCGGATCCGTGATTTTTTCACCATAAATTGGGGTAGCCCCATGACTGAACGCCCCACGGCGCACCTTGTCCACCATCTTGACCTTGGCTGAATCAGGAAGTCACCGTCGGAAAATTTTCTGCGGAAAACAAAAAGGTGAAAAATCGCAGATTTCGGGGATTTTTAGAGACTCTATGCTGAAAGTTGATCCATAGCCATATAAAGCTGCTAACTGCTGCTAGTT
The DNA here is from genome assembly GCA_947184155.2 of Cladocopium goreaui. Classification (NCBI taxonomy): domain Eukaryota; class Dinophyceae; order Suessiales; family Symbiodiniaceae; genus Cladocopium; species Cladocopium goreaui. The sequence goes on along the minus strand of CAMXCT020004236.1, from coordinate 18,003 downwards.
GTGCCTTCAACGAGGCTGTTTTTTTAATGTGTCCCACAGAGTGTGTTTCAGTCTGGGGCAGTTTTCCATCCTCCAGCTGAAGTTTTGGAGTTTTTTAATCGCTAATTTGGACGGTATTTGCACCCAAAAGGGGACCTTGATTCTTCTGCAGCGTGCTTGCAGCAGTTTTGAGCTAGAATCAGCTAGAATCTCTACTTTGCACGGGACTATTTGCGCATGATTAAGCCAAACTCTCTCATTTACCCCATTTGCAGATGCTTGGAGCTAGAATCTGCAGTTTGCATAACATTTTGAACCTTGGATCTCTCAGGAAAAATTTGCATGCACAAGATTATTTGCATCATTTAAAATGAAATCTCATATTTTCATCGTGTTTGTAACTGTTGGCGCATAAATTTGCAATCGGTATTTGCTACATGTTGCTAGCACCCCAGCACAAACATTCGCCCAAAGTTTCGGGTTTCGGCACTTGAAGGTTTATTTGGGATTGCTTCAGGATTTGTTTATATAGCGTTTATTTAGGGTTGGTTAAGGATCTATTTAGGTTTTGTTTGGTTTAGGATTTATTGAGGGCTGCTTTAGGATTTCTTTATTTAGGTGTCATTAAGGGTTGGTTTAAGGTTCATTTAGGGGTGGTTCAGGATCTCTAGGTTGGTTTAGGATTTATTCAGGGCTGGTTTAGGTTTTTGTTCAGGGGTTGTTTAGTCAGGGTTGGTTTAGTTGGGGTGTATTTAAGGAGGCTTCGCGGTTTATTCAGGGTTGGTTTAGGGTTTGCTTTCGGTTTAAGCCTGGAGAAAACATGTTGCGACTTTCTTAGGCAAGCGCAAAAATGGACCAAGAGGGTGGGATTGGAGCCTAATAAGAACACAAATATATGTCATTATATGTCATATATATATGTATATATATATAGAAGGTAGATCATGGGGGGGCGTGACCATATATATAATATGTTCTGTTTTTGGCATGTGAGTTTGATCTTGTCTCTCTTGGCATTTTCCCTTTCTATATAATGCTTCGGAGTTGTTTGCACAGTGCTTGCAGCATATTGAATGTTGAATCTCTGATCGGAACAGTAGTTACTTCAGTAGTTGCAGCCTTTTGCCGCAATCCTATTGGTATTTGCAGCACTTCGGGCTAACATTCCTGCTTTTCTTTTCGTTGTTTCATATTGGATCTTGTTTCTCTTAAGATTATTATTTTCCTTTTATTCTTTCAAATTGATGTTTTACGGGTTGTCTGCACAAGAGTTGCAGCATATTGTCAGGAAACCAAAGCCAAAAGGCCACAAAGCCAAAAGCCCACAAAGCCAAAGGCAACAGCCCAGGAGCCAGGAAGCCGAGAAGACAAGAGTCACAAGAGTCACAAGAGTCACAAGAGTCACAAAAACCTGAAGTTTCCGCAATAGCCACAGCCAAGAAGCCAGAGTGGAGAAAAAAAAAACATAAATTATCAATCGGAAAAAACCATCCATCAACAATAACTGCGGGATGCACAGCTTGAGTTTGACAACTGCCATGCCAGTAAGCCACAAGAAAGGCCCGCGCCGACGCCGACGACATGTCCGAACATCAAAAAACACTCTATTTTGTGGGACAAAATGCACATGTCCATGATCATGGCTTTCATCTTGCAACGCACAGCTTAGACAGCTGTGCGTTGAATGTTACTACAACAACAACAACATCATCATCAACAACAACAACAACATCATCATCAACATCATCAACATCGTCATCATCATCATCATCAGCAGCAGCAGCAGCCGCAGCAGCATCAGCATCAGCATCATCACCATCATCATCATCATCATCATCCTCATCATCATCATTTTCACCTTCACCTTCATCATTATATTCCTAATCCCCTTGTTGATCTTCCCAATTGAATGTAAAGTTTAACGGGGGTGGGAATTTATATTCCTAATACCCATGTTGATCTTCCCAATTGAATGTAAAATGTAACGGGGGTGGGAATTTACATTCCGAATCCCCTTGTTGATCTTCCCATTTGAATGTAAAGTTCAACGGGGGTGGGAATGTGTATACAGATTCTTAATCCCCATGTTGATCTTCCCAATTGAATGTAAAATGCAACGGGGGTGGGAATTTATATTCCTAATCCACTTGTTGATCTTCCCAATTGAATGTAAAGTTCAACGGGGGTGGGAATGTGTATACAGATTCTTAATCCCCATGTTGATCTTCCCAGTTGAATGTAAAATGCAACGGGAGTGCGAATTTATATTCCTAATCCACTTGTTGATCTTCCCATTTGAATGTAAAGTTTAACGGGGGTCGGAATTTATATTCCTTCAAAATCCCTAAGAAGTTGTGTGGGCGAACTGGGGGGTTTGCGCGTAATATTACAGGTGTATGGAAAGGTTGTGTTTTTAAATTCTATAAATGGAGGTCCGGATGTTAGCTCTGCTTTTTTGCAAACGTAATGAGATTCCCAACAGAAAGATCTCAGACCTATTCCTTTCTTCTGATCTATGCAGGTCCAAATCATCAAAAAAAATTACTCCCCAACTTTTCTCTCTCTTGGGAAGCCCATAAATCCAGAATCCATGGAAAAACTATCAGATGGATACGCAGCCACCTGGAAGAATTTGAGAAGGTGATCGAGTTTCGATACTTCTTAGATTTTGGCCTTTAGGTTGGAGGTTATACATGCCACTTACTAAATGACCTCAGCATAGGTGATGGTGGGGAATGAATGATCCTGGTACCTTTCGATGTCAAGATTGTCAAGATGGCTTGGCAGTGTTTCCAGGAGGATAGTTTCGATGATATTTAATACATTGCAGGTTACAACCACTAGTATAACCACTATTATAATCACCATTATAACCACCATTATAACCACTATATACCACTATTATAACCACTATTATAACCACTATTATAACCACTATTATAACCACTATTATAACCACTATTATTGGTATTATAACCACCATTATAACCACTATTATAACCACTATTATAACCATTATTAATTGCAGGTCTCCCTTTTCTATCTATGACTTGAGCAAAAAAACAAACCAAAGACTTGGGATCATCTCACTTCAGGTCAACTTCAGCCTGGCACAGGATGGGGACCCCTTCAGATAGCAGCTTTGTTGCGTAAAAAAAGTGGCTGAATTAACTTTGGTTTATGGTAGATATACCTATATACCTATTGTATTCATGGGGCTTATTTCATGGTTTTTTTAAACCAACCTGGGTTGGAAAACCAACAAACATCACTGGGTATATAAACATAACTAGCTTTAAACCAACAAACATAAAACACTACACTACATTAAACTACACTACACTCCACTACACTACATTACACTACAGTACGCTCCACAACACTACAACTACAACTACACAACTACACTCCACTACACTCCACTACACTAAATTACACTACACTACATTACATTACACTACACTACACTCCACTACACTACACTACACTCCACTACACTACACTACATTACACTACCTTCCACTACCCTTCACTACATTACACTACACTACGCTCCACTACACTACAACTACAACTACGACTACACAACTACACTCCACCACACGAAATTACACTACACTACCCTACATTACACTACACTACACTACATTCCACTACACTCCACTACACTACATTACACTACGCTACAATACACTGAATGACACTGCACCACAGATAGACAGGTAGACAGATAGACAGAAAGATAGATAGACAGATGAAAGAGAGAGAGAGAGAGATAGATAGATAGATAGATAGGTAGATAGGTAGATAGGTCGATAGGTAGATAGGTCGATAGGTAGATAGGTAGATAGGTAATTAGATGAAAGAGAGAAAGAGAGAGATAGATAGCTAGCTAGATAGATAGATAGATACATAGAAGATAGATAGGTAGGTAGATAGTCAGAGAAAGAGAGAGACAGAGAGGAGACCTCAAGCACCTTTCGGTCCATCAGTGGATCCGCTTTGCCATCCCTGATTCACAACAACCAACCTCTCCTATAGGTTTCCTATTTTTGAAACTTCCGCCACCGCCTTGTGCGGTACTACTGGTAACCACTATTATAACCACTATTAATTGCAGGTCTCCCTTTTCTATCTATGACTTGAGGAAAAAAAACAAACCAAAGACTTGGGATCATCTCACTTCAGGTCAACTTCAGCCTGGCGGATGGGGCCCCCATCAGATAGCAGCTCAGTTGCCTAAAAAAAGTGGCTGAATTAACTCTGGTTTATGGTAGATATAGCTATTGTATTCATGGGGCTTATTTCATGGTTTTTTTTTTACCAACCTGGGTAGAAACTGTATAAACCAACAAACATAACTGGGTATATACCCTAAACATAACTAGCTTTAAACCAAGAAACATAACTGGGGGAACCCATCCTGTAAGTCACCATGCAGTGGGCTTCCCATGACACCTACAAGGGGTCTGTTGAGTCTGTCGGCCGCGAACTCCTCGCCGGTGGCTCGTCGCTTGCAAACCTCGGTGGCTCGTTTGCACCAGAATTTACCCTCTGGTAATGGCTGACGTAGCTATTGAAAATGACCATTTAGTTCGTGGATTTTCCCATGAAAAATGGTGATTTTCCATAGCTATGTTAAATTACCAGAGGGTATTGTGTCTGAAAATGGGAAAAAGAAAAAGAAAAAAATACTCGAAAATGATGATCATGCGGATCTCGGGGTGAGAATTAGTGAGAGATGCTTCAAGCAATAGGAGTACTCGGAACAAAATTGGGGATTGTTTGTTTGTCCATGAAAAGGTTGACAGAGAGCAAACAGAGAATACTCGAATGTGCATGGAAACCTATTGAATTGGGATACAAGAATTGAAGGGGTATGCGAAAAGCCGGAATACCACCAAGTAATCTACAGTTTGCAAAAAATTGCTGATATATCCCATTATGTCCCCATTGTACCTTCTGGTTTTTGAACGTAGCAAACTGGAAAGATCACCATTTTGAACAGGTAGATCATGACAAACCCACGAGCCAAATGGGCCATGGCTTCCATAGCTATGAAGGATAATTAATAGAATAAAAAATGGTATAAACCTACGAACAACAAAAATCATCGAATAAACCACCTATCAACTCATCAACTCGTGCAGGATTCCATGTGCCAAAAAAAATCCACAGTTGGCCCCATCGATGCACTGAGCCTCTTGCAGAGACCACCCCAAAGGCACCTTCACCCAGAGTCAAGCCAACCTGGGCGTTACCATCGACGAAGATTTCACCCAAAATCATTAAATCGTGGCCCGAAAAGAATCATAACACCGAGCATTGTTTTGACTACCATCCGGGATATTTATATATATATATATGTAATATATATATATACACACGTATATACGTATATACCGTATATATAAGTGACATATTCTCGTCAAAAAAAAAGGTTGACCAACCGAAAATCGGAGATGTCATCATAAAAATCAGAGAAGAAAATTGTTTAGATTGAACCGGATTTTAAGTCTCCGAAAAAAGACGTATCTATGTACATAATTGTACATACAACTTGCTCTAAGCATCTATAGATCCATTTTTAGGGCAAAGTTGCAATCTAAGGCACCTTGGACGGACAAAAAATAAACCGCGGATTTACCTTCTGGCAGCAATTCTGCGATGACCCACCTTGAGCTAGAATTCATCTGCAGAGTTTATCAATACACCCAGAGTTTCTATAGTTTAAAACTCAGATGGTTACCAAAAAAAACCATGGTTTGTATTATGTATAGTATGGTTTTGTCATGTTTTGTCTGAAAATAGGCTATGCCAAAACCTCATCGTTGGTTATAGTGGGAAGTTTCCATGGGATCCCCTGCAGAGTATTCATCTAGAAGTCGCAGCTCTTGGTTGGCCTTGTCACCAACCTGACCGGAGGAAGCACTGCAAGGAAGCACTGCGACTGCCGTGAAATGTCTTGTTGAACATTGTTGAAGCATCATTTCCAATGCTTTCTTTGAGGCAATACTCAATCTCCGCCAGGTTTTATGTGACACTTTACAACTTCAGGGCAAAGCTCAATCCTTACCAAAGCTGCAAAGAAATGTGGTTCCGAATCGAAGTGAAGCAAGTGAACCCAGCCCAGCATGTGGTTTCAAGGCAAAGAAAACAACATGAATAGCATCAAGATCGGTAAAATGTGTTCAAATGTGAAAGACAAAAAGAGATCCATGGGGAAGCCTGGCTTGTTTCGATGGGCAAAACAGTTCTGCATCAAAACCCCCGGCTGAAGAACATCAAATCGCTGACTAGGTCTTGGTCCATCCCGGCCGAAAAAAAGAAATTGTGTCAATGAAAAATATAAAGTTTAGGGTTTTAAGTGCTTTATTGGAGGAGGCAAATGTGTGTTGCTTTCGAGCAGCTGAGTTTGACTATCATCTGATCCATTCTAGCTTCCAAATTCAACTTAGGAACAACTCCTAGAAGTCAACCAAGGGCAAGCTCTGTCAATCTCAGAATTCATCGATTCCATCTTTTCCTCAAAGGAAGAAAAAGATGAAAGTCAAAAGATGCCGATTCATCAACCATGTCCTCAGGTAAGCGGTCGTGATCAACAATCCGAACAATCAAAAAGCAACTAACAAATGGCTGTATCCAAACAAAAAGATATCAAAAAAAGATTGCAATGGTTTTTTTCAGCCTCCTTTTCCCCACAGTTTTTACCCATTCCAAGGGCGAAAAGAGAGCAGCACCTGACTCCCTGCAGGCGCCGCTCCATTTGGAGCAGACCTCGGAGCCATATTCGGCCGGGAGCTATGGATACCCTTAATAAATGCTATTTATCACCAAAAGGATGGTGGAAAGCCTATAAAAAGGTTTATAAACCCCATGAATCATAGTGACATTGGAGTTATAACTAAGTTATAACCCTATAGATTTGGGGATGTTTACCACCGTTTTCAACTGGTTTTCTTCGGATTTCGCTGGCCCATCCACTGTAGGTATTGATGAAATCCATTGGATATACTTGGAGGTTTATTTCCAGATAAGTGGCTAGTAACTTAGTAACTGGGGTTAGTTCAGCCACTTATAAATCGGATAACCCCAGTAGTTTAAGAGAATTCTGGGATAGTTGGATAGTTGACCCAATAATCCTATTCAAAAATGGGAGAATTTTAGATATCAGATTT
>CAMXCT020004236.1:3346-5846 GCA_947184155.2 Cladocopium goreaui | reverse complement strand
CAAAACGCGCAGGAATTTTTAATGAGAGTTCAATTTCACTTCAATGAATTTGTTTTGCCATCAAATCACCAAAAACTGACGGATCAGGAGCGCTTTTGGAACATGAGGTGGGCCGAATTAAAGAGAACTGCAATCTAGATGTCCCAACACGTGCCAGCAGACATCAATTTTTAGCAATCTTGAACTCACAACATCGACCTGTGTCATCCACATGGGTGTTTTAAGCGATGGTTGGGCCCTCCTGCGATGTCCTGCGCCAACAAGGGATTGGCATGATGGTCACCCCGAATAGCGAAAGGATTTTTTTTTTTACCCCAAAATGTGGTTGGGCTGCCCCGGAAACCCTTATAACTTATGCCCTGAATATCCTTTCATTTGCATGGAACTACTAGTTACAAAAAGATTGTTTTTCCCCGCAGTTTCGCATCAAATCATGCGGTGCTGCATGTAGATGCATGCCTGGTGATTCGGTGATGAACAGAAATTGAAATAAATAACTACAATCATGAGACATGTTGGGTTTCTCCCATGCAAAGCGACACTTGAATATAAAATGCGAATGTGTTCAAACCTCCTGTTTTTTCGACAAACTCCTCCACGATTTTTCTGCTTGACGTTTCAATAGTGGCGCGTCAAAATATTGAACGTATGACCAAAAAAATGTTGGCCCTGATTTCCAAAATCTCTTGCACGCCTGCTCCAAAGTGTGGCAAACCCAAGGTTTCACCTGACACAACATCTTCGGAAATTCCTGGAAACAGCAACAACGCGTTTGCGAAGGAATGTTTTAAGCCTTACTCTGTCAATTGCTGATGGGGAGTTGTACAACAAACTGCGAACATATCTGCGTAAGCCGAGAACGGTGCCTCGTGGTGGACAATGTACCTCCACTAAGCTGGCGGCATTGTAGTAGGGAGCTTGCTTGGTCGTGCGTTTTCGTTTGCCAACTAGCAGCGCTGATCCAAAGCAAAACCCCATCTGATTGGCTCGCCTTGGAACTTTACTGATCATCTCAAGTTAAATTACTTTACTTCGTGTGATCCCCACCATGACATTTATACATTTTGTTACTGGCAAATCTTCTGGCATTCTATCTGACATTTTCTCTGGCATACCTTCTGGCATTCTATCTGGCATATCTTCTGGCATTCTACCTGGCATATCTTCTGGCATATCTTCTGGCATTCTATCTGGCATATCTTCTGGCATATTATCTGCCAAATCTTCTGGCATTCTATCTGGCAAACATTCTGGCACTTTATCTGGCATATATTCTGGCATTCTATCTGGCATATCTTCTGGCATATTATCTGGCAAATCTTCTGGCATTCTATCTGGCATATCTTCTGGCATTCTATCTGGCATATCTTATAGCTTTCTATGTGGCATATCTTCTGGCATTCTATCTGGCTGTTGAGGTCCAGCGGTGCACACTGAGCTGGGCAGGTCCCAGGTTGAGGTCCAGCGGTGCACACTGAGTTGGGCAGGTCCCAGGTTGAGGTCCAGCGGTGCACACTGAGCTGGGAAGGCCCCAGGTTGGGGTCCAGCGGTGCACACTAAGCTGGGAAGGTCCCAGGTTGAGGTCCAGCGGTGCACACTGAGCTGGGAAGGTCGCAGGTTGAGGTCCAGCAGTGCACACTGAGCTGGGAAGGTCCCAGGTTGAGGTCCAGCAGTGCGCACTGAGCTGGGAAGGTCCCAAGTTGAGGTCCAGCGGTGCACACTGAGCTGGGAAGTTGGCAAAGAGCTTGGCGAAGAGTTGGCAAGGCGGAAGTTGAGGTGGAAGTTGATGCAGACATGGTCGAGGCGAAACAGGCGGAGGAGAAGGAGGAGGAGGAGGAAGAGGAGGAGGAGGAGAAGAGCTAGCCGAGGAGGAGGAGAAGAACAACTCTGATAAAATCTAACAACCCTCACCTGGCAGGTGGGGAAAAAATAAAACTGAAAGCCCTTCAAAGGCTCGCAAACCAGCAGTCCCAGAACCCGCGTTCAATATGAAGCATGATATCTTTTGGCACTGGTTCTGCCAAGGAGCTCTATGCTCAAGTCAGACGTGTAGCATCGTTGGCAAACATCGGTGAAACAGGATGGTTCCCCAAACAAAAAACAAACAAATTATAGGACCGGATAACCCCACATGTTACCAACTTCTCTAGACTTAGACTGAGCATAGAAAAGCAAGAAGGGAAGAGGAAGTATAAGAGTGATGGAAGGGTGATGGTGGGTGAGTTATTGTGTATGTGTGTATGTATGCGCATGCACAGGTGAGTGAATGAGAATGTGAGTGAGTGAGTGAGTGAGTGAGTGAGTGAGTGAGTGAGTGAGTGGAGTGAGTGAGTGGAGTGAGTGAGTGAGTGAGTGTAGTGAGTGTAGTGAGTGAGTGAGTGAGTGAGTGAGTGAGTGAGTGAGTGAGTGAGTGAGTGAGTGAGTGAGTGAGTGAGTGAGTGAGTGAGTGAGTGAGTGAGGAGAGTGTGCGTGTGCGTGTGAGTGTGAGTGAGAGTGAGAG
>CAMXCT020004235.1:462026-514526 GCA_947184155.2 Cladocopium goreaui | reverse complement strand
CCGGGTCAGGTTCAACGAGGTTCCGGAGAAGGTTCCGAAGGTTCCGGAGAAGGTCTGCGAGGCTTTGGTGCAGAGCCACCCTCAAGAATAGAGCAACCTATTCAATTGCCGGTTTTTCGTCTTTTCTTGCCCCAAGAGAGTGTCAGCCCCCGTAACCAGTTAGCGAAGCACACCTGAGACCCACTGAGACCCACATCTTTTTGGCATATGCCAATGGGTTTAGTATGTGGTCAGATTTTTCTGGTTTCAACAAATGGCAAGAAATGGAGTAGTTGAGGAACTTGCATTTCTGGAGTTTTGCTGGTCAGAAGTTTTTCTTTTTTCTTGTGCCCGTTGCTTCTTGTATCTTAATCTTATCGGAAACTGTACCCCAACGAATAGCCTTTGCACCTAGATTGTCCATTGATAAATTTTGATTGTTGAATATTTAAGAGTTACTTTTGAAATATGTACCATCCCTGGGAGCAACTTCAGACATGTTTGCTTAAAATTTGAGCCTAGAAGATGCGAGGATCAACACTTCACCCAAGGGAACTGTAGTAAGCAGATTCAGAAATTGTTTTTTGGGACCAATTTTCATAGAATTTGCTTACTACAGGTGTTTATACTTAGGTTTTGCTTAGGCGTCTGATGCTTTCTGCTTGGAGTGAATGCCGAATGCCTTGTACTTGCCACTTGTGTGAACTGGTTAAGTATTGAGGCCATGAACATCAATGGCAAGAATGGCCTTGCTTGCTTGCTCTACATCGAGCCCAGTGCGCGGCTCAGAGTTAAAGACTGTTAAAGACAAAGTGTATAGATTTATTATTCACCCGTGATACAAGCAAATGCAATTTTGAGAAGGCAGCAAGCCGATCGAAATTCAGCCGCTTCCGCACACCTACGTCGTAAAGGCCTTTAAAGTCCAGCTTTACCAAACAGGTTTGAAATTCCGAAGAAATTTCAACTGCTTGCAGAAGCTTACCAGTCTTGGAATTTCAAGTGTTTCATGTTTGTGCGCTTTCTCCTTCCTTGCCTTCTTAGCTGTTGTAACAAACGGATCTTGCAAGAACTCCGTTCTACGTCCATGTTATTTCATTTGTGAATGTGTGGCATGCCCTAAAATGCGAGCGTGCAGGATCTTGTTCCGGACCTCACGAACTTTTACAACCAGTGATCTTCGTTGCCTCAGATAATTTGTAGAATTGAAGACAATTCAGTAGTCAGCTTTTTAAAAGTTCGGCCACTTTAACATCCATCAGACACGTTTGTATCAGAAAGGACTGCAGACAACTTTTGGCAGGTACAAGTCCATTGAGCCTTGGTTGAAGCGCAAGGACCAGCCCTCCCCGTTGACTTCCCCCCTCTCGAAGTTTCTTCATCCTTCTATCGAAGTGTGATCTGGCAATAAAAGGACACTGTGACTTCAACGTGTAGTTACGAACAGGATGACTACCATTTCACAGTGATGAGAATTTGCTTGTGGTGAGGACGTCAAAGCCAAGGGTGATAAGGACGAGGGATCAAGGGCCTCAAGGGCGGTTTGCTTCACTGTGTTTCTTCAAAGCTCCCGACTCTCCCCTGCAGTTTGGACGGCGTTTGTTTGGGTCATTTTGGGAAGATCACAGCGGATGCCAACACTTCCTTGGCCAGTGCATTTGCCAAAGTTGAGCATGAACGCGACATTTGTGCTCATTTTCAAGAATATGCAAGCAGCAAAAAGTAGCAAAATCCAGAATGAGAGAGGCCCACTTCCTAGTTTCATAGGGAAAGTGAACTACGGGAGGCCACCAATAAAGTGAAACACCAATATACAGTTTTCAGAATTACTGGAATGGTAAGTCCATGTGTGCATGTATACATTAGCAAACATCTACACATATCCGCAATATTGCTGTTCCGCAAGAGATGCGATGTTTGTTCTCTTAGTCTGAGTTGGGCCAGCTATCAAATACAGTTTGAGAGTCATGGTGCGCATGCAAAGCTGCCATGGCAATGAATTTACTCCAATGTTTCGTGATGTAGACTCTGGCGAGTCTGAGAGCAATTCAACAGATTGTGATGGGGATGTCCTTCATGAGGAGAAAAGTACAGAAGATGCTGATTTTGTAAAAGATGACGAAGACGTTTCTGGTTCTGAAGAGGAAGATATTGACGGTGCATTTGCTGATGCCAAAGACTGTTGGAAGGTTGATGCAGAGACTCTCAAGGGATTTTATCTTCACAGTCCAACAGGTCAGCTTTTCAGCTGGGACCAGGCCCGCGGCGTTTTGTACGAATATCTGCGTGGTTCAGGTGAATGCCGACCTATTTGGGCTGCTGGTGCTCCACATTTGAGCTCCGAGATTTGGACAATTCTGCCACTACCACCCACAGATCCTGCCAGCTTGGTCAGCAGTGGAAGCTCTGGCAGCGTGCTCTGCATTTTGCATCTCAGTCGAGCCAGGGCAGCACAAAGAGCTGCTTTGGCATCTGCTGATTTCTGCGACAGACTTCGGTTGGGAAAAGCGTTGGATGCGTTGCTATCACTTCCTCCAGCGGGTCAGGCCTATGTGGTGCGAACTTTCTGTGCTCCCAGGGTTGATGCACAAGGTGCTCTTGTGCGCCAAGTCGAGGCCTTAAAGAAATTGGGCTGTGAGGCCCCATATGCATCTGCTTTGGAACATGCAATTGTGCGGGTGCCTGCATCTGGTGCAATATTGGGCCGTTGTGTTCCAGAGATTGCTGCTTTGTGTTGGAATGACACAGACCCAGTTGCAGCTGCCCACTGCCGTATCAGTTGTGTGAATGGTCAGTATTCAGTTTGCGACTTGGTTCAAGACGAAGATGGCACTCATTATGATGGAAGGCGTTTGGGGACAGAGTGGTGCCCTCTAAAGGATGGCTGCTACATTGATATTGGGCCTATCCGCATGGAGGTAGAACTGAAACCGGTTCAAAGCGTCTCCCAAAGAAGCCTTCCTCGAGAGATCACAGGGCAAGGGCGCGATGTTTCTGAGAAGAAGCCAGCACCAAAGCGTGGAAGTTGGAGATCCGCAAAACGTGCGGCCAACGCAGCAGAAGATGTGCCTGAGAAGCGGGCCAAGACAAGTGTTCCGGAGACTGAGCACACATCTGAACCTGAAACTGTGCATGTTTCTCCAATTACACTTCCCATACCCGTGATACCTGTGCCAAGCTCTTCGAATCAGATGTCTGAACGACCATCTGAGCTGTTTGATTTCAGTCCAGTTCCTGATCGCGAGCTGATCCGTTTGCAGAAGCAGCGTGCTCACTGTCCTTCCGTGGGAGGTACTGGGCGCGCATTTTGGGCCATACCACGTGACCCATCTCCTGAAAAAGCAGAGCATGCAGAGCATGAATCTGCTGATTGGATTCCTCGAACTCCATGAGGTGAAAATGATCAGAGGCTCAAATGGTACAAGTTACGGATTCAAGCCTGGGACCCTACCAAGGAAAAGCTCTCGATAGGGTGCTGCAGTATGCTGCAATCCTATCTTAAACTTAGGAAGTTTTGTTTTTTCAAGGCTGTTCGGGTTCAAGTCATGTTTTTGACATTCAAGCCAAGCCATCAGGAGTAATTCGGAGCAATTCTTTTAGTAATTCGCGTAACCCAATGAGTTTTGATCCCCTTTTAGTTCTGTGATTCTTGCTCTTCAAAGCAAGAGACGTGCTTATGCACACGTGTGCAGATATCCATGATGTCCATAGTGTTTCAGGGTGTCCCTGGACCTGCATATAGTTTTCTCATGTTTTCTTATGTTTTTTTTCTCAGTTGCAATTTGGGTGACTGATCTGCTTGCTGGACAGGATGCTGATTCAAGTTTTGCCTGGAAGCATAGTCATAGAATACTCGAGTCAGGAAACATCTTTGCTTGCCTCTGCCTGGTGGTGCTGTTGCCCTTTCTAACCTCGTTTTGGTTTTCTATATTATACGTACGTTTGTTTAGTAATTTACATAGTTTGTCCTAAAGAAGTTGCTCCTCGCATCTACTCGCTGGTAAATGTTTGTAGCTTTTTGTACAGGTAAGCACACGCACACATAAATATATATACACAAATGATATTTTATATTGTAATTATATATATATATATATGTATAATAATGTTACATCGACAATAGTAAAGGGGGTCCCCCCCCCTATTTTTTTTTTTTAGGGGGGGGTCTGCTTCGCAATAGTAAATCGAAAATCCCAACTCTTCCCCAAAGGTTTCTGTAAGGTTTTGACAAATCCTCTCTTTTCTGATGGGCTCTGATGGGATCTTCATTGGATTCTGATAGGAAGAAGGGAAAAAAATGCCTGCTAGAGCCAGGAAGGTTGTTTCTTATTGCAAGTGCTAATTCCAGTTTTTAATTGCAAATGCAAGGACCTGCAAGGGGGTACCCTTTGTGGACCTGTTTTTTGCAATTTTTTAAAAGGATTTTAATAAAGAAAACAGCTTTTTTGAACAAGGTAAAGTTTTTGATTTGGTAAAGGTTTGCTTTGTTTTTGCTTTTGAAAAACATGCAATCACAATTTAAAACCATTCAGCGACAATTAAAACCACTAAGGAAGAAGGGAAAAAATACAGCTGAACTGTAACTGGTTCTGATTTTTTTCCTGCATCCATACTAAATCTCAATTAGTTCCTTTACAATTTAGTATTGGAAAATCTGATAATTTGGGAATTTTCTGAAAATTATTTGTAGCTATTGCGAATGAACCACATTTATTGCAGATGCTCTGGACCAAGGTTGATGTTTGTAATTTAAAATCAATAAGGCCTAATTTAGAATCAATAGGGGCTGAAAAATCAGATTCTGAAAATTATTTGTAGCTATTGCACGCGCTTTACTATTGTCCATCCAACATTAATGTGTGTAACCATTTGTGTAATTATGTGTGTAATTATGTAGTCCCACACTTTTGATTCTGCTCACCTCCCGGAACCTGGTGCTTTGTGAGCCTCACCGTCACCGCAGGAATATTTCCAGAGCCGCGAGGACTCAGCATACTTGATAGCATGTGATGCGGAATTACTGTAATTCATGCCGTGGACTTAATCGATCATAACCGTACTTGCATCATGTTGCCTAATCTTGTGTGACACATATCATCAGAGTCAAAAGTGGTTACTTGCACAATTTCCAAAGTCAGGACAGGGCCAAGCTTGACGGGATGTACGAGTGCATCCTGTGCGCTTGCTGCATGACCTCTTGCCCATCCTACTGGTCAACGTCTCAGATTTTGGAAGGGAACTGTGACACCATAAATTCCCTGCCTATGCTCTAGAGGTCTATGTAGTGTCAATCATGTGCCTCCAAAGGTGGAATCCAGAGTACTACCTGGGCCCAGCTGTTTTGATGCAGGACTGAGACATGATGAGGAATGTTGAGCATTGTGGGGCAGGTCAATGTCCAGGGGCAGAAATGGCGCTCTGGTTAGCGTCACATGTCAAACAGTGCAGGCCTATCGTTGGATTGCTGACTCCAGGGATCAGTTCACTGAGGACGCTGAAACTGACTTCCAGTGCTGCGCTAAAGCGCCAGTGGGCTGTCGGGCTCCGTGTCAGGAGCGTTTGGCATGGGTCAACGACACCATGAAGCTGTACCGATGTCACGGCAACTTGACTGCAACAGGTTTTGCTGCTTGTTGCGTTTTCTTCACCTTCAGCGTTAAGCAACTTTAGCATTTTTTTGGCGGGTTCGTTCTTTGCGACAGCTGGTCTGGTCGACCACAGCCCATGCGACAACCTGCTTGAGCAGCACCCCAAAGTGGTTTGTCTCAAGCAGTTGCGTCTGAAAATTTAATCTCAAGCTAAATGCTTCGCCTTTTTCCCCCCAAAAGCTTCTTCGTTTCTTGGGTTCTCGTTAAGTCAGCCCACAGCTTGGTGAGCGAGCGCGTTTCAACGGACGGAAGAAACTGGAAGGGAATGACGGGAAAGCAAGGGAAAGACGGAAGTGACTGGAAAGGTAAAGGAAAAACGGAAGAGAATGGCAGAGTAAGCGAAAGACGGAAGAACAGAAGGGAAAGGGAAAGGGAAAGGGAATGGGAATGGGAAAGTAGGGGACAAGAAAGAAGGATGGGGTGGTGGGCATGGATGGAAGAAGAGTGGACGGAAATGGGTGAGTGGACGGACATGGGTGGGAAGGGGAGGTGGCAGTGTGGATGGAAGGGATTGGAAGGAAATGGGGGGGCAGGTTGGAATGAAGTGGAGGGAAATGGGTGGAGACAGACGGAAGGGGAGGGAGTGGACGGACATGGACTGGGGATAGACAGTGTGGACGCAACGGCTGGAAATGGTTGTGGACAAGGGCGGATGGTATGAGCGAGGTTGGACGAGCTCCCACCTTGCCTCCCGCTGTGTCTCCCACTTTGTCTTCTGCCTTGTCCCCCACTGTATCTCCCATTGTGTCTCCCGCTGTGTCTTCCCCACTTGTCTTCTCCCACTCTGTCTTCCACGTGTCTCCCACTTTGTCTCCCACTGTGTCTCCCACTGTGTCTCTCACTTTGTCTCTCACTGTGTGTTCCACCTTGCCTGCCACTGTGTCTCCCACTGTGTTGTCTCCCAGCTGTCAACCGGATGTGGTCTCTCCAATTGTTTTTCAGTGATTTTCAACTTGTCTCCCACAATTCACAACTCCCAGTTGTCTCCCGAATGTGGTCACCCACATGTTTTCCACATGTCTTTCAATAGTCTCCCACGTGTCTCCCAGATGGTTTTCCATTCAGATGTGGTCTCCCAGTTGTCTCCCAGATGTGGTCTCCCAATTGTCTGCCAGTTGTCTCAAAGATGTGTCCCAAATGTGGTCAGAAAATTGTTTCCGAATTCTCTTCCACCATTTCCAGCTGTCTGCCAGAATTGGTCTTCCAATTGGCTCCAAGTCTCTTATAGTGTCTTCCACTTGTCATTGTTTCGCAGTTGTCTTTCAGATGTTGTCTCGCGCTTGTCACCCAATTATCTCGCGTTTGTCTTGCAGATGTGGTCTCACGATTGTCTCCCAATTGTCTTTCACTTGTCTTTCACAACTCCCAGTTGTCTCCCAGATTTGGTCCCCCAATTATTTCCCAATTATTTCCCAATTGTATTCCGCTTGTTTCCCACTTGCCTCCCAGATGTTGTCTTCCAAATGTCTCCCAATTGTGTCCCTGGGCCTTAAATTTGAAACTGTCACTGCTGTTGGGTTGCAAAGCTGGGTTTACGGGATATGGGCTGGTGGGCATGAGCGAGCATGGATGAAAAGAGAGAGAGAGAGAGCAGAGAGTGTGTGGAAAAGCATGCTTTTATGATGCTGTTTTTCACCCAGAGGATCACATCAGGTACCATGAGCAGCGTGGCAGGACTTTGCATTGAAAGTGAACCAAGAGGGATGTTTGAATGCCGTTTGCTAGCTGTCGTTTTGCTTTTGGGTTCTCCGACCCCCTTTGCTTTGGTGGTTGCTGCATTTTCTTTGCTTCGGCTTTTGCGAACTGCTGGGTATGAGTCGCGCTTTCCACCATTCCCCTGACTCAGGATTTCTCCACTTAAACTTCACCTCTTCTGTCCTGTCTTGGCTCTGGAAACTAAAGCGTCCGAAGTAGGCTTGTACTGCAAAGTCTGAATCAACAACCACTCTGCGGACAAGTGCCACAAATATGTTTCATGATTGGTTGGTGGCACCTCCCTTCCTCCCCTTGCTACCAACGTTTTAGAATGTGAGATCACCAAAGCGTGTGCTTGCAAATTTTGCGGCAGTGAATTTTTCATCAGTGGACGGAGTCTATGCCAAGGCTCATCACAGAGGAGCGTTTCAGGAGCTTGGTACCGAATAAAATCGTTCATGCCCACCAGCCCACTTCCTTCTGTCTGCAGTCTCCGTTCCCACGCCATTTCCGTCCACTCTCCACCATTTCATCCCCAGCCATGTCCGCCCATTTCTCTGGGTCCACACTCTTTTCTCCATGCCCTTTAGCCCATATCCCGGCCCATTGCCCTCCACTCCCTTCCACTCCGTCCGCCCATCCCCACCCATCTTCTTTCCATCCACATGTTAGTCCAGGCTTGCTCATGCCGTCCTTTGCAGGGAAAAAGATACCGACATCGAGGACAAAGTAAAAATAAAAATAACCAAACCTATTTTCCCATCTACTAGGAGGAGGACTTGTCATACAGCGTTTGAAAATGGGCCAAAATGCCCGATATTAGGATGCACTTGCCCTCACGGCTGAACCCTTCCAAAACACATATCAACCATGTCATGTCCATCATTGTAGACATAACCAGAGTTCTTGGTTGTGTTCCTCTCAAAACAAGATTAGTTGAGATGCCAATTCATGTGCCAACCCTGAAAACCTCTGGAAGACTCAGGCATCATGAACTGCACAAACTGCTGCCCAAAGGGATTGGACCCTGCAAAGGCCATGCTTTCAGCGTCAATTTGTAGCAACTTGCCGGGATAGGATCAGGCACAAAGATTTCTACGTCGTACCGTCTTACCATCTTACCCAAACACTTTTGATCTGCGAGGCCATTGTCAATCTCAAGGCGGGCAATTTAGGAGGAACCGCTCCGTCGTTCTCAGAGCTACTTGGTGTTTGTACAACTCCAGGAACAGGTAGCAGAAACCTACAAGGATGGCTGGAAGTTTATGACTCAGACTAGAGCCGCCGTTGCTAGTCATTACAACAGAGGCATGTGCTGAACGGTCCTAGCTCTTGCTTCAGCAACTTCAAACTTACCAAACTGTTTTATTGACACTCCAGGTCTATGATGACAGAGCAAATTGTCAAGAACAAGGCATTGTTCTAGCACTTGTAGTGAGTCCTCAAGGATCAACTCTGACTGCAAGAATCAATCAGACGACTTGCTATTTGCTTTGACTATTTTCACTTTGCAGAATTGTGCAAGATAGCAATATTCATTCCACTCAGTGTGACTTGTTCTTGCCAGTACTCTTGGTATTTGTTGCTTAGTGTTTTGTTGACCAGGGCCGTGAGTCCGGTATGATGTACATGTGAGCGGCAGATGCTGTCGGATGCTGTTAGTGTCTGACAGCGTATCCGGTGTAGCCTTCCTGAGACGAAACCATAGGGCTGCAAGACATGCGAGTGGAAGATGGTGAAAGTGGTTAGAAGCCGACTTGAAACCTATATGGTGATCGATCTAAAGGTCCTTGTAAGGAGTTGTAATTGCGAAAGCCGTGCATGTTATGTTGGAAATCCTCGCGAAAGTTTTTTTTCGAGTTCGCGAAAGTAAAATTTTATTTGGCGAAAGTTTCGCGAAAGTTGGGTATTATAATCATTATATGTAAAGGGCTGCCAACCCGCTGCCGCCCGGGGTCCGGCAGGAGAAGGGCACCAGAGAATGCGAGTAGCAGTAGCCAAGTTTCCAAAAGTGAGGCTTTGCTAGAGCCAAACACCAAGGCCCCTGGTCTTCGCTTTTCCTTCAGTGCACCCCCTGCTGATGGCCGGGGTCTGTGAATAGGGATAATTTCGCGAAAGTTCCGCGAAAGTTATGCGAAAGAGCGGGCGAAAGTCAAAGTGCATGTTGAAGGGGGTGGGCCATTTAACTTTGCAACAAAAAGCTGTCCTGAGAAGGGATTCCGTGATGCTAGCTGCATGTTTAAAAGGCTACCAAGAAGTGATCCGTGATTCTCTGGCGTAATTTGGCAGGTGGTGAACGAATCTTCATAAGAGGTGTTGTTGGCCAACATGGGCCCCGCGAAAGATAAACATGGAGTTTGCGAAAGTTTCGCGAAAGTAAAATTTTTATTCGCGAAGAATGGCCGTTCCGGGATAAAGGAATTTTGATCAACAACCATATACAGGTTTTGAAAAATTGGATGACATTTATATACATTTATTGCAAAATGACTTCGGGATACTTTGGGACAGATATCTTTTTAAGTGCGCCCACATCTCGCTAGTCGCGAGGGACGCCCAGGACTTGATGAGCACCGCGTAGGGTGCCCGCAGCTCCGGGCAAACTGTGCGGTCTTGACTTCGACTCTGTGGACCACGGAAACTCCCCAAACACCACCGCCTGGAGAAAAAGAGGAACTTGGTGCAATTTGACTTTGCAATGCAAAGCTGTCGCGCTAGTTATAACAGTTATATATATAGTTTCGGGAAAGGGATTGCTCCCCTTCCCACTGGTAGCCCCAGAATCAACAATCCCTGATTGCAGGAAATGAAAGTGGTCCCACCACCAAAATGACTTGAAAGATCCGTGTCTTCTCTCCAAATGGAACCCGCAGCAACACGATGTTTTCCTCCCAAGGAAATGGCTCAAGGCAACGGTTTGGTGTCCAACACCAAGAAACCACGGCCCACCCTCCACTGGCACTTGTGCCATATGGGCCACAGGAATATGTTGGTGGTGCAAGGGTTCACATGCAGTCACATCAAGGCAACACAGGAGTGGACAAGTCACCTACAAATCACACTCCCTAAAAATTCTTTTGATGTGACATTGGTCTTGGAAGTCACGTCGGTCTGAGCCATGCAACGCAATTCGTGTTTCTTATGGGCATGTTTCTCCGCGGATTCAGTTTCATCATAAAGTTGAAACTTTCCAGAAGCGAATACGTGACGAAGTAACACAGGATCCAGTGGTTTCGTGAGAGCATCAGCCACCTGAAGTGAGGCTGGAATCCATCTGAAAACGCAGTGTTCTTGGCAGCGCTCGCGGATTAATAAGACTTCAAGAGTAGCGCGAAATTCTTCACATGAGGGAATCGCCGTGCGGCTGACTAGGTCATAGAGGCTTTTGCAATCAGTGACTGTGGTGGCACTGGGCAACATCTGGAATCCCCGAATTGGTTCCCTCCAACAAAAGTCGGGAATGATGAGGGTACCCCACAAGAGTCTCATCTATCCAAGACGATCAACGCTACCTGACATGGAAAAGGCTTCGGCAGAGAGTGTCGATCTGACAACTCTCGCAGTCTTTTTCGATGTCCAAGGCAGCGGACTTACAGGAGCCACCTGATTTTTATTTAAAGCAGGAGTAGTAGCACATATGAGAGTTCCTTGAAACGACGCAAGTTGTTTTGCACTAGCAAATCAAGCATCACCAAAACTGACATGAGTGAGTTGATCAGTTGGAATACTATGAAAGCACAAACGAACATCACTGGTTTCCTGGGCTTCACGAAGAACGGCTTTGGAAATTTGTACCTGGACTTCTCCAAGTTTGGCAGCCATGTCAGGACGGGTATGGGTCACAGCAAACTGCAGACTGCCGATTACACCCCTTAGCTTGCTAAGTTCAGATTCGTTCACAGGGGAATCTGGTGTCTGTCTCCGTGGTCGACTAACGTCGATGGCTGGAATGTTTCGAACATATTCTTGCTACGAAGCTAGAATGCTGTTGTCAGGAAGTTGTTCCACGTGGATACCAGTAAAAACAAACTTACGCTGCTTAAATTTATCCAAACGGTAGAACTCTCTTCAGGGCCCCCAACTGATCATGAAAGAATTGATCGCCGCCACAAACTCCATCGTCCACGTGAGTGCCTATGACGCCATGTAAAACGCGATCTTGGCCACTTCCGGTCTCCAGCATGAAAACGCATGGCTCTGGCGGATGTCTGGTGAACTTGAGTTTCTGCAGTTGTTTGTCCAGTTGAACAAGCCCGCGTAGGTGAACATGAAGACGCTCCTCCCACCAAGCGATGTCGATTTTCACGCAATTCTCACAAATGTTTGAAAGCTTCCCATGCAATTGACCTTGATTCACCACAACCCGCAACTCATCCTGTAATAGACCTTGATCCTGAAAATGAAAACATGCCCCAACATGACGAAGTTCCTGAACCTGAAGTGTTCCCAGAACATGTCCCAGGGCAGTCGCAGATGTTTCCCGGCAGCACCATGGTGCTGTGCCAAGTCCGAACTTGCAGCCAGATCCAATGCTTTCTCAGGCAACTTCACCGTCCGAGCGGTGGAAAGATGTCTTTAAAGCGATGGAAAGCCTCGCCCCGCGCGTTGGAAACTGCCTGATTTCCATGTCACATGACATGGCCCATCAGGTTCAGAACTCATGCAGTGCCTCAAATGCAAGTTCAGGCCATCTATATGTTTGCCGTGGAACAGAAAGATTCCAACTGCCTTTAAGCATTCCAGACCGTGATAGAAACCGGATTCGTTATACCGTGCGCCTTCATCGCAGTTCCGGCACCGTCCATGATTTTGGCTGTGAAGATTCGTTTGCCCTCCGTAGGAATCCTTCCAAACTCATGATCACCAGTTTTGGATATCTCACAGATGTATCCGGAAGTATGGAATCCTGGCGGCACAAAAGCTTCTTCTAAGATCCGGCTGGCATAGCAAATGGAGTCAGTCATGGCATGGTTAAACAGCTTTGGATGTGAACTTTGGTTCAAAAACATGCGGGTCTTTGCAACATCATCATGAAAGGCTGAGTTCACAACATGATTCTCACACACGGATCTTAAGTTGGGCGCTGATCGAGATCCATCTGCATTTGACAAAACCTCACGAAATCTTGGACTTCGGGCGTGAGAGTGGCAAAACGAGCCACAGCCCATTGATAGTAGGATGGATCCTGATGCCACACTTGGATGCAAGTGCGCCCCTTGTGCTCTTTCCCCTAGGTCACTCGGCACTGTCCCCAATCCGCTACTGTCATCTGAGTGCTGGCCCTTGGAACCAACACACCAAGGGAGTTGTTGAACCCAAGTGGTTCGGTGGATTCAGGTCGATCTGAGGCCCCTCGAGGTCGAGAATCACTTCCGCCTCGGACTCCTCGATCATCTGCCAGTTTGATACCCGGCTCGTCAGTGCTGCTGTGGGCAATGTGGCCGTTGGCGGCTCCTGCAGAACTTGAGCAACTCGCAGAGAAGACATTGGCACCTGAGCAGTTTCGCTGGGCCACTTGGGCGCTCTGGGTGGTGATGATCTTGGAGCCAGCTGTTGCTGAGAGCTTTCACCGGCCACTGAATCTCTAGTTGAACCTTGGACCCTTCGTGAAGGGAAGCTCTGGGCGGAAGTCATGAGACTTTGCAACATCGTCCGTTGATTCTGCAGCTGGAAAACCATCCTTCCATCGCTTGCATCACTTCCGGGGAATTCTCTGAACCCTGGAACAGTGTCTGATTGGTTGATGAGAAACTGGAGCAGCATTGTCAACAGGCTGGTCACTGCTTCGGCAACGGTCTTCAGTGACGTCATCATTTGAGCTGGAGGCGGCATGCTGAAAGTTACTGGACGGTCGGAAGGGCGATCGTGAGCTGCAGTCTCTTGAGGCTGGTTTGGCCACCAAAAGTGAAATGCTCTCAACTGTACTCATGCGTCCCATGTGGACAATCAACTCCCCTTGATTGAGCACCGACATGATGTGCATCAAAACTGGATTAAAAAAGACTCTTTGGGGGATGAGAACACATTTGAATCACATCCAACAAATACAGTTCTGTGGGATTGCTCAGGATTGATCCTGCGGTCAAGACATTGCAGAAAACAGCGCTCTAAGACATGTAGGTTTCACACCCTTGGAGCCATAGAGGTATTGCTGGATGTAGTGTCGATGTGCTCCTGGTAGGGCCATCAGCCACTTCTGGTGCGCTTCAGTTTTCCAAACTGAAGCATGGTCCTAGGAATCATTTGACGTATCCAAAAATACCTCCAAGTTGTTTGAAGGCTCTCTTACTGAAAAGGAACGGGGTGCTGCCTGGGAAAACTTCTATGGTCAACCACAAACGACGGTTCGAGTGAGGAGCACTGGAAGTTGAACTTGAAGTCTGATTGTTGCCAAACCTGAATTTCACATGACTGGGTGCCTTCCGAACTTTCTGCTGCAGACTGCTTGGAAGTTTCTAGAAGCGCTGCTTCCACATCTTTTCGTCAATCACGTATTTACTGGCTCCGGTATCTAAAATTGCGTGACAGTGTTGGTCACCGGTCGATGCCAAATGGCAGACATCAGGCAAAGGCAAGGCTGCCTCACAGGGTTTGCATTCAGTCTCGGAACGATCAGATCGGTGGCTCTTCTTCACGTCAACGGCATACCTGGGCATTGGAAAGGCACGTGAAGGCAACTTGGATTTAATTTGACAAACCCTTGGCATCTTAAGGCCTAATTGACTTTTATGGGAACTGTTCAACAAGGCTTGCACGACAAAGGCTTCTGCAAACTCAGGCACACCTTGGCTGATACCTACACTAAAACCAGACAGGACACCATGGAACATATCATCGGCATTAGACGGTGCAGGCTCAGGCTCGGTGAGTGGACTTCATGGACCAAGGAAGGCTGGAACGTCTCAACAATGTTGGCCACGGCGGTGCCACCATCAGTTTTTCGTCCCTGTTGGGGCATTCCGCTTCCCAATGGCCCTTTTGCAGGCGGCAGGTCGATCCGGCAATACGAGCCAAAAGTAGGTCTCGCTGCCTCTTTCCCTTGCCGCGGCCCTTTCCTTTTCCAAAACCACGGTTGTCCTTTCCACCGGGCTTGATTGGCCAGAAGTCACGGCTGCGACGTTCTCGAGCAGTTTGGAACGTGCCTCGAGATACGTCACCATCGCATCATGCATTGGCATGTCAGGAACGTCCTGATGAAAGTCTTCAAGTTCCTGCTCAAAGGAGCTGACAAGCAACTCATCCTGATCTTCGGCAGCCAACATGACTTCCATGAACTCGGCATCAAGCTCGGGCTCTACATCCTCTGTCAAAGCCATGCATGCACACTCTGTGGAATGCTCATCAGGCTGATGACAAAAAAACCCTTCAGTTTGTTTAGACAGGTTGACATCATACACCTTAGTCTTAATTGGCACTTTGACGACTTCCCTGCAGTTCCAAAAAGAACATACCAAGCAAACGGAAGAACTTGACCACTGGCTCATACTTCAGCTCACCAGGGTGCTCAAGAAGGATCTTTTTCTTGTCATGAGGAGCGAGGAGCGATTGCCTCAAAAGCACATATAGGGCCTGGACTCCAGTTTTGTGCCCTTGCTCAGAAGTTCCACAAAGTTGGATTCCATGCGACCCAAATAGGAGTCATGAGATTCATCATGTCGCTGAATGGTGCCATACAAGGCCTTTTCGAAAAACTTGTATCTCTTCCAGTTCAGTGGCACCCCAAGACCCCCCGATAGCTTCAACCAGTAATTGGATCCCTGATTGATTGTTCACACGAAGTTTCTCAGGACTCAAACGGGCCACTTTGAGAAAGGCTGTCCCCTCAACCAAGAGAGCTGCACGGCTAGCAAGCTCAGGTATTCTTCAGGCCACATGGCCGCAAGGAACTTCAATTTCTGTGCATACTCTTGAACATTCGTGGTACTAGGAACGAACTTTGTGATACTGGTCCATGGCAGCTGGGGCGAAATCCCACATTGGGCTCATCAGCAGGCACTGGCGTCTCAATTGCAGCTTGGGTGGATGGAGGCATGGATATGCAAATCTTGCCCCGTGGATCGCTACAGCGAAAAGGAAAAAATCCACAGCCAGCAAGTCAAAACTGTATGTAGCCGGAGCACCAGGTAGCTCCGCTACCAGTGTGAAAGGGATTGATCCCCTTCCCATTGGTAGCCAAGAATCAACAATCCCTGATTGCAAGACATGAAAGTGGTCCCACCACCAAAATGACTTGAAAGATCCGTGTCTTCTCTCCAAATCGAATCCGCGGCAACACGATGTCTTCCTCCCAGGAAATGGCTCAAAGGCAACGGTATGGTGTCCAACACCAAGAAACCACGGCCCACCCTGCAGTGGCACTTGTGCCATATGGGCCACAGGAACATGTTGGTGGCGCAAGGGTTCACATGCAGTCACATCAAGGCAGCACAGGAGTGGACAAGTCACCTACAAAACACAAGTTATATAATCGTGATATTTATATCCTATTTTTCTTGCAGCACATCAGTTGACTGCAGTTTGTGAGGAAAGTGGCATGATGGAACATAAAGAAAAACCAAAATCAGTCCGTCCCTTCTGCTCCTGAGATCCAAGTATCTTGCATCGAATAGCGTGGCTTTGCTGCACTGCTTGGAAGTGCGTTGACATGGAAGGCCCAAGGTCGCAGAAGTGCTGGGGGTAGGCCCCGCTTTGTAATCTCAATTTCTTGCCGAGAATGGAGGTGGAAATAAAGTCATGTTAGTCACGTCTTTGATCCAGCAGGAGCAGCACTGGGTATGGCCCAGTGGCTCCTGCCCTCACAATGAATGGCAGATCTTCCATGAGCAAGGCGGGTACCAGAAAGCATTTCGTTTGGGGACGTGAGAGCCAGTTCAAATACATGATGTATACTGTATAGTCAATGAAGGTCTGGACGCTGGTAGAAGAGTTTAAATCAGACCTTGCCAAGAACTATCCTGATAGCGGCAACGACTCTTTCTTTTTGTAGAACATGCGAAAACACAGAAAACCTACTGTAGTCTCTTCCACAAGTGATTTCCGTTTTTAAATCCAGGAAGATCAAGAGAGAGAGAGAGAGAGAGGAGGGATTGCTGCAACCACCAGAAGGGCGTGTCAGGAGGCAGCCATGACTGCATGGAGTTTCGTGCTGATCTTAGTGTCCTAGGTTTGTTTCAAATCAAAGCACTGTCTGTCACTGCAAATGGCCAACAATGCAGGTCTCTCTACCAACAGCTTTTCTGAGGTCGAAACATTCCAGAAGCACCCATTCGACGGGGATGAGGCAGTTTCTGATCATGAGTCAACTGATTCAAATTGAAAAACGGAAGCAGCTTAGACGTATTAAATGTATTCCTGAATGATCTCTATCGACTCTTTGTACAAGACAATAGTTGGTTACGGGCAGTCTACATTCTCTCAGTAAGTAGTAAAGTTCCAAAGCCGCAGACTTAGAATTTGGCAGTCACAGAGTCACACACACATATATATAATTATATAATTATATATATACACATAATCACTGTTGGTCCTCCTACCTGGCCTTGAATCAGCACCACATTTTCT
Organism: Cladocopium goreaui; assembly: GCA_947184155.2. Lineage (NCBI taxonomy): Eukaryota > Dinophyceae > Suessiales > Symbiodiniaceae > Cladocopium > Cladocopium goreaui. The sequence continues at coordinate 497,643 of CAMXCT020004235.1, read as the reverse complement.
TGTGTTGTATAATAAGACCATGCTCGGTCAGCATTTTTTTACTCAACCAGCTTCGGGACATGGCTGGATTGTTTCTCCCTGGACAGGACGCTTCCTCACCGGTTAAAACAGTGACCTTCAAGCAACTCCTGCAGACCTTGAGGATGGCTTTGAAACTCTCACCGTGCCACGAACGTCACGTTCTACAAACACACAAGTGAGCCATAGTGAGCCATAGTGAGCCAGAGAAATTTCTACATGAAAAAACATAGAACTGCAACAATTTGAGTCACTTGAGTCACTGTCTTCAGAGTGGAATTCGAATTGTTTTCCTCAGATGTCCTCCTGCATAGCTGCATAGCTCATGCATAGCTCATGCCAAACAAGGACATTTGATCCTGACATCACCCACCAGCAGATCGAATGGGTGCTTGGGAAGGCATGCGTTAGATGCTTCCTTATGATTCTTTCTGTGAAGCAGCTGAGTATTGCCGCATTACCATCTTCACTTCTTGTCAGGAAGATTCGACAGGAAGCACCGCGGTCACCTTTGACGAAGTGTGGGCAAACCTCGAGGCAGATTGGCACAATGATAAGCAGAAGGTCGAGACTGAGACTTGCACAATCTGTTTATCCAAAGCATCCACAGCATTCAGAGTATCCCTCATGGAGGAGCTGTGCATAGCTATGCCCATAGCTATGCCCATACTGTAGCTATGCCATCGATACACAGCTGATATCAACTTATTGCTGATAACAAGATCTGCCCTGCGCGCAGGATGGAGACCTCGAGAGACTTGACATTGATCCGTTGGAGCAGTCCTTTGCACGCTTGGCTGATGAAAGGCAAGAGTACTTGGACCTGAAGAAGGCAGCGAATAGTGAGAGCATGCCAATTGTCACACGTCGCTTGAAGTCTTTTTGGTCGTTGAGCATGCAATTCTGGAGCCGAGTTCTTGAGTCTTAGATATACGAGGGATGAAACGGATTCAAAAGGTATGAGACGATTCAGAAACTTCCTATATCATCAAATACCATCTATATCTTCCTATCTTATTGGACGATGCACACGATACACCCGACAAATCCCCACAGACCTAAGTTGACTGACAGAAAATACCGAAACTTGATCGTTGCCTGATCATTGTATATAGTTGTTTTTCAACTCACTGGTCCGAGCGCTGCAGATCGGGACAGCCTTGCACACTTCCGGCATCCACGGTGTGACAGATGATATCATGGGAAAGTGTACTAGGAGGACACGCTGGCAAAGCTTGTGTGTTTTGCACTGCTTCAAAATCGGTGGTTTCGTGCTTGTATGACATATTGATATGGTACATGGATTCACTTTTCGGATTGTTGGAGTCATCCTATGTGTCTCTCCTAGAAGGCTTCTTATATTCCTGATGTGGCTGGTTGAATTGCTTAACTCAGCTTTGAGCAGTCTTAGTATGGCAGGATACGAGAACTCGCTCATGAAAATGTCAGGCAATGTTGGATATTATCAGTGGACGTGCGGTGATGTAGCGGAAGTGAAACGCAGAATGCGCATTGTGCATTCATGGATTGCGCAATCATAGCTCCATACTGTGCCAGGGAGGTGCATAGTGTAGACAACCTATGTGAACTGTGAACCACGAACTGACTTGTTATAACATGTTATATATAACTCACTGCAAGTGGGCATGAGGGGGGCACCAGCCACACTTAAAGTTTGCAAGCGCGGCAGAATTTGTAACACTTTTGTGAGGGATGCCCGGGGCAAAAAGAAAGACGACATTGACTTCCGTGACTACAGGACCGCTTCCAAAACGTAGAAGATGTAGAAGTGAATTATGTAAGAAGGGCAACCTGAACAGAATTCATTCGTCAATCTATGCATAGTTCAGAGATGTTCAGAGCAGGTAGTGCTGCGAAGCTCTGTGATTCGTGGTACCATTTCATAGGTACAATTTCATGGGCAGTAAGATCGGCAGCTTGAAACATGGCAGGAAATTCTGAATTGAGACCACAAGTTTTCCATTCTTGAAATGAACCCAGGAGATTATTCGCAATGACAGAAGGCCTACTTTTCTCAGCTTTTCTTGCAGATTCATTCCAAATTTTGTTCGGCTGCTGTTCCCGAACTGCAGGCGTTCAGGAAACCCGTCTCTGAGGTCTCTGATTGTGACCGCCACAAGTGGGTCCAAAGTGTTTCACGGCCCTGCAGGTCTCACAGCCCTTCAAAATAGGCAGAGCGAGTGCTTCGTCAAGCCTAAAAGATGCAAAAACTCTCATTGAAGCGCTAAGTTGCGTTTGCATCATCGCATCTTTCAAATTTGCTTACACAAAGCTATTTATGTTTACGTTTGTCGCTTGGCATTCACGGATTATTCAGGAGCCAGGGCCTAAGATCGCAAGATCGGAATGGCTATAGCTTCTTTCGCACCCAGTGTGGCATTGTTTTGGCTCAGTGACTGGACAAAGTGAGACATTTGGAGCTTCATAGTAGCTGCCTGAGATCTGACAGCTCTTGATATGGCAAGTCTTGTCGTTTTTGAATGGTTTTGCTGCCTTCAGATATCTGATCTGGAAGTTGAGGACTGGCCCTACCAACTCACATGATGAAGCAGGCTGGGTCATATTTGGAACAGCAGTTCTGACATGTTGACTGCAGAGAATTACTTGAGAGAGAGGTTCCAGTTCATGTGATCCGCTTTGAATGCACGGCACACTGGGGGATGGTTCTGAGAGCATGGTTTTCACGCAGCATTTGGCTCCAGCTCTCACCACACCTGTGTGTCTAATTGTCGCCTTTCAAGGCGCCTGGCTTAGAGCTTGGGAGCAAACGAGCCAATGTGCATATTGGATTTGGCAAACCACCCGAGTAAAGAAACAATCTTCGGAGGCAGCGCAGTATTGTATAATATATTTCAGTAATATATTGTGCAAACAATAGCGGAACGACTCATTTGGAGTTCCGATCCTGTGACCGCAAACCCCACCTAAGAGGCGATGACGCAGATCGTCTCAAGGCCAAGGGGCTGTAGCGCCAACATTTTGGTTTGCAAGAAAAGGCAAACTCAAAGCACAAATGTTTGTTATTTGCTCTTTTTTCTACTTGTTTAACTTTGTTTATTAAACATATTTGTTTCAATCCACGTGAAGCTCATTTTCTGTGGAAGCATCTCTTGGCACAGTGTCCCTGCCGGGCTGTTAAGCCGCTAAACGACTAAACCTGGCCAGCAGCGTGGAGCTTGAACAATTTTGCGAGGCATGCGGTTCTGACCACCTGCGGCATGACAGTTGGCCACCCAGCAATTGATTCTCTTAAGGTATTTCGAAAGACGATGCCAACTTGGCAACTGCATCATCCTATGCAGTACAGAGAGTGCTGACTTGCGTCGCCCAAAAGGGGCTCAAAGAGAATCAGGAAGAGACGAGTTGAGGGGAGATGTGCTGGGAAAGCTGGAGAAAACAAGACAACTTGGAGAGAGATAATATGTCAGAAGTATCAGCCCAGAAAACAACAAACAAAATGCAAGGGGGGGTTGTCTCTTCTGTGAGTCTTCCCCCCTTAATCATGCTGAAACCAAGTTGCTGGTACTTCCTTTTGCCGGCCTGCTATGGCAGAAGCTGATTGGTAAGGCGGCACTGCAGAGATTTGAGAGCTGGTACTGTTAACATTTAACTATATATACTAGAAATGGGCTAACGCCCTGGTGCCGCCGACCCCCTTTTTTTCACAGGGCAGGGGAATTGCTGCAGGTTCATGCAACTGTTCAGCAGGTGGATATAAATATAATTCAACGTGATGAAACCCACAAGAGATGTTGCCGTGTCGCCGGATCAAATCTGTGTCTCCCATGGAACTGCTTCCCGGGGAGCTCTTGGAGGCCACCGGCGGCATCAAAGATGCAGAACTTGGGAGGTAAATCAGCGTTAAGGCCGCAAAATGATCAATCAATATAGGTGTTCCATAGTCATTGGGGGCACCCCAATAGCTGGATGGTTTAAAATGGAAAATCCGAAAATAAAATGGATGATTTGGGGGCACCCCGATTTTAGGAAACCTCCGCATCAATAATATGAGTTAAGTTGTTGGCTTAAGCCAAGCGGATTATCACATATTATTACCCAGTTAGTTATTGGTCTCAAAGCGCAGTTTAGCTGCGACCAAGGCTGTGAGTGATATGGCTGCTGTCTCTGCTGGTCATGGTAGTGAGAAGGGCGCGGGGGCCGGGAAAAGTTAGGGAGCAAGAAAGAGGAGGAGCAGCACGGAGAAGCCAAAACGGCAGAGGGAGGTGCCGCTTTGGGTGCAAGAAAGAGGAGAACCAAGGTGGACGTGGCGATGCGCAGACGTCTACCGGGGGACACGAAGAGAACGGCGGGGAACAAACAGGCGTAAGCAAGGAGGCAGCGCATTATGACAGTAGCCGAGAAAACAGAAAAAGGCGCCAGCGAGACAGGAAGGGCGATGTGAAGAGCCTGCATTGCCGCCGTTGAAGCGGATGAGGGGGAAACAAGCGCCAGCGGGACGCGCGGCAAGGTGGGAGGAAAGCAAAGGCAAGGCCGAGCAACAGGTACCGGCGGATGATGCACCGTCGCGAGGCAATCCCAACGGAAGGGGGCCTGCTGTCAACAGAAAGACGGCAACAGAACAAGATGGACTTGGAGAAAGTGTCTAGTTAGTCTAGTTGCAGTGCTTTCCCTGGCCATGGCGAGGATGAGTTATCAGACGAGGAGGATATGTTTCGATTGCGCTGCCCGGACCAAAGCACCAGCAAAGATCCAAGACAAGCGTACGAAAGAAAGGTGATGTCCTTGAGCTAACACATCGTAGAGAAACCGACAGTACCATGCATGGGACTGCCAAGAAGAAATGGGGAGGCTGAACGCGTATGACTTGCCATGTGCGCATTGCAGCTTCATGGAATGCAGTTTCAGTGCCGAAAATGATGTTGCAATACTGGATCACATCCTCGAGGCTCACAAGCCCAGCTTGACTGCCGCGTATTGTGAGGACGCAAGCAATGAAGCGTTGCTTAGTTTGTACAGTGCCGCGCTGACATGGAAATGCTAGGGAGGAGCCCCGGTAGCAAATGTGTCTATTGACCGCCGCGCACTGCAAGCGTATCAGGAGGGCACGGGAAGGCGACAAAATGTCGGCGCTGCTGTGCTTCGCTTGTGCTAGGAAAAAATCCCCATCTCAGCAGTGGCCGGAATCAAGAGATTACTTGGGCACAGCCAGTGCATGGAAAGAACAGAACTGTATTTAGCCTTCCGCTAGAGGAAGCAGAAAAGTTGCTAGGCATGGAAACGTTCACAAAAAGGTACGCTGCGCAAGAAACCAGCTTTTCGAAGCAAGAAATGAAGCAGGAGTTGCAGGACTGGGTGTGTGAGGTTGCAATGGGTAATGCATCAGTCAAGCTTGTGTGTTGCCCTGAAGACAAAGTTTGCGCGAAGCGGTGCAACGATCAAACGATGTGTTCGCAATGTTGGGTGCCACTGTGCCGAAGCTGCCAAAAGGATCTTGTTTGGCACAAGAAGCTCCCGGCCGCAGCCCTGAGCAACGACATGATGGTGTATTATGGGCCTATAGGGATGCTTGTCGCAAAGAAGTGACAGTCATGGAGATGCTCTGTGCAAGCCCTTGTTTGACAACAATGATTTTCTTTAGCTTGGGGCAAAAACTCCGCGGAGACCGCGCGTTGGACCAGGACACCTGGATGAACCGGCAGCGCATGGCTGCGCGTGGTAATGCGACCGCTTTCCCATTGGCATGGGAAGATTTGCTTCAGCAATTGCAAGCCTTAACAGGCGAAAGGAGCCCACTGCATGGGTGTGAAAAAGCCGATAAGCCGGGGGGTCTGCAAAAGCGAGTTCCCGCGAACGGCATGGTTAACGGATAACGGCTTGGTCCTGTGTCCCTGCAAAGCAGTCTCGTATGGCATGGCAGTGCATGGTCGAAAAAATCGCTTGGGGTCACTGCATGGTCCGTACCGCAATGAGTGCCGTAATTGCTGTCATCCCGCGCTGTTGGCAAGTTTGCGTGGTGTCAATGTCGATGTCCAACTCCCGTACCGGTTGCCCTTTGATTGCGGGGAGTGCGGCCGCGCCCTGTCACGACAACAACGCCGAGACATAGTCCATGCAGTGCAACATGCGCAGACAGGGTACTGCGCGGATTGTTGCGCTAAGAATCAGCCCATGGCTTTTCACGGGCTAAAAGAATTTCAGAAAGGGCATCAGACTGAGCAGAAACAATGCGAAAAAGAATCAATTAATTGAGAAATTAGGGACAAGGCATGTCACGCGTTTCTTGAGCGACGCGTATTGCAAAGGCATTGTTCGAGGGCAAGCCGAGTGCTGCAATTTGCATGCGTATAACAAACCCTCGTCCATTGTTGCGGCCGAACGGGTCAGCACAGCCGCTTTCTACGCTTTCCCTGGCCAATGTTATTTGCAGGCAGTGAACGTGGCATTTGATGAGACAGAAGAAACTGCGGGGCTAAGGTATGTATGGACGAAGAATCATGGAGGCCAGCGGCAGATGCGGGAGCTGGACCCGGCGCAAATTTACCGGCACACACCACAGCGTGCGGATATATGGTGCCTGTCACCGTATGAGTTTGGGATGTATTGGGACGTCGTCCCTTTGAAGACACCGCGCATGCGATTAGAACAAGCCAGCCATCCACGCATTGGGACGTAGAAGTGACCGAGAAAGGCAGCGCAAAGTTCGTTGCGGCGTGTTCGGACACTGCGAACGTGCGTCTTGTGCCGGGCGTCGATTTCAAAAGGAAAGAAAAGCAAGAGACACCGAACAAAGTTTTCTTTGGAGGCAACGGCGGAAACGCTGCGGCAGGGATAGTTTTTGCAGCCCCGCCTTCGGCCCTTGTGTCCGCATCGGGCAACGTCGCCCACGCCCACCAAGTGTGGGGACGATGCGGAGCACAATGCAAAGCTAACGATGGCTTATTTCAGAGCATGGACTTTGGACAAAAAGGGTGGGAATGCGGTCGTGCCATACATTGATACGTCAGCTTGGGAGCAAAGCCTGCACAAATGGCTGCTCCGAAAAGTGCCAACAGGCAGGTGCGGAACTTTGCGTGGGGCAACTTCAGCCTTGGCAGTCGGGCCGCCTTGCGTGGGGCAACTTCAGCCTTGGCAGTCGGGCCCCGTAGAACGAAAAGTGCCAACGGGCAGGTCCGGAACCTCTAAAAGAGAAGAACTACTTGAGGCCTTGCGTGGGGCAACTTCAACCTTTGGCAGTCGGGCCCCAGAACGAAAAGTGCCAACGGGAAGGTCCGAAACCTCTAGAAGAGAAGAAGTTGGGCCTGCTTGAGGCCTTGCGTGGGGCGGTTCTACAGGGGCAAGGGCTGGGCCTAGTAGAACCAAAAGTGCCAGACGGCTGGTTCGAAACTTCTAAAGATACATGACCAGGCAGCTTGGAAAGCTGGAGTGACGCAAGGAGGTCTTAGCAGGCCAACGCCGCACACCTGCAGTGATCCCGGGCGTCGCCCCGCCTAGGCCAAGGCTAGGCAGGGGTCGGCGGATGTATATATATATATAAATAGATATGTATATATTTATATATGTATATGTATATGTATATGTACATGTATATGTATATATATTAATATACATATATATATATATATTTATTTAAATAGATATGTGTATATACATATATATATATATATGTATGTATGTATTTATATATATATGTATATGTATATATATATATATGTATATATATATATATTTACATAGGCATATATGCCTTACATGCTACACAAACACAGGGAGCTATATTGTATGCAAAAGTGAGCGACAAAACTTGATGCTTTGGCTTTGACACATATGCTTTACCGTCAGCAAAGAGGTTCAAATTTACAGTGTGCTTGTCGAGCCGGATGCATTCCTTACCGAGTTGAATCTTCAGTTCGTGCCAAGCTGCGATATTTCCAGGTCAATGATCAGAACATCACATCCCTTCTCGCCATTCTCTGGAAATATCGCAGGTGGGTTTCAAGACACAGCTGAGATTTGATTTGAATGGACAGATTGACAACTTCTGTTTGACTGCGATCTGAAAGGACTGACCTTCGTGCGTTCATGAAGAGCCACAGAGATGCCATCCGAAAGGGGCAAGAATCAGGCGCTGAGATTTGATTTGAATAACTTGGGATGTATATACAGAGACATGTATTCTCTTTCTCTATAATTGTATGTGTACATATAGACCTATTTATACATTACGTGTGTGTATGTATATATGTATCTGTATGTATGTATATATCTATATACATACTTTTTGGGTTTACAGGCAGTATGTCACATCTATAGTATAGATAGTATAGAGATGTACAAAGCAACGGCTCTGCATTACTATTTTTACCAGATCACATTGGGCTCTGGTACCAGGTGACTACGTTCCCGGAGTCATGAACTACTACAGCTTGATGTCGGACAGATGCAGAGAGACCTTTGCCAAGCATCGCTTGTTCATGCTTTCTCTTGATGCTCTCATGTGAAACGTCAACAGCTTGATCTTATGCTCGAAAGGACCTCATCACTCTGTGCAGCGGCCCCTTTTGGCACTTTGTTCCAATGTTTAAAGGTGTGTCACGAGCAGAGTCTTGGTGTGAAGAGCTGTGCCGGTGTTCAGACATGTTGCGATGGCTTGTGCCAGTTGCGTTCTCAAGCTCTGTGCCCAAGGAAGCCCATTCTCGTTTTCATCACACGGTGACTCGATATTTGGGTGCAGGCAAGGGTGCTCGTCATGGCTTGAGATCAATCTGTCAAATGGACACTGTTGTCAGGCAAAGAGGATACTGTTTTGGAGTCTGGATCTCAAGTTTCAAAGAGTGGATTGGGCGTGGAGGCATAAGATTAAGGAAAAGGACATAACAAAAAAAATGTTATTTCAGAATCTCTTTGGAAAGGATCGGCTGCGGCTATGGAGAGATGGGCCGCCAAGTTGCCAAGATCTCTGGTGCGTCAGTGAGATCCCCAATGTGAGTGCAATGACTCTTTCGCACAGTTTCGTCTTTTTGCTCCTTCGTTTGGGGACTTCAGAATTTTGCTTTTCGATGCTTAGGTGACTGGTTTGACCATGGCAGACGCAGAGATTGTAGGTGGTAACGAACGCATCAAGGACCCCCATGATTTCACTTTTACTGATCGCTGTTTGCAAAGAAGTATGTAGGGGCGCACCCAAGGAGTTCGCACACAATCACACACTTTTTGCACAAAGTTTGATCTGGTGTGCGAACTGGAGAGCACACCTCCTCTGCCTGGGAGACTTTCAGAAACATAGCGGAAGTATGCGGAAGTGACACGGAATCACAATGAGTCACACGGAATCACCGAAAAACCTCAGCATGTACACCTGGGGCAGAGCGAAGAGGGCCCTGTCGTGAGGATGCTGGTCTGGATGATCGTTGCAAGATTGTCTGGACCTAATCTGCAGTACAAGTTGTGAATATCACAGTTTCTCTTGGTGTGACTTCTCTGTCTGAAGGTACAGGGCAACTACCACAAGACAGACTTTCAGGCATATTGGCTCAAGAGTACTGTATGATTTCGTGCTTTCATCACTGTGCAGCTGCTAGATGGCCCCTGCAGGGTTTCTTTCAACCGATTGTATCAATTTATTGCATCTAAGGATGCAAGCTTCAGCAAAGTCTTTGGTATCTACACCTTGAAGTACTCCTCAGATTTGGATGCGGTCTTTGGCGAGGACTGAATACACAAAGAAGTTTCATGAAGTTTCCATTTGTTTCAGATTTGTTTCAGGTGTATTCACTTGACGGGTCGGGTGACTTACACACCATGTCATGTCGAGTCATGCCGAGTCATGCCGAGTGCCAGGTTGCCAGGCTCTTGAAGCCAAACGGCCGCTTTCTTTCGTATGAAATCCTGGTCACTCGGACTTGGTGACATCCTGGTGACGAAGCTGTCAAGCATTGTCAAGCATGGAATTTATGCAAGGTCAACTAGACATGACTAGACTATGGACACAACTTGCTTTCGTTGAAATGAAAAACCCAGGCTTTCTGTCAGATTTGTCTAGGACATTGCCTGGTTTGAGCATTGGTGTAGGTCACAGATACTTATGACAAGACCAATCCGGAGCACCAGGAGTACGTCGGGATCTTCAGACATTTCGCACCGTGCCCGTAAGCAGAGCACGAAACAGCAACAGTTTGCTTTTTGAAGTTTTGAAGAGTATGAGTCAGTATGAGGTGCAGAACATCTCGACATGCACATGCATGCCTCCGCAGCATCCTTAGCGGACTGGCGACGCGCTGGTGGCAGGCCTAGCAGTTGAGCACTGGCTGTCTCAGGCTCTGGCCCGCACAAGCAATGCGTGATGCTGCGCTGAAAGCAGGCGCTGAGTCACCACGAAAAACTTGTGAAAAACTGTTGGAAAACCACTCAGCGCCTGCTCTGTTTTCAAAACTTTTCACCTTGCTGGTTTTGAGTCATTTGAGTCACGGCATTTTCCATCAGGTTTTTCTCTTAGCTCTCAAAATTCGGGGTGCCCGGTCCAGGTTTGGTGCCAGTTGTAGAGGAGGACAAGATCAAACTCAAGTCACTCAGATCCACTTCTTGTCAATTTTAAGACATTTCTTGCTTAAAATTCAAAAACATGTTCCCCAACAAGGTTTCAGGTGATATATGTTACTGTTTTAGTTTTGTCCATTGCCCCAACCAGCTGATGTTTGAGTCTGACTTGGCAGGACATTGGAGCCGTGCCTAATGCAAGGCCATGGTACACTTGCTTCACAAACGGTATTTACCAAATCCTTGTCCGGTTCTCGGTGTATGCATACTTCAAACTCCAGAATTATTTGACAAACTTTGTATTGCCATGTCATGTAAATGTGAGGCCTGCCCGCTTTTGCTACCATTCTTTCGGTGTGCGGAGGCGTGTTGTTGAGCTTGTGAAGGTGTAATTAATCTGAAGCATTGATGTCTCAAGACGTTTTTGAATGCAAAGCAGATGTGGAAGGTTGATCACTGCCACTTTTCTTCAAAGCTTGACCGTGCTGCTGATTGCTCGTCAGACAATGCGATTGCTTCCTCCGGCGTTCACCGACTGGTTCGAGAATGTGCTCGTGGGGGCCGTAGTGTCACTTGAAGTGTTGAATATCTTTGAGTGTGCAGAGCTTGATCGGAAGATATCAGAAGTGTATCGAGTGCCACCTACATTGCTTAGGTCCATCCAACCGTTGACTTTGTCCGGGCTGGAAGGCCGGCTCTATTAGTTGCAAGATGTTGCGAGATGTTACAAGGCACTGTCCGGGCTGGAAGAATGGAAGGCCAAGTGGCCAAGTGGCCAAGTGTTTCATGGCAGCGATGCAAGGCTTGGAATCATCAGCGGCACCGTGGTGATGACCTGGAGAAAGCCATGAAACTCTCGATGTCTGTCAGCACAGAGAGCCTTAGAGCGCCTTCGAGCACCTTAGAGAGCCTTAGAGACTTTGCATTTGAAGGGACACCAACGGACCAAACCTGGTGGCCCGACAGTCTGCCTGTTGCTGAAGGGCACTGGCTTGCAAGTTAAGCACAGAGAGCGGAAGGAGACACTTGGAATACTTTACCATACTTGACCCAAAGTTTTTGTGCAGTTTCTTGCCGGCGATTGTAGAGTTTGACAATGACAACAAGCACCACACTAGCAACAGCGGCAACATCAACAGCGGCAACAACCACAACAAAAAACAACGACGCTCTGTTCAAACCTGTAGGATTCAGTTGGCTGTAAGACGGCTGTAAGACGGCTGTAAGAGACAGTGTTTGGCACTGCCAAGCTTTGAATTTATGTTTTTGCCTCTGAGCTCAGCTCAGATTCCAATTCAGAGATTCTTTAAAGTGAGGCCAATGCATTGTGAGTTTCTACATTAGCCAGACACTTTTTGAGTTGCACAAACCATTTCATTTCAAAAAGCGCATTTGGTGCAGCTGCAAGATGCTTGCATTGGCCGCAGACAGTTCTTGGGCTGGCCAGAAAAAAGACTTCACAATTGTTTTCTCCGCACCAGCATGCTTCAGCGATTTTGACTTGCCGAATGCTCTCAGCGTCGTGTGTGGAATGTAGCCCACCAAACATTTGTGAAAAAGTTGGCGACGAGAGGCAAGTTTGGCAAGATACAAGACGAGATCGTCCAGATGAATCCAATGATTCTTTTGATTCGAACGAGCCAAGTTGAGATGCAGGCTGAGACCATGGAAATGCGCTACAAACTCGAGGCAATCGTAAGTTGGAGCAGAGTACGCAAACGCATAGGAGAATCATGGAGAATCACAGTAATTTGCAAAGAGGTCTTTGTTTGACACATTTCTTTCCCTTCAGGTTGGAGAGGAGATGCCTGACAAGAGAATGATGAAGCAGGCCGGATAGATAGCTGTTTGGCAACACGATCTATCAAACTGCGATCATGACGTTCTCTTGATTAGAGAGCCTGAGAAGCAGTTTGACCACTTTTGAGACGGGGAATGTCCGGGGAATGTCCATTCCCCTTGATGAGCAGCTTGTGCAGCACTTGAACACATCATTTGTCATGATATTGGAAGAAGCTTTCTGCTTCATGCGACAACACTATGATTCATGAATATTTTTTTGCATTCTTCGGAGTCCTTTCGTCAGTCTCTCTGGTGCACTTTGCCTCACTGCCAATGTGCTGCGGAATGGCTTTGAATGGCGTATGTTGAACGTATGTTTAATTATGTTTTCCTTGTTTCCAGTGACTTGTTGTCTTTGTCAGGGTCTGGCTGACACCGGTCCAGCCAAGCATAGTGGAGAAGCGTCAGAACCTGAGATTCCTGAGATTCCTGAAATTCCAATGCAAAATGCTTTTAGCAAAGCAAAGTGCTTTACTATTGCCTGTGCTGCCTGTGCTAACCTGGGACTATTTTGTTGCTTTTACTATGCCATGCATGCCATGCATGCCATGCATGCCATGCATGCCATGCATGCCATATGTGTCAGAAAGGTGTGAAAGGTGTGGAAAGGAAGAGATAAACAAAGAAAACATGTAATCGGGTCGTTGGTTGTCTGGTGTTTCAGGCAACGTCATCCGGTTGAGCGACTCTTGACGGATCATTCGCGCCGTGAACAACAACAGGACTGATTCTTCCTTTGGACCATGCGGGCAGCAGAGTAAGAATTAAGTAATTGTTCAAGTCGTCGCGACGAGAACCGCCCGCACCCAGAGAATTGGATCAGGAAAGGAGCGGGCCTACTTGGCCCAACCAAAGCCAACTGGGGTCAAACTTGACCATCCTTGGCCTTGAGCTTGGGCCCAACTTGGGTCTAACTTGCGCCGAACTCGGGCCAGTTGGCTCCAACTGGGGCCCAAACTTGAGTCCAACTGATCCACGCAGCTTGGGCACGTTTGGATGCTGGCGCCGAAATTGGGTCCAAGACAGGCCAATGTGGGCAACATGGCCTTGCACGAGCCCCAGCTAAAGCCAAGAAACGTTGGAAGTAGAAATCAGCGTGTCATTGAGTCCGCAAAATTGGCCCGCGTCTTGGACCCAAGTTGGCGCCAATTGGTTATGTTGGGCTGAAGTTGGGCCCAAAGCGATACTTGAAGCCATGCGATGCATATGGAAGTCCAAGTCAGGTCCAGCATGCTGCAGCTTGGAACACTTTGGCGACAGCTTCACACCAAGTTGGGCCCAACGGAGACACAACATTGGGAACAGTGCTCAACACGAAGCATCATCGATGCCAAAAAATCGTGTGAAATACAGGTGCAAACGCGGCGTGTTTTGACGATTTCGTATTGGGCCGGCCATGTGCCAATTTTGAAGCCATGTGGACCTCAACTTGGAGCGAGGTTGCTCCCAAATGGGTCCAAATTCGGGGGCCAAGTTGCGCCATCTTGGAGCCAAGTTGGGCCGAAGTTGGAGCCGAGTGGGCCCAAGTTGGGAAGTTGGGGCCTTGTTGGCTGTTGACCCCAAGTGGAGCCCATGTTGCGGCCATGTCGGGCCGAAACGGTGCATTTGAACGATGTTGGGCCGATCTGCAAAAAGGGCAAATGACCACAGTCCTGTGCATTTCTTGGCGCTGTAAACAGACACCCCATGTTCAGACGCACAAGAGTTTGCTGTGGCGCTGCTTTGTTCAACAATGCCCGCCCCCGCTGAAGCTGTACCAGACTGACAGATGGGCCCATTCGTATCTCGCTGCTAGACTACCACGCTTCGGCACCTTCGGTGCGGGCGGATTGAAAGGTTGTATGTACATGCACACCAAGAAGTGTCTGCAAAGAAGCGGTGAAACGATGTGTACACGGACGACAGGAGATGATGAACAAAGCCCTAGTGCGCCGAGCAGCTTAGGTGGTTCAATTGCATGCAACGATGCAGGAAATCCAAAAATGTGCTTTTTGAGTTCCCGATGATAAAATGATAAATGTGCTATGAAACAACGCTTCCTGTGCGATTGAAGCCTTCTCTTCTTCTCAAGCGCAGCTGAGTCCTGCAGAGTCAGAATTGACTCGTTGGAAACGGTTATTCTCTCTTCTATTACAGCAAACTCGGCAAATCAATGCTGAATTGGCAGTTGCGTCCTGATTGTGGTTTGTAATGGGTGACTCAGAGGAGGACATTTGTGCGCGTTGCTCTTTGAACCCATTGGAGGTATCCCTAGTGCTCATTTGCAACCATCGCCTGTGCTTAGCATGTGCCCGAAAGCAGATGCAGATCTTGGATTGCAAGAGTGCACGTTCTGGGGGGAAAGGCTGGGATCGAGAAAACTTTGCACAGGCTTCTTGCCCGATCTGTAGATCCGTGACCCAAGTTGAGGCGGGAGCTGCCCAACAGATCTTGTCAGTTGAGTCACGAGAGCTGGATGACGCAAATCCTCATACTACTCATGCCCAATCTCTTTCTGTCTCGTCTCTCTCCCTATCTCCTTTGGAGCAGCCCTCAATAGCTGCAAGCGGATACAGTCAAGCCATGGCTAGGCGGATAACAGAAGGCACCGCATGTGGCACACCGTGTGCACCACAGAATGGGCTTTCAGAGAGCCCAGGACTGAGCAAGGTCCTTCCAAAACCGAGGAACCCCGTGCCAAGCAGTTGCAGCCTTCGAAGTCCACTATGTCCACTGCCAGAGATGGCACAGGAACTCCAGACGTGTGGCCAGTGCCAAGTGGAAGCAGCAGATGTCAGGTGTTGGCAGTGCGATGAATTCTTTTGCCAAAGCTGCTACAAGAAGATACACCACGTTGGTAGAATGAAAGAACATCGATCTACGCTTCTTGCAGACGGCAAAGCTGCGAGCGTTCGAAGTGCTCCAATCCAACTCTCATCCCGTCAGACACTCGAACTTTGCATGCAGCATGGGGAGCCCTTTCAATTTTTCTGTCTCGACTGCGCGCAATGCTTGTGTGCAGAATGTGCAGTGCAGAGAAAGGGATGTGTAGCAAGCGGTCATGACGTACAAAACGCGAAAAGGGCATTTCATCAAGTATCAGGATCCATCCCGCAACTTCTGGAAGCAGCTGCTGCTGAACTTCAGAAACCATCACCCAAGAAAGAGCTGACGCAGCAATTGGATGGTGTGCATGCTAAGGGAAAGCAAGACTTGAAAGCTTCGTTCTTGAACTTGGAAGAAACTTTGAAGGCCAAGGAAGATCTAATATTAAAAGGTGTCGAAGAGGGCGGCCGGATTGCAGACCAATTGCTGCTTGCAAAGGCCAGGCAGTGTGAAACAAAGTCTGTTCAGATCCTTCGACTGCGAGAGTCTTTGGAGCGCATGAGTGCCGGGGAGGTCTCAGGCGAAATCCAGAAGATCAACTTGTACATAGCTGCAATGAAGAATTTGGCAGCGTTGCTTCCGCAATCAGCACGTACCTTGGTGATTCTTAGCAATGCTTTTCATATCTTTTCATGCTAGACACAAATGAAAGTTAAAAGGATAAATAGACAGGAAGGGTATGGGCGATATAGGGAATATAGGGATGAAAGGGATTTGGACAAACCCCGGTATATAAATGCGCTCCTCTATCATGCGTGCCAACCAAAAACGCACCGACACCTTCGGTTCGGGCGGATTTTTCCTCAAGGAATTGTACCGTTCCGCATTTCTTTGTTTTTTCTGCACAATTGGCACATCCAAACTGTATGTGTCATCTTCTAGCTTTTGCTGCAGCTGATTGGTTTTACAGACTTGAAACCAAAGAGAGCTGTCAAATCGCACACAGACACCCACACACACACACACTGGACGGGTGTTGAAAATCGAAACTGGTTCCACTCTGGCCCTGTCGAAACGATGAGAGGAGGACACAGGATCTCTGCTGCAGAAACACGGAAGTACAAAAAATTGTTCAACAGTTTTCAGCCTAAATGTGCAGGTACACATCAAAACGTTCTTTGATGCTTCCCCTATCACATCCCAGCTTCGTTGGACCAAGTTGAATTTGATAGGCCTGGACCCCCTGCAAATCTAAGCCACATGTGCTTTGTACAAATGACAGCAAACACCATGCCTTGTGTCAGAAGGGTGTACACACACACACACACCGATGCTCGCGCGCACGCACTCACGCCCACCACCCTAACGTTCCCACATACACACACATCACAGATTCACCGGCCTTTGCTTGCAACATATCTCTTTCATCTTCTAAAGTCAGCATGCTATCCTATAGCAGTTGATATTGGCAGGAAGACACTTGTAATTTGAATACATTGAAAAAGGATGATAGTGGACTTGTAGCACTCACTTGTGCATTGTAGACACGACCTCACTGGAGATAGACCCGAGAGAAAACACCCCAGAGTCAGAAACTATGTTGTCATTTGTTGTCATCACAAATTTTCTGAACAGCTACCAAACTGAGGACAGAAACTGCAGCCAGGTAGCTTGCTGTCAGAGTTGGAGAGAATCTCCTGCCTGGATGCAGCGGAGCTTGAAGATCTTGCAAGCTCCAATTTGAGGCAAATGCAGGATGCTCTGAAAGCAAAGACTTCAGAGGTTGATACCTGGACCAAAGAGCTACAGGAATCAATGCGTGAATAAAAATCGCAGTACAATTTCAGCACGGTGCATGAAACGGTGCCTTGTATTGTTGGTGGGCAGCGGGGGCCACCTGAATGATTTCGAGCTTAAGTATCTCCTAGAAGTACCTGTAAAGGGGGTTTGTTACACCCTGCACATGCCTGGAAGGTATATGGCCAGCATGCCCCGATCCGTGCAAAGATGGTGCGCAAAGGGTGACAGCTCAGCAGAAAAAGTCTTGATATATATATTAAATATATATAATATATATATATATGAGCATAATCAACTTTACTGTAATCTATATACTTTAAATGACTTTGGCAAGCGGATGCAAAGGATCAAGCAGCATCTCACTTGTTTG
The DNA here is from genome assembly GCA_947184155.2 of Cladocopium goreaui. Classification (NCBI taxonomy): domain Eukaryota; class Dinophyceae; order Suessiales; family Symbiodiniaceae; genus Cladocopium; species Cladocopium goreaui. The sequence goes on along the minus strand of CAMXCT020004235.1, from coordinate 480,293 downwards.
GATGCTGTCAGCGTAGATACAACGGGATTCTTTGATGACATTGATCATATAACAATTCTTGTCAATGCTTGTTGCAATAGCACGGAAGGAGCGAGAGCTGCTCTCCCAGTTCCAACGTTTGCCTGGTTTGCCTTCCTCGTTGGTACGCCCTCAGATTTTCGACATTTTGTACACTCAGCAGAATTTCAAACTTTGTGAGAGTGAGTGGAGTAAGGTGGGCCTGGAGACCGTCCTAGACATGGATGACACGATCGAATTCGAAGATATCATGAATCTTGAGGCAGGGGATGGTCTTGGTCTATGAGCAGATCTCATATTAGCCTGAGTGCTGATGGAGGAAACTGGTGACATGTCGCTGCGCTCTATACACACAAATTTGATCTTGGCCTTTTGCGCGACATTGAAGGCAAATTCTGCCATGTCTCGCTTCACTGGTCCCAACAGGCTGACCTCAATTTTTTTGAGCATACTGAGTCATTTCCAAGCCGAGACCGGATGATCCTGTCACATGTTTGTGTTTTGCGGGTGTTTCGTTTTTTTTCAATGGAGACAGGATTGAGTGGGGAGTGGGGAAGTGACAGTGTAAGTATCCTTAGCTACAGAAGTGACATAACAGGCATTTGAATGCATTTGCATCATACATCAGCCATTTGCTTTGCGAAATATTTGCCGCAAATTGCTCTGACGCGCAGTGAGTTTGTGAGTCCTGAGATGTCCTGAAATGTCAGGGGGTTGCACGACATCATGGAGCAGCGACTGCACATGCGCTTCTGATCGCGCTGGAATCTTGAACGTAGTGTGAACGTAGTGCTAAACAGAAATTACAGAAATGAGCTAAGCAGATGAAGCGAACATGTTAGACGTACGGATGAAATGATGGGAACCATGGCAATCTTCGGTAGGATACAGGATACTTGCTTTGGTTTACAGCGGTTGATGCAGTCGTATAATGTATTGGAGAACAGTGCGCGACATCATAGAACAGTCTCGTCGCACGAGGAAAAGGTTGAATTTTTTTCCACCCAATCTCTTTGGTAAGTCCGCCGAAAATTCAACAAACTGTGTCCAGAGCGCAATCCGAGCTGCTTTCTGCACTGACATCTACAGATGTTAATGCCTGGCATATCAAGTGAAGCCTTTGAGGCAAATTGAAGCGAAAACTGCTTTGATGGAGTGAAGTGCAGACTCTCAATGCTTCCCAATGCACAGGCGGAAGGAAAACAAAATAGTATCAATCTCACCGGGCAAGTGCCAGACAAAAGAGGACGACAAAAGTAGCGAAGAAATCTCTCATAGACTCTATTGATTTGCACAAGACAAGTCGAACATACTCAAAACAAGCGTCAAAGTTGGAGTCACAAACTGTACCCGTGGAGAGTCACACAGCCCAGAGAAGCCATGGGACGACGGTGACTTGCATGCAATGATAGAATCAAAGGGCAGTTGCCGCACGTTCTCGATTTGGAAGTTGCTGTAGAAGCTTGTACAATTCTCTTTGCAAGTCTTCAACCCATTTAACTGGTCAGACGAATCTAAAGGGTACATGGAAGGTTGCTTTCCTGGGAGATTGAAGCAAATAGCTTAAAAAGAGAGGATGTTTCTGTCAAGTCCTTCCAGTTGCAAAAAGGAGTGCGATGTTATTGTAATAATATTGCATAGACGCATAGAAATGCCAGGTGTCAGACGGTCTCAGATATGTGTGAGACCCATCAAGATCTTATTGATATCTATGAAATTCTATGGAATTGAATGTATGTGTCTGGATACTATCCAGGCATTTTCTTTTTGGCCCGACTCCTCGAGCAATGCAAGAGTCCATCCTGGAGGCTGTTGGTGTTTAGACGGTCTGAAGCGGCGTCTCGGCTAATGGTCTAAAGATGGTCTAGAGTCTAAAGTATCTTGATATGTCACTCTCTGCAGGGCTGGCAAGTTCGGAATGCCGGGAGCCAAGCAACCGAGAAATGCTCAACAAACATAGACTTCTTACGCGGTCTTCGCCAAAGTTTATCACCACATGGTTTCGTCAAAGACAAAAAGACTCTGCGTCCAAATACTCTGAGTGCTTCAGGCAGCCGCGGCACTAATCGATAGCGAACCAATCCAATCTCGAAGACATTTCAATGCTTTCAATCTGGAGGAGAACCTGGTCGTTTCGCACTTTTCTTTGAGTAGTTCGTTGGCTTTCTGAGAAGCCTTCTTCTCCATTCCTCTCCTCTCAAACTCTTTTCTTGCAGGGTACAAGAGGAGCAACCACGAGCTCTTTTGAGATTACGTCCAAGAGGCGTGCAAGATTTCAGAAATTGAGATGCCGTGAACCACCACATCAAACTGCTTCAAGACTTTTGAATCTCTTGAAATCATGTTCATCTATTTCGATCCTAATTTGCTGCCCAAACGAAGATCTTGGGGGAGTGTCAATGAGAAAGATTGGATCAGATGGTTAAGGCACTTTGATGCTGTGGAGCACAAGGAATGTGGCCGCGAGGTGCAGACTATGCACATTTGATTGTGTTGAGAGGTGTTCAGAGGTGTTGAGTGTATGATATAGCAGCAACACATTCCTGACCGCAGGTTGGTGGTTCTTGCCAGGGGCGGAAGCATGTGTGCTCGCCTAAGACTCTTGATATTTTTGGAGTTCATTTTTTGTCCGAGCCAGTGGCTGTCACGAAAGCCAGCATTGACCAGCTGGAGTTTCTTCTTGCTTCAGCAAGGGACGAGGCGGACCAATGCCAAACGTGTGTTTTTTTATTGTTTTTTCAGGTGAACCCCCATCCAGCCATCCCCTCCTCCCTCCCAACCCCCTTTACCTCGATGTCGAAACTCACTCCACAGGAGTCATTCCATCTAGCCCATCCAACCCATTGTGCCCAACTCATTCCAGGGAACCGCCCAACTCATTATTCCATCCAAGTCACTCCGCCACATCATATATCACTCCATCTCGCTCATTCGACCTCGCCCACTGTTCCCTTTCGCATCTTGTCTGGATCTACTGGCTCCGATCTTCCCCTGCTTAGCTTTCGTTCATCAGCCCTTGGGACTCAAGCTTGGCATTTCTTGTAATGACTGCACGTGAAACAACTGCCCCCCTGTCTTAGGGACAAACAGATACACAGCATGGATGTTGAAGGGTTGCTGGCTGCTAATTTTTTTTGTTGTTCGGCTAGGCTTGGGCCTGAATGCCACATGCAAGGAGCCTTGCAGGCAGGACCAGTTGAAAGTGCTCAGCCAGACCCCAGAATAAGCCATACAAAGCTCGACGGAGATCCTCGTCGTCCTACTGTAGGTGAAAAGCCAGCAGTGCCAGCCCCGCAGAAAACTTGAAGGGAGCTGCGGTGCCCAGAATTGGATGGTGAGTCTACTGTGCCTTACGAGCATTTAGTGAGAATTTACTTGGTTCTGCATGTTCCGCTCTGTTCTGATTGTTCTGCTCTATTCCCCTGGAAAAGCTTCGATGGTCAGGTCAGCCTACAATAAGGCGAGCCTGAGCAGCTCAGGGTGGCTGGAAAGGTATCCGAAGATATCCGAAGCCTGTGTGCAACATTTTGTGCAGCATTTTGCAAGATTGTGCAAAAGCTTTCGCAAAGTCACTACAGTTCGACACCTTCTTGCCGCTCGTACACAACCTATCACAACCTGCTATGCCAAAAACTGTACTTGAATGTATTTGATATACTTCAGAGTTCAGAGTACTCATGTTTCAACTTGAAGTGGATTTCGGCTCGCATGCAAACATCATCCATGCATTGTAGTAGGATGACTGCGTTTGCAGTCATTTACGTAATATGTCAAGCATGTATATGAGGACATTTGTCTTCACACATCCGACATGGTAGCAGGCGTGGTGAAGCTCCTCAACGGCGGCACTTGGTTTGCCAGGATTGCTTTTGACCCGTTTCATCCTGTTTCCATCATTGTCAATCTACATTCCAATGCAAATGCAAGGAAAGTAGATCAAGCAGGCTAAGCAGATAAAGTAGACTAGCTTCTTTGTTTCCGATCTTCAGGATCATCTGCTTTGGAGTGGTGCAGTCAGTGCAATACCTGAAGCAGAGCGACCGCAGGCAGGAGTTCACGAAGTTTGTTTTCGCACTTTACCATTTTTGACGAAATTTTGACCAATCTCACTTTGCTCTGAGATGCGAATTTCTTGGTTTCGGCAGAGAACTCTTGTTGAGCTTCACTACAAAGGACGCACCTCATCACAATTTGCCTGCAGATCGTATACGGCAGGGTTTGCGCCGGAGTTCTCCGTCACCCACGTTGGATTCGCAAGTTGCAGCATTGTCCGCTACATAAACTACCCAAACTGCACAGACTGCAGCTCTGAGGCCTTGATTTTGACGACATTCATATTTTCACATATTTTGACAGCTTCCCATAGCTTCTCTCTCTTCACTTCTAGACTTGAGGCTTGCTGGTCCAAGCACCGAAACAACTACACAGGCAACTTGCCTGCAGATCAATTTCACAATTTGGCGTCAAATTCAAATAATTAGATGGTTTATAGATGGTTTTTTATCGTTTTCTTACAATTCCATGACTTGCAGTGACTTGCATACTTGCACAATCTTGCACATGTTTTGCACATATTTAGATTCAGGCTCCGCTGATTTGCGAGGGCCCGAGGCCTTGCGGATCTGCATTGGCCAAGAGAACTAAGAGAACTAAGAGAACTAAGAGAACTAAGAGAATCGAATTGAGAATCTAGAATGTTTCTGATGTTTCTGGCTGCTGAGAAGAATCGAATTGACGAGTCGACAAGCCTTTGAAAAACTTGACTCAGGGAGCGGCAGGGACCGGGACGGGACCTGCACTTGTTAAACAGCTTTGGCTTTGCAGGTCGCAGACTCCAGTGAAGCGTCGAGTTGAAGTCCCGGACCGATGAGAACTTTTGCTCGGAGAGAAATTACGCTATTCAACAACTACAACATACTACAACTATTCAGAAGTGTATTCAATAATTAGCTTTTCTATTGCTTTTCTTCTCTATTCTTGTGATCCACTAGAAAGTCCACAGTTGGGATCCAACAGTCCGACAGGACAATTTGGTGGGTGGTACCCTTCGCGGTGGAAGACTCTGTGTTTCTGCAAGAAGCACATCGTAGTAGAAATGCATGGAAAGGCATGGGTTCAGATCCAATCTGTCCAGTCTCGCACCAACTTTCAGGCCTTCAACCTGTACAAGAGAAACCTGCACCTAGGCAGCTTCAATAGCAGTGCTGGTTGTCACAAGTTTGTTAGATAAATAAGTATGGCACCATCTTTGTCTTTTGCTCTTGAAAACCTAGGAAATCTCGAAGCAAGCTTTCGGCAACTGTTTTTGTTTGACAGCTTGATCCATGAGCAGGCGGCCAAAGCATGAGTGTGCCGATCCTAAAAGAACTGGGTAACTCCAAGCCCACCTTTGGCGCTGGATCGGGCACTGCTTCGAACATCTGCAAACTGGTATAAAGTATGCGGTGTCTTCAACTTCCGGGGAACTCCTTGTCAATGATTCAATGGACCCAGGTGCTGCTACAAGCCTGCTTGGTGGACACTTGAGGTTGGGTGGTCAGCTTTATGTCTTGCTCTCTTTTGCTCTCTTCTTGTCCTCTCCCAACTCAAGTGGCATCACAGTGGCATCATGACATCAACAGGTCCCTGGGAGATCAAGCTGATACAAATCGATTGCCTTCACCATCGCGATGTCACCGTCCTCAGGCATGGACCAACTTGGTGACAGCCAAGTCAAAGTATCCTGGGAGAGCTCTCGTGAGATATCCAAGTACCTTTGCCAACACACACGCGCACATGTACACACACACAGATTTATAATGATATATAATGATATATAATGATATATGATGATATATGATGATATATGATGATATATGATGATATATATATAATGATATATAATGATATATAATGATATATAATGATATATAATATATAATATAAAATATATAGTATATAATATATAATCTAAAATATATGCTATATAATATATAATATATAATATATAATATATAATATATAATATATAATATATAATATTATAGTATATAATATAACTATAATATAATATATATATATATATATACATATATATATATGTATATAATATAATATGATAAAATATAATACAATATAGTTCATTTTAATATAATATAAAATAATATAAAATATAAAATAATATAATATATAATATACTATAATATAATATATATATATAATAATACACGTCCACACAAAGGTTATTTTTACATCCAGCACAGACATATCCGTACAGACACGTATCTAGATGGACGCCCGCATACGAATCGGCCCAGTGTCGTGGTCCAGCCGCGGTTTGATATATCTGTTGAAGTGTAAAAGTTTGCAAAACGCAGACCACGAAACATCTTCCAAGTTAAAGCAACCCTTCCACGTCAACAGGACAATTTGGCTGGCGGTGCTTGCCTTCCAGTGAGAGCTCACTGAGAATTGCTCAACCACCGATATCTAGAGTGCAAGCATGTGCGAGCACCCTGACTACAATCTCCCTGCATGTGAAGCCATCGTGCTATGGCCAATGATGTTGACTCCGCAAATTGCAGAAGAACTGCAATGCCAAAAGGGAGGTGGATGGATTTGTTAGTGCTGAAAATCTTGAAATTTACTCATTTCTCACTTGTTTGATTTACTTCGTTTGGCAATTGTGGTATGTTGACTTATTTGTGTGTCATTTGTCTTGAACTTGTTGTTTGTGGTTGCACTGCAGCTCCTTTCTAGTTGGAGATGGGTCAGCCTTGCTGACAACTGCGACGCTCCAAGTTGACTTGAATACATCTTCTTGATGAATCATTCTGTTGATCTCACTGCACGGGGCCTTGATGGCAGCGTTTGGTGATGTTGTTCTCAAGGTACCTCCGTATAATGGTCTTTTTGATCTCTTTCCTCGTTTCCGGCTAAGTTGGATGTGCTCAATGCAGACGCTTCGTCAGAATGGTTGATGCTCATTGCTCGACTGACCAGGTCGTTGCTGCAGTTCTTTGTGAGGGACAGAACATTTCAGGTGGACTTGTTGCATTCCAAGCAAGAGAGCGCAGTTGAACAGGTTTGTCACATTACTTTCTCGAGCAAAACCCACAACAGCGGCAAGCAAGTTGCTGGAGACACGTTTTTCTCATTCCGCTCGATCTTCATGCTTCAGGTGATGATTCTACTTCCTTCTTGCAGCAAGGTGCTTCCAGCATTTCCAGCATTCCAAATGTATCCCTTCTGCACTGATTTTAGAGAAGATCTTCTGTACTCCAGGAGTCCAGGCCCGGCACACCAACCGAAAGAAGGCACCCGTGATGTCTTGCCTGTACCCTGAGGCTTTGCTATAACAAATTCCACTGAATCTACAATATATGTACATTGCGTTTCAGTACATTGCAGTAGAGTACATTAAATTAAACATATTAAACTACAGTACATTTCCATTTACATTACAGTAGATGTCATTACATCACAAAACATCACATCACATCACATAGCATACTCATTAAAAAGATTCCCATAATTATGGGATGCACGACCATACCCCTTCCACCATGTTTTGACCTTGGCACATATGATTTGATCGGGTTGAAACATGTTGAAACCCACTGTGCACTGTGAAAGGCTCTGAATGTATTTGCCCAAGAGCCACCAGATGTCATGACTGCAGAGCTAGCTCAGATGCGCCCATCACTGCCGGGTCACTGAGTGTTGACCAGGGACACAAGAGTAATGTCAGACACGACGACCAGCAGCAAGAGAACAATGCTCTGTCGATGCACTTGCAAAACATCACCGAACGTACGAGGTTAGCACTGTCCTGCGTTACCGTGGCATACTTTGCTGCATATGTGGCGGCCTTGCAAACTTGTCTTTTGTGTGTGTATATATATATAATATATAAATGGGCTAACGCCCTCGTGCCGCCAACCCCCTTTCAAGGCCTCTCCGACATCTTGCATCTGTGAGGACGGAGGACAGAGTCGCTGCAGGGCAACGTGTTCGCGGTGACCGGAGAAAGCAGTGGCAAGGCGGTAAAGGCCCACAGAGGGGTCTTGTGTCCTGATGGACCGTGCTTCGCGCAAGTTTTGTCACCTTCTAAACCCTCTAAATGGAGTATGGCGACTAGCCGGGCGCTGGCAAAGGGCTGCCGCTGCAGGGCAACGTGTTCGCGGGTGACCTGCATGGTAAGGCAGCGACAAAGCGGTAAAGGCCCACAGAGGGGTTTTGTGTCGTGATGAACCGTGCTTCGCGCACGTTTGGAAACCCTCGAAATGTAGTATGGCGACATGGCCAGGCACTGGCACAGGGCTGCCGCTGCAGGGCAACGTGCTCGCGGTGACCTGGGAAGGCAGTGGCAAAGCGGTAAAGGCCCACAGACGGGTTCTGTGTCGTGATGGGCCGTGCTTCGCGCACGTTTTGAAATCCTCTAAATGGAGTATGGCGACATGGCCAGGCGCTGGCAAAGGGCTGCCGCTGCAGGGCAACGTGTTCGCGGTGACCTGGGAAGGCAGTGGCAAAGCGGTAAAAGCCCACAGAGGGGTCTTGTGTCCTGATGGACGGTGCTTCGCGCAGGTTTTGTCACCCTCTAAACCCTCTAAATGGAGTATGGCGACTAGCCAGGCTCTGGCAAAGGGCTGCCGCTGCAGGGCAACGTGTTCGCGGTGACGTGGAAAGGCAGCGGCAAAGCGGTAAACGGCCATAGAGGGGTTTTGTGTCCTCATGGACTGTGCTTCGCACAGGTTTTGTCACCCCCTAAGCCCTCTAAATGGAGTATGGCGATATGGCCACGCGCTGGCAAAGGCCCACAGAGTGGTTTTGTGTCCTGATGGACCGTGCTTCGCACACGTTTTGAAACCCTCTATATAAATGGATTATGGCGACTGTGGCCAGGCGCTGGCACAGGGCTGCCGCTGCAGGGCAACGTGCTCGCGGTGACGTGGGAAGGCAGTGGCAAAGCGGTAAAGGCCCACAGACGGGTTTTGTGTCGTGATGGGCCGTGCTTCGCGCACGTTTTGAAACCCTCTAAAGGGGGAGTATGGCGACATGGTGAGGCGCTGGCAAAGGGCTGCCGCTGCAGGGCAACGTGTTCGTGGAGACCGGGGAAGCAGTGGCAAGGCGGTAAATGGATTATGGCGACATGGCCAGGCACTGGCACAGGGCTGCCGCTGCAGGGCAACGTGTGTGTGTGTGTGCGGTGACCTGGGAAGGCAGTGGCAAAGCGGTAAAGGCCCACAGTCGTGATGGGCCGTGCTTCGCACACGTCTTGAAACCCTCTAAATGGAGTATGGCGACATGGCCAGGCGCTGGCAAAGGGCTGCCGGTGCAGGGCAACGTGTTCGCGGTGACCTGGGAAGGCAGTGGCAAAGCGGTAAAGGCCCACAGAAGGGTCTTGTGTCCTGATGGACCGTGCTTCGCATACGTTTTGTTACCCTCTAAACCCTCTAAATGGAGTATGGCGACTAGCCAGGCGGTGGCAAAGGGCTGCCGCTGCAGGGCAACGTGTACGCGGTGACCTGGGAAGGCAGCGGCAAAGCGGTAAAGGCCCACAGAGGGTTTTGTGTCGTGATGAACCGTGCTTCGCGCACGTTTTGAAACCTTCGAAATGGAGTATGGCGACATGGCCACGCGCTGACAAAGGACTGCCGCTGCAGGGCAACATGTTCGCGGTGACCTGGGAAGGCAGTGGCAAAGGGCTGCCGCTGCAGGGCAACGTGTTCGCGGAGGCGGTAAATAAAATATGGCGACGTGGCCAGGCAGTGGCACAGGGTGCCGCTGCAGGGCAACGTGCTCGCGGTGACCTGGGAAGGCAGTGGCAAAGCGGTAAAGGCCCACAGACGGGTTTTGTGTCGTGATGGGCCGTGCTTCGCGCACGTTTGAAACCCTCTAAATGGAGTATGGCGACATGGCCAGGTCATGGCAAAGGACTGCCGCTGCAGGGCAACGTGTTCGCGGTGACCTGGGAAGGCAGTGGCAAAGCGGTAAAGGCCCACAGAGGGGTCTTGTGTCCTGATGTACCGTGCTTCCCGCAGGTTTTGTCACCCTCTAAACCCTCTAAATGGAGTATGGCGACTGGCCAGGCGGCAGTGGCAAAGCGGTAAAGGCCAGGCGCTGGCGGTGAACAGGGAAAGCAGTGGCCAGGCGGTAAATAAATTATGGCGACATGGCCAGGCAGTAGCACAGGGCGCCGCTGCAGGGCAACGTGTGTGCGGTGACCTGGCAAAGCGGTAAAGGCCCACAGAGGGGTTTTGTGTCGTGATGGGCCGTGCTTCGCACACGTTTTGACACCCTCTAAAGGGGGAGTATGGCGACATGGCCAGGCGCTGGCAAAGGGCTGCCGCTGCAGGGCAACGTGTTCGTGGAGACCGGGGAAGCAGTGGCAAGGCGGTAAATGGATTATGGCGACATGGCCAGGCACTGGCACAGGGCTGCCGCTGCAGGGCAACGTGTGTGTGTGTGTGCGGTGACCTGGGAAGGCAGTGGCAAAGCGGTAAAGGCCCACAGAGGGGTTTTGTGTCGTGATGGGCCGTGCTTCGCACACGTTTTGAAACCCTCTAAATGGAGTATGGCGACATGGCCAGGCGCTGGCAAAGGGCTGCCGGTGCAGGGCAACGTGTTCGCGGTGACGTGGGAAGGCAGTGGCAAAGCGGTAAAGGCCCACAGACGGGTTTTGTGTCGTGATGGGCCGTGCTTCGCGCACGTTTTGAAACCCTCTAAATGGAGTATGGCGACATGGCCAGGTCATGGCAAAGGACTGCCGCTGCAGGGCAACGTGTTCGCGGTGACCTGGGAAGGCAGTGGCAAAGCGGTAAAGGCCCACAGAGGGGTCTTGTGTCCTCATGGACCGTGCTTCGCGCAGGTTTTGTCACCCCCTAAACCCTATAGAGTATGGCGACATGGCCAGACGCTGGCAAAGGGCTGCCGCTGCATGGCAACGTGTTCGCGGTGACGTGGGAAGGCAGCGGCAAAGCGGTAAAGGCCCACAGAGGGGTTTTGTGTCGTGATGAACCGTGCTTCGCGCACGTTTTGAAACCCTCTAAATGGAGTATGGCGACATGGCCAGGCGCTGGCAAACGGCTGCCGCTGCAGGGCAACGTGTTCGTGGAGACCGGGGAAGCAGTGGCAAGGCGGTAAATGGATTATGGCGACATGGCCAGGCACTGGCACAGGGCTGCTGCTGCAGGGCAACGTGTGTGTGTGTGTGTGTGCGGTGACCTGGAAAGGCAGTGGCAAAGCGGTAAAGGCCCACAGACGGGTTTTGTGTCGTGATGGGCCATGCTTCGCAGACGTTTTGAAACCTCTAAATGGAGTATGGCGACATGGCCAGGCGCTGGCAAAGGGCTGCCGGTGCAGGGCAACGTGTTCGCGGTGACGTGGGAAGGCAGCGGCAAAGCGGTAAAGGCCCACAGAGGGGTTGTGTGTCGTGATGAACCGTGCTTCGCGCAGGTTTTGTCACCCCCTAAGCCCTATAGAGTATGGCGACATGGCCACGCGCTGGCAAAGGACTGCCGCTGCAGGGCAACGTGTTCGTGGTGACCTGGGAAGGCAGTGGCAAAGCGGTAAAGGCCCACAGAGAGGTCTTGTGTCCTGACGGACCGTGCTTCGCGCAGGTTTTATCACCCTCTAAACCCTCAAAATGGAGTATGGCGACATGGCCAGGCGCTGGCAAAGGACTGCCGCTGCAGGGCAACGTGTTCGCGGTGACCTGGGAAGGCAGTGGCAAAGCGGGAAAGGGCCACAGAGGCGTTTTGTGTCCTGATGGACTGTGCTTCGCGCAGGTTTTGTCACCCCGGGCCCCCGAAACCCTCTAAATGGAGTATGGCGACGTGGCCACGCGCCGCTGCATGGCAACGTGTTCACGGTGACCTGGGAAGGCAGCGGCAAAGCGGTAAAGGCCCACAGAGGGGTTTTGTGTCGTGATGAACCGTGCTTCGCGCACGTTTGGAAACCCTCGAAATGTAGTATGGCGACATGGCCAGGCGCTGGCAAAGGACTGCCGCTGCAGGGCAACGTGCTCGCGGTGACCTGGGAAGGCAGTGGCAAAGCGGTAAAGGCCCACAGACGGGTTCTGTGTCGTGATGGGCCGTGCTTCGCGCTCGTTTTAAATGGAGTATGGCAACATGGCCAGGCGCTGGCAAAGGGCTGCCGCTGCAGGGCAACGTGTTCGCGGTGACCTGGGAAGGCAGTGGCAAAGGGTTTGGAGTCTGGTTGACCGTGCAGGCCGAGGTCCTAGCAGGCCAAAGCCGCACACCTGCGGTGATCCCGGGCGCCGCCCCGCCTGGGCCAAGGCTAGGCAGGGGTCGGCGGATATATAATATATATATATATAGATGTGGCATTTTGCGGCATTTGTCTAATGTCAGTGGTTAAGGCCTGTCGCTGTCCAGCAAGTCCATTTGACAACCAACATCACTAGATAGTAGCCTTGCACAGCGGTGAAGGTCTACCGTTGTTTCCGTCCGTTCAAAGTCACTAAATGCCCGAGAAGCAGCATTTTTATGCATTTTTCACTGAGTTTGAAGTACGTTTGCTGAGGCTGTTTTAGCAGTTGTCCGGGTATTCAACCAGGCTCAAGTGCAAAGCGTCTTGAAATCGCAAAGCACAAAGACAAGCTTGCAGACAGACGTGTTAATAGAATATATGAATATAATTGAATATTATATATATATACAGACACAGTGACGAAACACCAGCATTTGGCTGGTACTTGAAGGCACAAAATGGTAGTGCTGGACCTTTGGAAAAGGCCCTGGAGGCCACTGTGACTTGCTCCACAGTGTTCTGCCGTTCGGAGCCTGAAATTCATTTGCGACTTTGTCAAATTTGCACACCGACTTTCACAAAGTTCTATGAAAGAACAAATAGAACAACCTTCATCAACCTCCAAATGCAAGTTTGGATTGCATGCATGCAGTCTTCCGTGATGGGCGTATGCTTCGCACCTATGCTGTGCGTCCTGTTCCTATCTGCACTGGACCTCAGTCGTCGGTTATGCAACAAGGAGTAGCAGGTCTTTAAGGGGATTAAATTTCCTTCAGTTCAGAGAATTTTCCCATGTCTTTACTGTATAGTTTGCAATTGTCTTGCCTGGTAGCTTTACAATCGATTTGCCTTGCAAACCTGCGTGGGGATCTGCTGGACTGTCAAGGAGAAGGGTTTGATCCACTGGCATTTAGCTCATATGGCATGTATCAAGGGACAGCGATAAAGAGTCACCAACAGGCACGACAGGATAACATGCTACCCACCCTGGCTTTAGGCCGTTTGGCAAGCCTCCAAGATCTCGAACATGCACATGTGTTTAGATTTCTTAGAATTCCGCGTTTGGAATATTGAGAGACAGCTCATCGCTGGTCAGCTCTTCGCCCCAGACTCAGAGATTGGAAATGATTGGAATATGGGCATTTCTGGAATCACCATGAAACAGCGGTATATTGCATTGGAGACACGTAGAGCACCTTCAGAACTAGGCCATGGCGGAAACAAAAATCATCGCGGAGAACTTCGAAGGGCTTGAAGGCGCCAAAGCTGAGCACGAAGTGAAATACCATACAATTTGATACAATTTTCTATCAGATGGTTTTCACATGTTTTCACCTGGTTTGATGGTTTTGACATATTTCACATGTTTTGAAAGGTACTCGTAGAATCTTGAAAGAACTTTAGATACTCTTCCAAGATTCTTGGCAGTTCACTTGACATGGATTGTCCGTCTATTTGGTTCAACAATCGTCCAGGTCTTATCAGATAGAACGACTTTGCAGAACTGTCCACCCTACCATTTTCGATTTCCTAGTGCTTTTCCGCATTGAAGCAATGAAGGGAGACGAAGCCGTACATCATGAGGTTTCTGTGTTTTCTGTTGGTTGAGCTGTGTACAGTGTACAGCATTCCCGACCATTTTGCGCAGGCATGAACTTGCCGGTGGCGCAGTTTGTGCAGGCGTTCATGACCAATCCATATTTAGACACTTGCTTGCAAACCAAGATGTTTTCCTGGATCAGTTTAGATTAGTTTAGATGTGCTGTGCGTCGGACTTTTTGAGTCCGGCACCTGCTGCATTAAGTGACTCTGCCGCCACAGTAAGCTTTGCAACCGGTGGGTTGGCGACTTTGCCATGCTGTCGTGCCATCACTCGCAGAAAGGCTGGTATCTACCTCATGTTCTCTCCCAGAACTGGTATCACACAGACCTCATTCGCAGAATCTGCATGACTTTGCAAGTTCCGTTCATGGCATGACCACAAGGCCTCTCACTGCAACCTTTTCACTCTTTGGAAACCCTAGCCTATGCTTTTTCGATCTTTTTCCTATGCAATTGTGCTCACGTACTTGGACTCCCTTTGAATCAGGTGCGCAAGGTGGCTCTGGTCACAGGCTTTGAAGAGCAGATCTTGCGGTCCATTCCTGCCGAGGAGCTTTGGAAATGCAGTTTGCTAAGCTTTAGAAACTTTGCGAAAACTTTAGCATTTGGATCATTTGGTTTGCTTTGGCATTTCCAAGCTGTGGGAGCTGTGGGGGCTCAATGTAGAGATCCTCTCAACAAAGATCTTGGAAGCATTTCGCGAGACAGGAGCTGCTCGAGGTTTTCGTATCTCGCCTTTCTTAAAAGTGAACATACATAATATATATATATATACATATATATATATATACATATATATATACATATATATATACTATTTGCATTTTTTGCATGAATTGTTTGAACAGTTTGCTTCTTGATTTTTAACGCTTGCTGAAGAGCCTGCTGAAGCGCTTAGGCATTGAAATTTCACGCCGTGTAACTTAGGTCCAGTGGGACACCGACAGCACTGGCAAGATCTCATTTGACAACTTTATCCAAGGCACTTCAATTTTTGATTTTGCAGAGAGGAACAAAACTAAACCGTGGATGGAAAGAAGGAATCAGTTTGAAATGAGAATTCAATTCGCACTTGCACAGTCATATATATATATGTATATATAAACAAACACTACAATGACTACAATATATGATATACAGTTGCAATATGTTGTAATGAAATGCTTCTTGCTGATGCTTGTTGCTTGGTGAGGCGTCTATCAAATGCGCTATCGGATCAAAGCTTTGCAGGCCCAGGCTGGCCGATTCGCCAAATCCTCTGCACTCGTTCCTCCAATTTCCTCCAGGTTTGCAGTTTCTGTGGAAAGGCGGAATATTTCTGTGTAATGATGCAAATGTAATGCAAATGTAATGCAAATGTAATGCACATGTATACAAATTACATGTGAGAGCCCCAATTTATACCCTCTTGGGCAGCATATGCTGGCAGAACGTGTGAGAGGTGTAAAGATAGGGTGTTGTTTTTGGAGGTACACATATTTTTCGTGTCACGGAGATTCTGTTTGAAATATGTTGAAATCTTCTTGCAGGCTGCCCGTGACGAAGAACAATATGTGCTGGCGGATTCTGTCAAGCGTGCCAAAGATGCCTTTGACAAAGCCGGCAAAAAGGGGAAAGACCAGCTGAGCCTCGAGGCTCACACCTGCCTCTACGACCAGTCTGCGTAGCAAATTGAGGTACAATTTGAGATGAACTTGAGTAAATCTAATTATAAATCGAATTACGTGATTGACTACGCGGTCCATTCAGAGTTCTGCTGCGGCTTCCTGAGCTGTCAGCTGATGGACTTGGTGTGCTCAACCTCTCTGAAGGATTTCATCGAAGCGCTCTCCGACATGGATCAGTTGCAACGGATATCTGCAGCAACCGAGTCTTTTGGTGAGCAATTGTCAGGGGTCCACAAGTGTCCACGTGAAGGCTCTGTCAGACTCAAATTTTGTTTCCGCCATGGCTTCCATCCGAGGCTGCCAGTCACCTTTTTTGAATCACTTTCTGCACCTTGGATGTCTTAAATTAATTTAAATTAAGGACCGAAAAGGGTGGAAGAGAGCTGCACATGTTGGAAGTTTGATTCTGGCGTTTCCTGGACGACACGGCGGTAGATCTGGATAGATTCTGTAGTTTTCGTGAGACCTGGGCCATGTCCAAGGCCGTCAGTTTGCTGGATCTTTTCAAACAAGTCGATGCCTGTCTGAAAGAAGGGCTTTGAAGGTACAGATGCGAGTGGGCTGATAAACGACTGTGACATACTGTGACTACTATGTTTTGTGTGTTTTGTGCCCAAAGGTTTGTCCCTTCTCAACGTAGATCGGACAGCTTTCCTGCGAGCACTAGGTCGTGGTCCAATTACGTGTGCAATCTCAAAAGGTTAAACATGTTGAGAATACTGAGTGACAAGGATCTGGATTCCTCTGGCACTATCTCTCTGGAAGAATGGGTTGAAGCTTTGGTGCAAATCCGACTCTTAGCAGCATTGAATTGGCAAGATAGATCCAGCCAGACATTCTGCGCATTCTGCGACATTCTGTTCATTTTGTAAAGGCCTTTGTAAATGTGGGGACACTCCTTGGCCATCACTAGTGCACTGCAAGTGGGAGCATATCACTTGCGCAAAAATATCGTACGGTATTTAATTGGCACATCTTGAAACCATGGATGTTTCATGATATTTCTGGTTTTCAATGCATTTCATGCTTGCCGCGCAGTGCTATCAAGCGACCGGCTATCTGTTGTTCCGGTTTAAAGTTAAAAAGGCTCTTTTAAAGATTTTTAAAGCAAATATCCGCTATGATTAAGGGCGGGGGCTCATAGGGGGCACACTGGGGCACACCATGGACGCCTCTCCTGCGCCACCACTCCAACCACTCCCAATTCTTGTATATTCTCGTAACATCGTGTAACCCTCAAGTGATCCCTCGCTGACCACAGCACACACCAAAGAGCTTTTGAGGCATGTCTTCGTACTACGAGCGGAAAACAGAGGAGCAGGAAGCAATGGACGCCGTGAGAGAGCATGCCGAGGTGCTGAAAAGTGGGTTAAGTGTGTGAAAGAGCAGGTAAAGCCAACCTCCTTTTGAAAGCAATCTGCAGGACTTTTTGAATCAGTTTTCTCTTGCCGTCTGCAATAAATTGGACGGCCACTACTGTTAAAGCTTTGAACTTGAATGCTTTTCTTCAAAGTGCTGTTGATGTTTTGTGATCTGACCCAAGGCTGCGTTGAATGAAGGTGATGCAGATCCTTGGCTAAGAATACATCTGACATTCCTTTTCCGTCCGCGCAAGCTCTAGCCCTGGTCCATGTCTCATGCATTTACTCCTGCCTGTGAAGCTAGAGTTGGCTGCGGGAACAGTGACGAGGATTGGAATGGTGAATTCGATTTTATGGAGTTGCTTGGTTGCAGCTTAATCACGCAGAAGCTGCGATTAGGAAGATGGTGCGACTCGGATCTTCACTTCTCTTGCATTCCCATTTTGTTACAGGTTCGTGACAGCGTTCAAGACAAATTCACGCTTCCTCCGGAAGGTAAGCGTTGCAGTTTGCAGTTCTAGCGATGCAAAGAAACAGCCTTACTTGAGTCGTGCAGTTTTTGTGTTTGGAGGTGTCTTTGGCAACAAGTATTCCTGTCCAAGAGCGCGTGGCCTAGTCTTGCAATTATGTTTCCTGGCGTAGCCCATGTCTCGATGACCGTCAAATTTGGACCCTTTCCAGGCTGCGGACGCTGCAGACAGAGTCGCTGGAAGACCTCTTTCTGAGTTTGGACACAGATCTCTCAGGCCATTTGATGCCAAGGGAAGGAATTTTCATATCACATCTAGCTCTCGAAGTGAAGCCAGAACCCTTTGCCCCTTTGCAGTGAGAACATATTCCAAAAAGTCCAAAAAGCATGTTGTGGCGCCCAGACTACCCTCTCCAACTTGCACGGACTCGCAACAGGTACAATTTCTTTTGCAGAATTTGTGAAGGGTGAACTTGGCTGCATTTGAGTGCTGGGTCGTCAATGGCATAGGGCATAGTGTGCTTTTCTTATCATGTGAGGGTGCTCTAGGAAGCAAGACTTGATTGTGGAGACCTTTGGTGTTTTCTCATTCGGTTCCGGCTTCAAATATCTTCAAATCATATCAGCACTTCTTCAGCAAGCTGCCTGCTTGTTGCCACTTTTGCCTTTTCCTGCTGTTCTTGCAACTCGGTTTATATAGACTTCCAACTTCATTAAAATGTCGCAGTGCCAGGTCGTTCCCACTTGCATGCCATCTTGGGTGCATGTCATACTGTGAAAAAACGACTTAGTCAAAGAGGTGGGAAGCTTGGCAGTTGCGCAATCACTTTGCATATCCATGACCTAGATATATGTTTGCTGCTGAATAGAGGCTCAAACTCTAGTACCAAACAGCGAC